>OX438776.1:2788247-3191782 GCA_949316455.1 Acleris holmiana
AGTATCGAGAAGGCAAACGAGCTCACAAGCCACCTGATGGTAAGTGGAAACTGTGACCCATAGACATTTGCATTCACTAGACTGCAATCTTAAGACTGCAAATGCGTTGCCAACCCTGAGGACTAAGATGGAATGCCTCTATGCTAGTTATTTCACCGGCTGCCTTATCCCCAAACCGGAACACAGCAATTCGAACACTGCTGTTTGGCGGTAGGTAAACAATGAATAATGAATAAATACTTACGTACCTAAAAAATAATACTTTACCAAGAAACGCAAAGTGCTCATTACAGGAGAATTTGCCCTATTTGCCTGGTACATTCATTCATAGATGCAAGGGTATTATTAAATCTCCTTTCAGCGTTCGTAATTAGTTTAAGAATCTCGAGTCACGTCGCTGCATCCCGAATAGCATGTACAATATCTGTATGTAATAATAAATGTCTTTGCTAGTATAACAAAACGTCACAG
This sequence comes from Acleris holmiana, assembly GCA_949316455.1. Lineage (NCBI taxonomy): Eukaryota > Metazoa > Arthropoda > Insecta > Lepidoptera > Tortricidae > Acleris > Acleris holmiana. Next base: position 2,788,719 of record OX438776.1, read on the forward strand.
GTATTCAAATTGAATGAATATTTCTGCCCAATACGATGACACATTAGCCTAGTTGGGAGTGACCCTGCCTCAGAAGCCAGTGGTCCTGGGTTCAAATCCCGGTAAGGTCAGATATTTGTGTGATGAGCGCGAATATTTGGATGTTTTCTATATTTTTTATATGTTTATGCCTCGCCTTCAACCCCCCCCCCCCCTCTCAAATTTCTCCCCCCTTATCCCCTCAGTAGGTCAGATTAGGTTAGGTTAGGTTAATTTTATTTAATGGATAGTTATAAAACACATTTTATAAAGTAGGTATTTTAATGTATTTTATGACTAACATGATGGTGAAGGGTTATCGAGAAGAGAGAGAGGGAGAGCGCGTTGGAGAGGGACGACGACAGTAAGCACAGATAATATCGTAACAGTATGCATTTTGTCAAAGGTTTAAATTAAAACGTTTAGAAACTGTCCGTCGATAAAATGATATTCTGGGTAATAAGTTTTACATAACAAAATAATATGTGGATCAAGAATATTTGGTTTGAATATCGAAGCATTGAATTTTATTTGTAACAAAAATATATAATTTAAATATCTTTTAAGTAAGTATTCTGCGAATTGATTATTCTATGAACTAATAATATCATAAACATTTTCTATGAACCGAAATTCTATACAAAAATTGTCTATGAAACAGTCACTGTGTACAACCGGTAATATTGTCCATAGACAGTCGGCTGATGATTCAGAATAAAGTAAATAAACATCACGAGACAATGTCACAGAAATTGGCCTATTCTCAAATAGCTCTAGGCTTGTACTATGGGTACTAGACAACGATAAACATACTTACATCGAGAAATAAATACCTAAATATACAGAAAACATCCAAGACTCAGGAACAAATACTCGTGCTCATCACACAAATATCTGCCCTTACCGGGATTTGAACCGGGACAGCCGGCTTCGTAGGCACGGTCACTCCCAACTAGGCCAACGTGTCGTCAAAGGTCAGAAGGTTTAAACGATATACACAATTATATAAAGACATATATTACTTGAATACATACAAAACATCCAAAACTCAGAAGCAAATAACTTCCGCATATAACAAAAAAAAACCGCTGAAATTGATGTTGGTTTTAATATCCAATAAAAAAAAATCGATAAATAGGCATCTCTACGTACTTAAAACTCAGTGACGTACGAATGAGGACCGTTCAGTCAATGTTAATTATTTATTTATTTATTTCATCTTTATTGCACAAAAACAAGTACAAATGGCGGACTTAATGCCTAATGGCATTCTCTACCAGTCGACCAAATAACCAATGAGAAATTTACATTATTCAGTGGGTGCACAGAAAAATAAGACAGATAAAACTAGAAACTTAACATAATTATCCTATCCATTGCTTATACTTATATATATATAATAATGTGACTTCATTCAATTTTATTAAATTTTAAATGTTGATTTAAAATAAAAAATACTTCAAACTCAGTGACGGACTAACGAGGACTGTTCAGTACTCCTACCATGAGTTACAGTTACGATACTCGCTAGAGATTCTAATACTCTGTCCCTCTCACTCTGCTACAATACTGTGAGGGATAGAGCATTCGACTCGCTAGCGAGTGCGGTAATTGCAACTCGTGTTAAGGGTTCCGTCGACGCAAATGACGTGGATCCTCGATAGTTGGAGCCGTAAGCCCGGTATGTTCTGATTTGTCGACATCATTAACAATGCTTAGCACTGTTCTGTTTGATAATGTAGGATCTAAACTAGTTAAGGTAAAGACAATGTTTGCATTGTTGTGTTCCGGTGTGGGGATAAGACAACCGGTGAAATTACTAGCATAGAGGCATTCCATCTTAGTCCTCAGGGTTGGCAACGCATTTGAGGTCTTGGGATTATAGTCTTGAGAATTCAAATGTCTATGGGTCTCAGATTCCACTTACCATCAGGTGGCCTGAGTGCTCGTGTGCCTTCTCCTTAACATAAAAAAAAAAAAAAAAAGACACCAGTATTCGACAAAGGACCAATGTTCGACACTGACTCTTATTCAAAGAAGATAAGAATTATTCATTAGTTTTGCACCAATCAATTTATAACCCTTTGATCTTAGAATTAAAAGCTTCTGTCGATTATTGGTGCATGTCAGCTAAAAGTGTCGAACATTGGTGTTGTTACCTTAAGTGTTTTTTGTTTCTATAACTTTATTCAATGAACCTGTAATTATAATTATCACTGAGTGCGAGGAGACTGTAGAACATGACTGATTTCTTCTAGTCTATAAATTCCAAAACGGGAGATAGGTAGAATACTAAAGTCACATTACATTTTCAATTTTTCTCATTCAGTATGTATGTATTTAAACTCTTTATTACACAAAAAAAAGATGAAAAGTAAAAAACTAAACAGAAACACAAAAAGTCTCTTCCAGTTAACCTTTGAGCGGTTGAGAGAGAAATACAACAGCGGAAAGCTAAACGTACAACGATTAAAAAGACAAGATTAAGATTAAAATATTATTCAAATACGTATAAACAGATACATGTAATAAATAGGATGAATAAACAAATAAAAACAAGTACAATGCTAATTAAATACTATGCATATTAATGCTAACTACTACTAATACAAAATGCGATAACGTTTGTCTCCCCTTAAACGTTGTCCAATTTTTACGATTTTAGAATATGTTGTAGATATTATAAAATACTACGTCTGTACGATAGCCTTTGTAATAAAATATTTAACGGTTCGAAAATAAAATTAAAAACAAAAGCGGGAACGTACAGACCTAGTTTTTCATAATATCTACAAAATATTCAAAAATTGTGGAAATCGGATAAGATTTAGGGGGTGAGAAACGTAATCGCGCGGAGCTGAATTTGTATCGATTATTTTTGACAGCTACGCGATTTAAGCATCGCTGATTAATTTGAGAGGACAATGAGACTAGGTGTTCACCTTGATGGCAAGATAACGGGTAAGACGGTAATTGTAGTTTTTTATATTATATTATTATTTGTGTTTAGTTATATTTATATATTAGGCAAACCAACTAAACATGTACATCACATTTTAAATAATGCATAATATTCACAGAATTCCACAGAACACAACAATTATAGTCTAGCACGGCATTCACAATTTTATAAGCAAGCTACACAATAAAAGTTACTAACGACCGAACCCTATATTCAAACCGCGGACAGGTATCCTTCGGATTAAAATTTGACACATTTTGTATGGGCAAATGTCAAATTTCAACCCAAAGTAAGCCTTATTTATCCGCGGTTTGAATATAGGGTTCGGCCGTAAGAAAACAATATAATAAAGGCTTGTAGTGAGTTTAAAATTATATTTTTAAATTTACCTAAGCTCATTGAATTAATGACCCCGTGTGGTTGCCGGGCTAGAATAGGGCCACTCCATGTCTTCCCGTGGACGTCGTAAGAGGCGACCAAGGGAGTTAGGGCTTGTAGTACTGTTAGGCGATGGGCTTGCAACCTGTCACTAACTTACTGGTAAACATCTTAGCCTGTTTGTGCAAAATGTGATTACAGAATTATCAACAAGTTTTTTTTAGAGCTGTTTGTATTGAATTTCTGTAGTTCTGCCTACCCCACTCTGGGAATGAAGGCGTGATGTTATGTATGTATGTATGTATTGAATTAATGTCTTAATTTCTACAGTTTTTAATGTTGTAAGATCTACATAGTACAGTAATAGGTTTTTTTTTTCATTATCTTTTACGGCTAAAGTTGATAGATAAAGGCACAAAGTTACATGCACGAGAGTTAAGCCTAGGCACGTGGAAGCCCAGTTTAGATAAGAGGTAAGAACAATCAATTTTGTTATTTAGGAGTTTAAACAAAAATGACAAGCTGAGGTTTACTCTTCTGCTTTCTAATGTGTGTGTCCTACCCTAAAATATTTAAATATCGTTCCTTCAATGCTAAAGTCCAAGGTCGCCTCTATAAAAATATCTGTCCTGAACGTGTTGCCGAATACACCTGGCTAGACCCTTTTTTGCCCAAATCAGCTGTGCTACAAAACGTTATTTATTATCCTAGAAATACTAGACATCCAAACAGGTTTTAGACACAGTTCCCAGTAGTGCCCTCTTTATAAAAAATTAAGAAATAGAAATAGAAAATATTTATTGTGCGTTGAGCACACTAAAAATAAACATATGAAAAACAGAAAACATTGCGTTGAACAGGATCCCTCTCAGCATTGTGCCGCAGTCAAACCGCGGCGCTGCTTTTCAGAGGGACCCTGACTTAAAAAACTAACCTTAATTAACAGAAAAAACAAGTAACAGTAAACAGGCAACAGGTAACATAACAAACACTAGCGACAATTTGACACAAGTAGACAGTACACACTTTTAAACTGACGATTTGTGTGGCAACACCAGAACAACACAACGGTTTCCTGTTGGATGGCTTCAAGTCAAACGCATGTCTTTAAAGAACTGTAACGCAATTCCTAAAGGTCTGAAATCCCGTTCACTATCTCATCTTATTTTGTCTTACAGTTGGGCCCTTTCGGATAGACTTTGACCCCTTTAGGTTCTTGTATACAACTACCTTCTAACACATTCAGTTGTTCGAATGCGCAGATTTCCTCACGAGTTTTTCCTTTACCGTAAGAGCATCGGGTAGTATAGTTAAGGTAGAAAATCTCATTGGCACATGGTGACCGCGTGGGTTTGAACTCGGTATTTAAGGATCGCAACGCAACCTCCTTAAAAACCGTCCATTAAAACAATTTAAATCAAAGTTGCGTCCTTGGCTTAAATTTAACATGTTTTACTACACAAATTACCTAGTTACATACATACATAACATCACGCCTTCATTCCCAAACTGGGGTAGGAAGAGCTACAGAAATACCAACAACTCTAAAATTACTGGTTCGTAATTCTGTAACCACATTTTGCACAAATAGGCTAAGATGTTTACCAGTGTATTAGTGACAGATTGCAAGCCCATCGCCTAATAGTACTGTAAGCCTTTATTCCCTTAGTCACCTCTTATGACAACCACGGGAAGACATGGAATGGCACTATTTTTACCTGGCAAACCACACGGGTTAAATTTAACAACTTTCTTTTCAAAAAATTACCTATTTAATATATACAAATTTCCCAGTACCATAATGAACTGTTATATAAGAATGAGTGGTTATCCTCATTGTAGACCGTGTAACCACTTTTATTCTGCCCTGCTAACATAAAAGGCAGTATGTCAAACAAAACTTCTGTAGCAAATGTAACCTTATTACGAACGGCTTAGGATTGAATCTGCTTTGGGCATTGAATCAGAGATACTGCATTTTGGCTTAGGAGGGCAGTATTGTTTATTTTAAAAATGTACAGTTAACGATTGTGTTACTTAAAACTAAGTATCTAGCAAGATATGTCGTCGCATAGGAATAATAAACAAACACCACCGAACTGTACATTTTTTTAAAGAAATAATTGATATTGAATTTAAATTTTAATAAAGTATTTAAAAGAACCAAAATCAAGTAGATTTAGTATGACGTCTTGGATGTAGCAATGTCCGACTTGCTCTTGCCCGGTTTTTCAATCCTATATTGCATCTCAATAAAATATGAATAAAGTGGTAAATTTGTACAAACTAGAAATCGGCATTTATTTCATTCAAAACACGTACGAAAAATCAAATATAACCTTAGGGAAGGCTTGTTTTCAATGAAGAGCCATCATCGTCACGTTCTATCTCGAATATTGGCTGTGATTTGATGGTAAAGGGTGGCAATAAATTTATAACTTATCGATGTTTTTAAAGTTTAGATAAAGTAACATTCAAATTGGCAGATCAATGAATATTTGAGCAAAACTTATATTGTAACATGTATTGTTTTTTACACAAAATGATCTGCAATGGGGTTTGCACCCGATCTCTCCCAGCAGCTCTTTGGGTCACACTTGGCTATATTCATTTTCAATAACTGAAAAATCTGTCAATCTATTCTTCTCCAAAAAATTAACTTATAAATTAAATATGTACTAAATATCACGGGACAATGTTACACTTGACCTAGTCTCAAACTAAGCTTTAGGTTTGCGCTATGGGTACTACACACGATAAACTTACATTATATAGAGAAATGTTATACCTAAATACATAGAAAACATCCAGAGCTCATCACACAAATATCTGCCCTTACTGGGATTTGAACCTGGGACCGCTAGGTTCGAAGGCAGAGTCACTACTAGGCCAACGTGTCGTCAATTAGGATTTTTATTCATGTATCTTAAATTTAATTTCTGTTTTTTTTTTCAATAATCCTATAGCCTTTGTAATACGAGTAAACCCTCATAAAACTCCTCGAGGGGTGGCAGGTAAAAAGTATTTTAAACAAACACTAGCATGTTTTACTAGTTTTCCATGGGCTTATACATAATCCAATTGTATCCTTTTTCTTTTTTTTTATGTTAAGGAGAAGGCACACGAGCACTCAGGCCACCTGATGGTAAGTGGAATCTGAGACCCATAGACATTTGAATTCTGAAAACTATAATCCTAAGACCTGAAATGCGTTGCCAACCCTGAGGACTAAGATGGAATGTTATGCTAGCAATTTCACCGGTTGTGTTATCCCTACACCGGAACACAACAATGCGAACACTGTTGCTTGGCGTGTGGTTAATGGATAAGATGGTGGTAGCGATCCGGATGGACCCTGCACAGGGTCTTACCACCACCAAACTCGTACTTACTCACGTACTCGTACGTTCGTATCTTACTTGTATTCAGGTAAAGAAAACTTTTAACAAAAGTCAACAATCAACTTATTTTTGAAGAAAAAAAGCTCAGCAAGTGGTTTTCCTCTTCAAACATACAACTAAAAGGCTATCGAAAGCAAAAAGGCTTGGTGGGCATAAGAGCCATTTTATTGATATCATTATAAAGGCGATGGAAAAGGGTTCAAGAACGGTCTTTATCCACCAGAATCTCCAGATTGTGAGACATAATACCAAATATAAAAGGCACCCTATAATCAAGTCAACACGGTGGCAAATTGAATGTTACTAAAACAGGTACAGGGTCTTAAGAGGTTAAACCATTGAACTGGTTTAGACACTAATAAATTGAAAAATCTGTTTACCATTGACAAGACAAGTGTTTTATTGTTTTTAGTATGCCGTCGAACAAACTTAACTAGGATTAATGCAGTTAAAACTTAAAAACAGATAGAGCTATAGAAGTAGTATAACTATATCTTTTTCACTGCCCAGAAATTGTTTGGTTTTAACATAGCTTATTTGTTTGTTTTGAGAATTAATGATAATAATTAAGTGCTGAAAACTCTTCGGTATGACGAAGTTGGCATTCATTTTTATGCAATATGACGTAGTGGCGATATGCCATGGGTTCTCTGCCTTTTGTCGACAAATCTTTGACGAATGAGTCGTTTCGCAACCTCTTCATTTGCCAACCTGTTTTTTTTTTTCTGTAACTCTACAACCTACAACTTTGCAACCAACAACTCTAAAAAGAATTTTGCTCTAACAGGCTAAGTTCTTTACCAGCGTATTAGTGACCGGTTGCAAGCCCATCGCCTAACAGTACTACATTCCCTTAGTCGCCTCTCGCGACATCCACGGGAAGACATGGAGTGGCACCCGGCAACCACACTGGGTAGGTATATAGGTATCTATATTATCTAAAATATTACTTTAATATTTAAAATAAAATCTCTTTGCACATTCCTCCATATATGGGCTAGTTGCTCGCATGAGATTATTTTAAGTCTTTTAACCCAGATCTGTCAATTAATATTACAGCCCATAATGACTACTACATGAATATTCGATTAGTTTCATGTTTGAACAACAATAAAGGCATAAATACAGAATGCAGCAACATTTGAGCTCAAAGTTTAAGTTTGCATACCACAAATGTATGTAAACAAATACTCGTTAACATAATTGCTTGTTTGCGATAGCAGTGGAACGCGTTGCAGATATTCACATTGAATACTTTTGGCATACTCGCATTATTGTAAGCAAAAATAATATTGCAAGAAAACTTTTGGTCTACGTTTTGAAATCAGCGAATATTATGACACTAGAGGTCGCCTGCAACTTCATACATAACATCACGCCTTTATTCCCAGAGTGGGGTAGGCAGAGCTAACAGAAATACCAACAACTCTAAAAAGACTTGTTGATAATTCTGTAACCACATTTTGCACAATCAGGCCAAGAAGTTTACTAGTGTATTAGTGACAGGTTGCAAGCCCATTGCCTAACAGTATTACAAGCCCTTATTCCCTTAGTCGCCTCTTACGGCATCCACGGGAAGACATGGAGTGGCACTATTCTAACCCGGCAACCACACAGGGCCTTAGAGGATGAATTTCCAAAAATCCCTTCTTACTGCAGGGATATCCAAGGAATATTCCCTGCAATATTAAGTCCCTATGTCCAGCGGTCAAAAGATGAAAGTCATGTCATACTCAGAGACTTTACCGCTATTTCTAGAAGACAGAACTATAGACCAAAATTTCAAGTTTAAAATTTAAAATTTTAGTGGTGGTAGGACCTTGTGTAGGGTCCGTCCGGATCGCTACCACCATCTTATCCATTATCCACCCGCCAAGCAACAGTGTTCACATTGATGTGTTCCGGTGTGGGGATAAGACAACCGGTGAAATTACTAGCATAGAGGCATTCCATCTTAGTCCTCAGGGTTGGCAACGCATTTGAGGTCTTAGGTTTATAGTCTTTAGAATTCAAATGTCTATGGGTCTCAGATTCTACTTACCATCAGGTGGCCTGAGTGCTCGTATACCTTCTCCTTAACATAAAAAAAAATGTTACTCCCAACTAGGTCATCATGTCGTCATCATAGTCGTGGTAGTATGTCGTTGGCACAGAGGCAGGCCATTGCAGAAATGGCGAGACGACATCGAATCTTTTATAGGACAAACCTAGACGAGAGATGCACAAGATAGAGTGAAAAGGCAACAGATGGAGGAGTCCTTCATCCAGAAATGGAAGACCCTTATTAAATGTAAATTAACTTAAGGAAATGAAGGCTGGTTGTGTTTTTAATTTATTTTGTTTATTTATTTTATTATATCCAGCGGTCTTGTTTTCCGATAAAAACTTTGGACCCCTGTTTCACCCCCTTTGAGAATGAATTTCCAAAAAATATTTCTTAGTGCACCGCAAGAACCTATATGCCAATTTTGGAATCTCTAGACCTAGGTGTTGAGACTGTGCGTTGATATGTCAGTCACTCAGTCAGTTTCGTCTTTTATACATTTAAAAGGAGACATTTAGAAGATTAGTTATCGATGTACAATACAATACAAATACGCTTGATTAAACACCGCACAAAGAAATAAACAAGCAAACAGAAAAACATGAAATTGTTACACGGTAAACAAGAGGCGGTCTTATCGCGGAACATACTAACAAAATAATTGACAACTTTAATAGATTTTAAAATTCTCGACGTCAATGCAAACCCTACTTTTAGGGCTGGTAACTCTTATACGTGTTTAGAACAATATCGTTTATAATCCGGGTAGTTCAAAATTACCAAAACTGTTTTTAAATCCGTCCATTTGTTAAGCTGGAAGGCTATATAGAGGGATTCAAACTTAATAAAAATCAATTAACTTTTATTATTATTATTTGTAAATATAATAGGTTTTGAAAGGACTGGAACAATTTATTAAATCTTTCCTGGAATTTGGTAATGTTATTATCCAGGGTACTTTAAAATGCTTTAATAACCAATAAAACGGTTTAAAATCACCATTTTGAGTGAACGTGATTGCCAATACCGATTTATTTACATTCAAACACTAATTTCGTGTTCGGCAAAATCAATTTGCACTGAATTCAAAAACAAAGGATTCAATGGCTCTTAAGTTGAAATTTACGGGCGATACCGTCGTCCAAACGATTCAGGATGCATTAAAAATATAAAGCGGTTCAGTGAAAATGCATAGTGCAGCGGGGTTCTCTTGAAAATAGTTTTTTGTACTCGTCGATTAAAATCTGTGTAGGTATTATAATTTCATAGAGAATACTGTAACGTCACTCTTTTCATCGTTGAATAGTCTATGTTACTTCCGAAACAACTATTTTGATACGCTCTAGACAACCGAAAAAAATTGAAAATAGAACATCGTATTTAAATAATATGTGCCCTTGTTTAAGGAGACTCGATGCGGTACAAAATTGCCAATGTATGGCGTTTTGGAACGTAGCAGCATCGCGTCATCTGTCAAAAATCTGCTTAAATTTGCTGCTGTATCCAGGGCATAAAAAAAAACTACGCTTTATGATTGGCTAGTATTTTTAGCTTGGCACAGTACTGCAACATTACGGACGTCGGTGGTGTGATAACTTTTCTTTTCAAAGCTAAGAAGTTTAGGTTTTTTCTGTGGAGATAAAATCAGACCTTAAGCTTACAAAGTTAAAATATAAACTAAGAAAATGAGAATTAACTATTTAAATTATCTTGTGTAAAAGAAGTCGGATGGTAGAACTAGACAACATAGTACTTACGACATTTAGTTTTCTTATATAAGTACTCGTATTAATGATTAAAATTAATTATTTTAATGAACTCGTACAAAAAGTATTGTTTAATATAGTGTCATAATCAAACTTTTTAATCTCGTACCTTACTTAGGCCACTCAGCAAGCTTCGTGGTCTAAACACGGTACTTGACTAAAAAGCTCTCTATTTTAAGACGATTGTGAAAAATACTATTTTAATCACTTTTCATTATGCTTACGAGCATTTTTTCAAGCTTATTTTTGCAGGGTATATCGTAATCCGAAGAGACTAGAACTTGGTATTTTTTCACCTCCCGCATACGAGAGGTTAACATTAGTAGTCACAGAAACCGAGATACTTTACACGAGTATTTTCTGAAATAAATGAATAAATATCAGGAGATAATCCTACACAAATTGACCTAGTCTCAAACTAAGCTCTTAGCTTGTACTGTGGGTACTAGACAACGATAAACATACTTACACAGATAACCACATACTTAAATACATAGAAAACATCCAAGACTCAGGATCAGGAGGCTTATCCGAGGGGATAAGCTTTTTTCAAGAGACAAGAGAACAATCATGAGGGTTAGCTGTTTGGAACCACATTCAGTACAATAGCGGCTGATGGTTCGTGTTTTAAAATTAGGGAAAATTAAATGTCTAGAAGGTCAGATGAAGTAGTTAGTAATGCAATGCTATTCATAACTGGGAAGTAAAAAAGTGTACCCAGTTAAGGCCTAATTTTTTTTTAAAAAAACGTTAGCTTTAGCCAAGTTAGTCACAAAAATTAGTCATACGCCAATAATAGTATCTCAAATTCAATAAACGAAGCAAATTCAATCCTCACCCATTAGTAATATGGTTGCAATTACTGAAGGAGTTTTTTTCTGAGATACACCACCAGTTAATTTTTGTGATCCACCTGGTTGAAGTTACCTTTTTTTAGTTAAAACTAAACTAAACTAAAGTCCTCAACTAAGTACGCTATTTTTGAAAACCACCTAATTAACATTATTGCTCGTCAGTTTGTTCAAGATCGTAACATGCGAAACCAACAATCGGAGAATTTCGCTTTTTAACATATTCAGTATTTTCTGTTCGCGCCAAATTAGCATAAAAACCGTGTTTCTGCATGGCATCTGTTTTCTTTGTATTTTCTTTCTAATTGAACAACGATGGAAAAATCTAAAATATAATTAAATACAACTAGATTTTGCGCGCAATTCCGCGTACTAGTCGTTTATTGCTATTCTCTCGGGAACTGTCCAATTTTTCGGGATAAACATCAGATATTGTCCTATTCTAGACTATCTATCTGTGTGCCAAATTTAATCCAGACCTATTTAGCCATTCTAGCGTGATTGAGTAACAAACATCCATCTATTCATCCATCCAACTTTCACAGTCATATTATTAGTAGGTTTAGCAGGATTATTATATCAGAAGGAAAGGTAATAAATATTGAACTAAATATGAATGCAAAATCAATTATTTATTTATGTTGTTAAACTTATTTTCTATAAAGAATCTAGCCTTGTTCCTTTAAACAAAGGTTAAACAGAACATTTACTGTTTGAAACGTGAACAAATTTTCTCGCAGCTAAATACAGCATAAGAAGATAAAAATAATAAATAAACAGGGTTAAAAAGAGCTTTTATCTACGACGCTAGACAATAGAAGACAGTTTACATTTGAGAGTGTAAATTTTACCAGTCGCGTCTGAGCAATACGGACTACATTGTAACCATTCAAACAAACACTCAAGAACACTGAAAACGGGTCACGCTGTCCGTGAACTAGTACGTATACTGACCGTTTTTCAATGCTTTTGATTGTACGTGTAGCGCTCTTTGAATTCGCTTGAGGATTTTCGTCTGATAAGAACAGCTTGGTGAGGTATTTCAGTTATTTGAATCGTTGGTATATCTGTTAAGAGGGCGAACACACCGGACCGTAACGGTGCCTAAATCAAGGCCCGTCAAAATTGACGCCATGAAATTAGTAAGACCCAGGCTTTTGTTTACGCAACGTCACCTTATTCTACGCATCGGTGCGGTCGCTCCCTAATGCTGCTTTTTGTGTAAAATAGTGTTTTAAATTTTAAATTAACTTTAAACACTATATTTCTTTTGACATAAAAATTATCGTATCGTATATTAAATTTGTAAAAACATTTTGAGCATTAATAAATTTAGTGGTGGTTGGACTTCGTGCAGGGTCCATCCGGATCGCTACCATCATAATCATTGTACCCTTTACCTACTGCCAAGTAGCGTTATTCGTAATGTTGTGTTACAGTTTTAGGATGAAACAACCAATAAAGTTACTTGAATTGAACCATTCCGTCTTAGGATTGCAGCCTTAAGATGGTAGTCTTGAGAATGAAATTACTAGGTTCTGTAAATTTAATCTACGAACAATTTTATTTTATTTGCTTTAGTTTGGACTTTACAACTCCTAGTTATCCCATTCCATCCCACTTATAATTAAACGCGTAAGTTTTTATATATGGATGACTGTGTGGATGTTTGTAACCCTTCATGCTGCAACGGCTGGACGGATTTGGATGAAATTTATATTGGGGATAACTTATACCCAGGAGTAACACATAAGCTACTTTTCATCCTGGAAATTTTAGTAGTTCCCAAGGGAATAATGATAATCTACGCCGATGAAGTTACGGGCAGAAGGTAGTCCGTTAAAAAACTTAGCGATCCCCAAAGCTAGCTTACAATGCATCTCATACAGCACACCCTCCATTGTCCTTTTATGTACGATCCCGGCGATTCCATTCATTGTTTAGCCTTTATTAATTTACCCGTACTAATCCGTGATATTTTTCATAGAACAAAAAACGAGCCGGAAAAAAGGAATGGTTAATTACTTAGCAGCGAGATAAAAATATGACTTGTTTGTTTTTACGGTTGGCTGGCTTGAATTATTCTAAATAGAAGGTAATTAGGATACTGTGGCAGTTTGTTGAGATGTTAATGTCTTTTTCAAGGCGTGGCCAAGGCACATGAGCATATAGGTTACCTGATGGTCAGTGGACTATGACATAGACATTTTTAATCTCAAGGTTTAAATCTTGTCTTGGACTATCTCAAGACACTACAGAAAGGAAGAAAGACAGAAAGAAAACAATTTATTTAACTGTTTTAGTATTGAGATATTCAGTTTAAGATTATATAAGTACATTGCTTTCACAATTTTTTGTATATTTCTGACGGCAATGTACCTACTTATATAACGAAAATTGGAAAAGGTGTTCCTGGCGGGACACTTTTTCCAATATTCAAGTTGTAATCTTGAGATATTCGTTTTAAGTTACATCACATAACTATTATAATAAAAAAAAACTCCCGATCGAATGACAAACACCAACTCTCAAAGCAGATTACTTTAAAAAAATGTGCAAATTATGTCTTACAATTAGATGATTGTTAGTAGGTAGGTACACTTTAGTCGCTGTACCTCAAGGAGCAAAGACTTCTTACTGGTGATAGTTTTGTTTTTATACTCGTTATAATTCAGCGCTTTCATTTAACATATTTCCTAAATTTTAAGTGCTGTTTTATATAAAGCCATAAGCATTCTTGTTGCATGATCATCTTGAATAATGCATAATGTATACCAAATTTCTGTAATTTCCAATAACGAAAATACATTTCCAATTGAATAAAAACCTCGTCACGATCTAATATTGTGTCCAATCACTTGTTTTGCGCAAAAAACGCGCCAGCGAATGAATAAACATTTTTCGTTGTGCACCGTTGAATTAGAAATATCATTTCGGTGTGCTCTCGCGTCGCTGATTTAAAATAACTAGTTAGTTTATTTGTGTATAGGGCAATTAACTGAATTGCCGCAGTAGTACTTGAAGTAGTATTGTTTACCATTACGCCATTGCCATAAAACAATTTGTGTCTCCTTTTTACTTTTGATTCTTAAATAACTAATATTTTGAGTGTTTCTCTGGAACTCTAAGAACCTGTCGGAACTTCAGAGACCAATATTCTGCCCTGCTAAGACAAATTGCAGTATCTCAGACAAAACTCCTGTAGCAAATGCAACTTTATTACTATAGGGATAGGATTGAATCTGCTTCGGCTATTGAATTTGAGATACTGCCTTTTGGTTTATGAGGGCAGTATTATAAAAATACTATAGAAATAGTATCGCAGATAATTTGTACTTTACTGTAAAATGGTTGCTGGTTTAGAATTAAACCTTTTGCTAGGGATGTTAAGCAGTAATATTTCTGTAGGTATATTGTAAAAAATCGTAACATTGAAGACTAACTCTCCCGCTTTTGAGAGTTCCGGAGCCGAATGGCAAAAACGAGACCCTTATAATTTCGTCATGTCCGTCTGTCCGTCTGTCCGTCCGTCCGTCCGTCTGTCCGTCTGTATGTCACAGCCATTTTACTTAGAGCCTATTGGCACTATATAAATGCAATTTGGAGGATAGATGTATTCTATGAACCGCTATACTAATGTTGCAGCGTATTTTTGTTGGTGTTATCTTTGATTTCAACTTCTTTATTTTGTAATAAGTTATTATTATTATAATACTATTCCTAATTTTTGATTACCTTTTGGGTGCAGCCTGAGTAATGAAAGTCACTTTTCTACTTATTTTTAAATATTGATTCGCTATTTTTATCTGAAAATACATAAGAAAAACGTGTCAATTTTTATTTATAATATCATTGTTAATTCTAAGTGACTTAATGAAGGTTTTAGAAAGACGTCTCATTTCACTCTTGCTATGTTTTTTACATACATAAAAAGATCAGCCATAGTTTCCAGCTGCAAGAAAGAATTTGTCTCTTGTAAGGCGGAACAATAAAAATGGCAAGCCAGTGTTTGTTACATTTATGGCTGCTATGAAACTGGGATTGGTTTTTATGCTGCATAAAACAGAAATATCATGGTTATAAAATCCTAATCATGTTTTATTGTTAATGGGGAAGTTTGTCAACAAAGCATTTTTTTTTATTTGGAATGAAATTGTTTTATGCTTAAAGAACAATGCCAGGCGTCCCTAGAAGCTTTGACCAAGAAAATATTGTAGGACATAATTAAAGAATTGGATTAAGGATAATTTATACTTAAGAAAATCATAGTTATTATTTATTACCATTTGGAATATTATTTTGCGAGCCAAGAAAACAGTTATGAGTTATAAGGGGGCTATTACTTCTAAATGAAAGATAAATACTTTTCTTGCCCTATTATATAATTATATTAACTGAAAGTCCGTGGTGTACCTTTTTTTATTTTGGTCATAATGCATTTGTTGAAATAAATATTGAAAGTCATATTTTTTATAACTTTACAGTGTGTCTATAATATTCTATTAATATGGTGGATAAGGGTAGGTTAGATAAGATTATACAGTGTGTAAATGGTATACGGGCGTTCCTTTTAACTGTGGTTAGTACAACCCCTACCGAGCACAATTAGGCAGCTTTTGTTAAAAAAAAATTAAAAAAAAAATAACCATACAAAATAATTTGACACGCAATGTATAACGAAAAATGCAATGAATTAAAAACGAAAATAACACCTGACGGATGGACTTCGTTGTACATTGCGGGTCGATAGTATGTTCAAAAAGTAATAACGGTGTATACGTTAGCGTAATCAAAATAATTATTTCTGTTAATTATTAGTAGAGTCTTAATCTATGTCCAGATTTAATAAACGCCCGTATACCATTTACACACTGTATATATAAATAAATAATAAAAAAGTAGTATAAACTAATGAAAAACCCAACTTTTTATCTTATTCTTTTTACTTTAATTAGAATAGTATAGCCTATAATAATATCACTCTCACAACTAAGGATCTAACGACACCTCACTCTTTAAAATCGGTCAAGCCGTTAAGGCTACAGGAGGTCACAATGAAACCCTCCTGGCTCAGTCGGATAATAAATATAATTTATGATTTAAACACATTATGAGTAAACATAATTATGACAGACAATATTGACCCTTCATACCTACTGTTACTACTCTTAGCTTAGCGGCTGTCCACAATGGAGTGTTGGCCCCTACTCTGATGTATGGTAGTGAATGTTGGGTGTAGCAGGATAAGCATGAAAGTCGTATAAATGCAGTAGAAATGCGCTCTTTGCTTAGTATGTGTGGTGTGAAACTGTGTGATAGAGTACGGAATGAAAACATCAGAAAAAATATATAGTGACTAAGATTGAAAAGGGCATGCTTCTATGGTTCGGTCATTTGTAAAGGATGGATGAAAAACGATTGACGAAAGAAATATACAGTGCGAAAGTGAGTGGAAGGGTCGGAAGGGGGCGCCCTAGGCGTACTTTTTTTAATCAAATCGGGGAAATACTGTAAAAGGGCTGAATCTTACGTAACCGAAACCGACGTGCATGCATGACTCGATGTATGAATGTGGAAGAAGCGAAAGAGCTTTGTCAGGATCGTCGCAGGTGGAAAGAAGTGGTCTCTGCCTACCCCTCTGGGAAACAGGCGTGATTTATGTACGAGTATGTATGTAGCTTAGCGCTGGTAGATCTTTGACGTGTAAAAGTCCCCGTGCGGCCTACTTACCTACCTATCTATCCTTTGCTTTCCCGTTGAACAAAACCAAAACGTATTCCAATTCTTTTTCCGTGTATTCTGGAAGGCAATTGAATCGACTACCAATTCAATTGGTAACTTCTTTTAATCTAAATTAATAAAGTACTGGCTCGACTCGTCTCCTCATATAAACATCTCTTCTTCTTACTTTTGCTAATTATTTATGAACATTATAATTGTTAATTTAAAAAAAAGTTCGTGTTGCTTTAGAAAAAAGTTATCAGTATGTATGTATGTATGTATGTAAACACTTTATTGTACAAAATAAAACAGAAACAACACAATGAAGATACAAGAAAATAATGTAAAAAGGCGAACTTATCCCTTAAAGGGATCTCTTCCAGCTTATCCTATTGTTTCCTCTCGTCCATAGTATTTGTCTGTTTGTTACATTTTTGTTGACTCACTCGCCCAAAGGACAACTGAAAGAAATCCCTTAAAGGGATAGGTTTGTCTTTGGACTACTTTTATTTCAGTTTTTTTTTTATGTTATACATACTTACTAAATAAATATCTTTTTTTCTCTGATCTATGAAAATTAAGGTTAATACTGTGACGCGTAGCCGTTATGTAATAATTATTCGTTCCATCCATTGTTTACGTTGGAACATTTTCAAAAACCCATTAATGTCCTTAGTACAATACCTAAGTACACAATAGGTCATAAACCTTCATGTACTCATTGGATTATCATTAACGCTTTTTACTCAACTCTTTTGCAATAACGTATGGATAAATCACTCGATAAACGCGGCCTTTGTCTGTATTGGTAAAACCAACGCCGCTACAATTCGGAACAAGATTAACGTACAAACGCAACGGGGCTTGTGTGTGACTGACGGTGTTGCGATTGTCATTTATTTGTATGTGCTTACACACACGTTTGTAGATGCTAAGCCAAAGTGTGTAGGTTTTTTCGTAATCCTATTGCAGAAAATTCTCCGGATTAAATATCGCTCAGTGTAATACGAGGAGTTACCAGGTAGGGATCAAAATGTAATCAAATGGATTTTTTTGTGTTCATTTCTGTTTGTATTTTAAATGTATTGTGTTGGGTTATATCCTGAGTGAGAATTTATAAGAGTTTTTTGCTGATTGCCCAATAATGAATACTCGGGAATGTGTAAAATGATTTACGAGTTTCCTGAGCTGTATTTTTCATGTACGAGACTTTTTTTTAATTAAATGGGTTACAGAAATCAAGCTAAAAGCCAACTGCATATTTTTTACTGAATTAAATATCCATATTTTTTTAAGGAATGAAGTTATTACTTCTACTCTTCTCATTTTGCTTCGGTTTTTATTTTGAAAAAACTTTAATGTGCATGATGTTATGTATGCATGGAATTTCTGTAAATTCCATGCATACTCGTACATACATAACATCATGCCTTTATTCCCAGAGCGAGGTAGGCAGAGCTACAGAAATACCAACACAGAGTGTGTTCATCACACAAATATCTGCCCTTACCGGGATTTGAACCAAAGACCGCTAGCTTCGAATGCAGAGTTTCTACCAACTAGGCCAGCGTGTTGTCAAAATAAAATATGAAAATTTTAGTAATTTTAGGGGTTTGTGCGGTATGGATATTAATTTAATTAATAGGCCGTGTGGTTGCCGGGTTAGAATAGTGCCACTCCATGTCTTCCCGTGGATGACGTAAGAGGCGACTAAGGGAATAAGGGCTTGTAGTATTGTTAGGCGATGGGCTTGCAACCTGTCACTAATACACTAGTAAACTTCTTGGCCTGATTGTGCAAAATGTTTTTTATTCAGCAAGTAGGCCGCACGGGCAGTTTTACACTCAAAATTCTACTAGCGCTTCAAAGAGACCACTGCCGAGAAGAAGTGCCATAAGAAACTCAACAGTGAGTATTTTTTTTAATATTGCTTATGAAAATGATAGAACATAACCTAGCATTATTTAAAACAATTAATAAATTTTAATAATATATATATCATGCGTAGATAAGCAGAAAAACGTGTCGAAACTTCTAATAACACAAGAGCAAACGAATTAAATAATAATAATAATAGTTCTTTCGGCGAACGGTCACACGACACGTACTGTGAGGAGGTTCCTCTCTCTGCAGCCCTAACCGTCGGTAGCTTGAGCCCTGTCCCGTTGCCGGCGGCACCCGTAGGTTAGGCTTTTTATAATCTTTATTTTTTATATCAGTATTGTTATTTTACTTATATATTTGATTATTTATTGTAAAAAAATATTAATCTACAGAAAAATAAAGAAATAATATCTAAAATAATAATATGATATGATAATTTTAAGACACATAGCTACATTCCGTTAAAACAGTGCGGAACTTAAGCCCGGTATCATGTGTACCCTTCCGCAGACAAATATGCAAATGTTTGAACGTAAACGGCTCAATAAATCAAGTTAAACACGCATTGTCTTGAATAAAATATCAGTAACGGTGTTATTGCGGCCGTGCGTTGTTTTTGTTCAAATGTGGGACTTGCTCTGTCGAGTTGATTTTAGGTTAAACATTGTTAATGCTATGCTATGGATCAGAAGCTGTTTTGTAAAGTATACATCTTGCTCTACCACAAAGTATACAATTCAAACAGTTTAAGTGGTGGTAGGACCCTGTGCGGGGTCCATCCGGATCGCCGTCTTATCTATTAACCAACCTTGGCGTTGTGTTTGGGGATAAGACTAAAAAATAAGACTGCCCTCAACGAAAGTAGTGTGTGTAAATAGCTAGTTTTCATGGAATTATCAAACAATGAACTTAAAACCTGCGAAGTTCCAGTCAGTGAAATTTGCATCTTGTTTCTTGTCTACATAGTTTAAAAGATAAGAATGCCCTAAAATAAACTAATTTATGTGTAGCTTGTTTTCATGGAATCGACAACGGTGAAATCCTGTCTAGGAATAAGTGAGTTGTAGCTGACAAAGAAATTAAAACGTGTGAAGTGTTTTTATCCACGACAGTGTGCCCTACTGGGGTCAAACTGTCATTGCACGGTTGGGTCATACACAGATTTAGGTTACCATCTTTACTTTGGACACACCAAAAGTTAAAGTTTTTAAGGCCTAATTTTCTGGCTAAGCCCATTCCCGCAAAAACGCCGTCAGGACTGCTTTAGACCTATCATATAAAAACATAACTTATATGCATACAAGCTTTTAACTATTGACCACAGGAGAGACAACTTTTGTTTTTAAGAGTGTATGACCAGGTTGTGTCAATGTATGTAAAATTAGGTAATAGGACGGTACATTGTGGATTGAAAACAATTTAAAGAGTGCAAGTGTATCATTTGTTTTTGTTTTATGCGTGTCATGGGCTATATTTACCGTATACTTTACCTTCTATTTTTTTGTTTTAAAATACCTTAGCTTATCTCAGTTATGGAAATTAGGGTTTGTTAAGTTTATGTGTTTACAAAATTATCAACAAGATTTTTTTTTGTTTTTTTGGTATTTCTGTAGCTCTGCCTACCCACTGTGGGAATGAAAGCGTGATGTTATGTATGTATGTACATTAAATTTAGTTTTTTTTTATCAAAGACATCAAGCAAAAATCTCTACTAATTTTCGTAATTCCAACTGTTCATTTTGCAGGGGTTTAATTAGCCGCAGCTGTCAAGTTTTTGAAGAGTGTTCTTGGTAATAGTTTTTAAGTAAATTTGATGAAACAACTTACAATGTCAATTAAAAAACTAAGACAATGACTACAAACAATCAGCTTACAGTTGATATGAGACACATTAGCATACTTTATACAATAGTAAAATAAATCAGTCAATCTAGTAATAATGTCATTAATTTGACACAAAAATTTAAAATATAACAATGTATAAACGTGTGGACTTTACACAAAACAACTACTTCTCCAATTTGTAGCAACTGTAGCAATAAACACAATATACTCGATCCAATACAACCATTTTAAAACTACAATCCAGCTCCCTGTGTCATAATTTCCCATCGAACCGAACGTTTTAATTCTTCGGTAAACACCGCAAGCGCTCGTTTCATAACTTCCAATTATCCAAACCCATTCAGGGAGCAATACAAAATTAATACCAATTTAACCTGCATACGAGCAAACTGCTACAAAATACCACAAGTATGCCATATATTCACGTTCAAATCTATATCATTTTCGATACCCACGAAATTCAATGACGCAAGCAACTCCGAGAGTTTCACTTGGAACTGAGTAACATAAAACGTCGACAAAGGCTGAAATTATGAACGTCCATTTTAAAGTCACTGTGACACCGTAGCGCATAGCGTATTCATTTTGCTAAGTGATTTTTCAACCACAAAAACGCGACGAGTATGTAAATTTCCCGTGTGATTTCGTTACGCGACGGTGTGACATTTTTAACTTGAATTTGCAACATTCCCAGACGTACAAAGAACGCTTTTGGCATAGCTTATTTAAATTTCGCGAAACAGGGCGATTAAGCGGTAAAAGTAAAATACTTTTGGTGTCACAAAGCATATTTTGCTGCATAATACATTAAGGTTCACCTTGGTATGCGATAACCGTACGTAAATGCACAAAATTTGCACAATAATGGTGCAATAATTCATACGGAACGACGTCTCATATGCACTAGTCTGATAAGCATTTACGTTTGCGTCGGGAGGCTTATTTGATGCAAATTATTATGACATGCGCTTGCCAAAGCACTGGGCAATATATTTTTACTTTTAATAAAAAGAAGACTGCATGGCGCTTATCAAAATTGTGCCTTATATCTTATGCGCTATGCAGATAAATTGACCGATAGTTAAGATCTTATTGCATTAAGGAAATCTTATCAAGTGTGTTGACTTGGTGCATTGGTTTCGCAGAAATAGTATAATATACAGTTTTGTCGTCGGTCAAGATAGTAAATTACATTAAAATAGCTTTCGTTGTATTCAGTTAAATATGTAAACATCAGAAACATACATACACAACATCACGCCGTCATTCCCAGAGTGGAGTAGGCTGAGCTACAGATATAACAACTACTCAAACACGAACACGGTAAGATATTTATCATTATATTAGTGAAAGGTTGTAAGTCTATCGCCTAGCAGTACTACAAGCCTTTATCTTATTCCTTTAGTCGGGAACAAACTCACATAAATTGACCTATTCTCAAACTAAGCTCTAGATTTGTAACTATGTGTACTAGAAAACGACCACGACCCCTTAATAATCATTGAATATCGGTGGTATAGCTATACAATGTTTTATCCTTATCTGTCATTGTGATATTTTAATTTGACACTAAGGACAAAACATTGTATAGCTTTACCACCGTTATTCAAAGATTATTAAGAGGCCGTACACGAAATTTTGCCCATTTCGCTGATTTTCGTGATTTTACAGACGTGATTTTACTGTTTACATCTACAAATTTAAATGCGCAATACGAAAGATAAATTTTATTTTCAACGAATGTATGAAATACTTTTTTGTTTTTCTTATTTAATTTTGATTAATCGACCTGAAACCGGCGACTGTTTCGTGAGTTTTGCTGTAAGAGGTTTAGAATATCGCATATTCACGAATCGTTTTGACGTCTTAAAGGTATGAAAAAATAGCAATTGATTGCTGTAAAAGTTGTCTAAAAAATGTACAAATTACTTTTTACCACATTAATATATATTTTTTGTTTAAAAAAATTATGAACTTGGTAAAATTTTATAGAAAATGGACACAAAATTGTTTTAAATTTCGGCTTCTTAAAACACTCGTTCATAAAATTAAAAGAACATTAATAAACTTCAGTTCAAAATCAATCCATTACCTTTAAAACACAGCCGAAAATTAAAAATTAAATAGCAATATATAATGTTTTAAAAAAACCTAAATCCCGAATTTAAATTCTCGACAAAGATAAAAAAGTAGCTCATTCATTCGTAACTCATTTATTCGATCATAACTGAAATGATATATCATGATGTGCATTAAAACTTATAGAAAAGCAGTATTGAAACTATAAAATCACGAAAATAAGCAAAACTGGCAAAATTTCGTATACGGCCTCTTAAGGGGAGTAGTAAATATTCAAGGATCAAAAATAAATCAACATACATTTTGCCTTGTCTGGGACTCGGCGCCTTTAGCTTTCTTGGCAGGACTACTTCCAAATAGACTGAGCGCGTTATTAAGCAAAACATCATACAATTTATCTTCATTCTGCAATTAGCGACTCCATTCAAAGTGTTATCATGACTAAATTTCGTATCAAAAAACCAGAGCCATTTACGGAAAAAATAAGCAAACAGAAATAAGGTTCTTATAGCTCGGAAACTGCATTGTTGCATGATGCATTAGCTTGCAATCCGCGTCGTTGGCAAATATGTTAAGTGATTTGAATCTTTTATTCACAAACCCAGAGTTGGAAGTTGGCGAGTGGAATTACTGAAACAACACCAAAAATGCTGCAAAACATCGTATCTGCTAATAATTATGAGAATAAGTTTCGTTATTATTTACAAGAAAGGGTCGAATTAAGATTAAATACTGATATTTACATGCGCTTTTTTGCCTAGGGAAGGCAGAATGTGTTTATTTTTATTAGTCAGACGTAATAAAAGAGAATGCCAATTAAATGTCAGGTACTAATTTGAGCAGTAAACGTGGTTATTGCAACGTATTCATTTAAGTGTGGTTTTTACATAAAATGTTATTAGATGCTTTGATAAGTGTATAATTATTGTACTAAAGAGATAAGCTATTAATCTTGACAAATTGCACTAACATGAAGTTTTTAAATATATTGATAATATCGACATAAGCAAAACAATGTTTATGTTATTTGATTTATAGCGTTCATAATAACATAACAATGCCGTTTGATTTATAGCGTTCGTCATTTATTTTTAGATTAAGTGTTTGTTTTATGTTTTTCCTAGTTTTTTCTGACCGTTTGTTAAGGTACGAGCTCTTGCTCTTGTAAACTTTAATCATCTTTAAGGAAATTACAGGTAAAGTTAGGTAGTAATGTTATACAGTAATAGTTAAACAAAGCTGTATGTTTCTTATTAATATAGTTAATAATGCCACAGGGCAGCTAGTGGCGAGCTGTTGGTGAGTAGTGACACCACGGATCCGAGTGCTGCCGAGGGAAGGTCCTGTTCCTCGCCTCACGCTTGCCTTGTGCACGATGACGTGGAACAGACCCTCACCTCTGGCTTGCCTTTATTGGCCGGTCAGAGGCCGAAGTCGCAAGAGCGATATGCTCGAAGGGCGGATGCGTTGCAAAAGTGGTGACTGGGCACATTGGGCACCTTATGGTCATTTTAACTTAAGAAGCACTTCTCCACCCTTAGCCTCTCTGAGCTATTACTTCTCTGCTGCTATGTATACGCGGCTATTTTCGGAGGTCCATTTCATTGAGTCGGCGAGTCACCGTCTGCAAACCAAAGTAATTAGCACTAGCCAGGCAGGCGCCATAGATTCATCAATAGGCTGATTCACCAATCTATATCATTTCATTAATATTAATAGCCATAGGGCTGGGCTGCCTTTGTAATTATTCTAAAAATTAAGTAAGCCATAGTAATACATAGATAGTGAGAAAGTTATGCCAGTCATATAAAAACGCGCTAGTTACTAATAAAAAAACTTAATTTATACTTTTGCTGGCGTTTGAATGAGACCCTATTAAAAGTCAACTTTAGATCTCACCTGTCGCAAGATCTTCTTTAAAAATTGAAATGGAAATGAGAAAAGTTTGCTGTGCCGCTAAAATACTGCAGAATTTTTCAGACTAGGTATTGCGCGCTTTAAAGTACTAAATCAATCTTTCTGCAGTTCAGAAACTAGGTCGAATTCATACTTGAACTAACATAGATAAACATAACTGGATAGGGTAAGGCGAGGTGTGAATAAGGATACTTGATATTTACTTTTGCATTGTTAAAAAATTTAATTCGGTAGCTTAAGTACCAATTTCACCATACGACGTTAACCACTTAACAGGTGATTAGAGAGTTAACAGTTGTCAAATGTATGAACTAACAGTCGATTAACATTGATTAAATTTAACTTCGTTTGGTGAAATTAATACTAAGGCTGTTAATGCTTTGTCAATCTGCTCAGCAAGAGGTTCAAGAATAATGTAATATAAATAATAATATCACAGGACACTTATGCACAAATTGACCTAGTCCCAAACTAAGCTGTAGGCTTGTACTTTGGGTACTAGACAACGTAAAACTTACTTATATAGAGAAATATATACCTAAATACATAGAAATCATCCAAGACTCAGGAATAAATACTCATGCTCTTCACACAAATATTTGCCCTTACCGGGATTTGAACCAGCAGGGTCACTACCAACTAGGACTAAAATTAAGATGGTAACAATCCGGACGGACCCTGCGCGAGTTCCTGCCACCACTATCGACATCTCTTCCAGGGTTCTCATATCCTGGTAAACCATGATCATCCATCCATCGCGGGGCTCGTCACCGACTGTCCCGGCTAGATTAATGATTATACGGTCCAGGCAGACGGACCGATGGAAATTTGTTTGCGGTAGGGTGCGTATTACTACTAATTTGATGCAACGGAATTCGCTTTGATTGGATCTAGGGGTTTAAAGCGGGATTTTGTTAAAGTAGATTAAAATAGATGTTATCGCGTGAGCGTTGGTAAGTATGGAAAATGGGGCGTTTTTATCATACAACTTTCTTGCACATTCTATACAGAAAATTGAGAAAATTATAAAATTGCTCGTTCTAAACCTTAACCTTAGTATTGGCAGGAAATAATTGCATATAATTATTTCCTGTTTCCATTCTGTTACCACATTTTGCACAAACAGGCATTTTTACAATTATATATATATTTGTAATCACGTTCTTGAAAACGGCGCTGACGATGTTGATAAAATTTGCGGAATATTGGTTTTCCAGTTCTAAAAAGCGATTGGTCCATTAGTTTTTTGCAAAAACTGGTGACATCAAAAAATCTAGTTTCAAGTAATATATAGACGACACTAACTAGAGCTCGGTCACCCAGGTACTGAAGTATAAAACAATGAAATTTACAACGAAAACTACGCTTA
The DNA here is from genome assembly GCA_949316455.1 of Acleris holmiana. Taxonomy (NCBI): domain Eukaryota; kingdom Metazoa; phylum Arthropoda; class Insecta; order Lepidoptera; family Tortricidae; genus Acleris; species Acleris holmiana. The sequence goes on from OX438776.1 coordinate 2,814,954, forward strand.
CTTGAGACTAAATCTAAGATATAAAAATACATAATAAAATTATACACACGCTACACCCCACACACATGCCTAGTTGGTAGTAACCCTACCTTCGAAGCTAGGGGTCCCAGGTTCATATCCCGGTAAGGGCAGATATTTGTGTGATGAGCACGACTATTAATTATTTCTGAGTCTTGGATGTTTTCTATGTATTTAAGTATTTATTTCTCTATATAAGTAAGTATATCGTTGTTTAGTTTACATAGTTCAAGCCTAGAGCTTAGTTTGGGACTAAGACAATTTATGTGACATCGTCTTGTGATATTTATTTATTTTTAATAATATAAATATAACAACCAAAACTCAGAAACAAATACATCTCGTAACCGCTGGCTTCGTAGGGCAGGGTCACTACCAGCTAGTCTAAACAAGTCTAGAAAACAACAATCGATCGAATTTATAACATCTAGCGTACAGTCAGCCTAATAAGTAGCTGCACACTCAAGTACCTTGTCGCTTTAACGCCTTTAACAGATTTGTGCAGCAGTTCAAACATGACGTAAAAGTGGAAAAGCACTAAAGTGAAAAAACAAGTGTGCAACTCTTTGCTTAGGAACTGTACAATTTTCCGGGATAAAATGCCTATACTAGACTATAATCTATCTCTGTGCCGAATTTCACCCAGATCTGATTAAGTAACAAACATTTAAACTTTTGCCTTGATCTAGCCTATTACAGGAATCAAATATTATTAAACTGATCATCCAGATTTCCTGGTTTATAAAAGGTTTTCTTTGTTGGCGGTGCATCGTGGTCCCACAGTAATTTCACCAGTCATGCGAGTCAGTATAAAAGTAATGATTCAAAAGTCGGGAGGGAAGATGCCCTCCTAGAACGTAACCCTCCTCTATTAAAAAGTCAAAAAAATACTGATTGAATATCACTCTTACTTTTACGACGTCAAAAGCTTGGAAGTAATCGACATAATGCAGCTTTATTTCATTTCTCTTTTCAATATTTGGGATTGGCGTCGGACCAGGTGGCAAAAATTTCATGAATCTATAAAAACAACCATAAATATATGATAAAACGGCCACATTTTTGGATTTCTCGTAAAATACATAATAATAATAATAGAATTTGGTATAAAATTTAGGTACCCATTTGTACTTAGCGTTTGCTACATTAACCCGCATTAACCAATCTGTTTTATGGTGGAGATCGAGCCTTCTGCTGCAGGGTTCCGCTCCAAACGCTACCACTTATTATTATTTATTTTTGTTAACAGCAGCGTTCACTTTATTGGAAATAAGGCTTTGATAGCTCAAAAAACCGGGCAAGAGCATGTCGGACCATGCTTTGGATTTCAAAGTCGTTTAGTACCTACTTACTACAAATATAAAATCAACACGTAATAACTAATTTTCTATTTAAAATCATTTGGTGCCGTCTTAGATGATTTTAGTAGGCATAAACACATTAATCGCCTGTATCTCAAGAATCAATGCAATGTCTACGTAGTCGTGATAGTTTTTCTTTTAAATTCGTTATATGCGCTTTCATTTAAGATTTTTTTCTGATTTTTAGCATATTCTGTAGTTTTGGCTGTAGTGAGGTCTGTCACTTGAGTTTAACAAAAATTATCACTTTAAAGCTTAATATTTCATAAAGAGATTCCTTGATCGAAAAATTGTTTGCACAAACCCACAAAGTTTCTGAGATACCTATTCAACGACACCCCACACTAAAGGGTAGACAAGAAAAAAAAAACATCCCCACGTTACGTGTAGGGGAGGTCCCCTAAAATTTTTTTTTTACAATTTATAGTACCACTTTGTTGGCGTAACTAATATGTATATTCATGCCAAATTACAGCTTTCTAGTACTAAGACTCTCTGCGCTAGGCTGTGGACGGACGGACCGAAACTATAAAGGTTCCTAGTTAAATCACGGAAACATAAAAACGACCTCAGTTGCATAAATTAAATGAAAAAAAGAGCTGACGGAGGTCTCAGTCTTTTGTGCAGTGCAAGCCCATAGATTTCACCGACTTTTTTTATCTCTGCTGCTAAAACAAATAGCCATCTTAAACTTACAGACCTACATACTACCCTCCTAAACCAAAATGCAGTATCTCTGATTCAATTCCCAAAGCAGATTCAATCCTAAGCCGTTCGTAATAAGGTTACATTTGCTACAGAAGTTTTGTTTGAGATACTGCCTTTTATGGTAGCAGGGCAGCATAGACCCAGTATGATTCTGCTGACGTTTGACTTGCAAATTTACTGCTGTCTATCTCCAACTGTTTACGGTCAATAAACTTCACCTGACAGGTGCATTATTCGCATCCATAAAAGCTGGATGACGGTATAATTCTGAATGTCTTAAGGGTTCAATTTTCAGTCGCTTCGAAACACTACGCGTTTAAAGAGCTCATGAGCTATCAAATTCTGACAAGTTCCGTGACGTGCTGTGAAGGGGACGGAGATATACGACTAATATTAACGGTCTCTTTCTGTGACTAGAACTTGGCAGCTTTAACACCTCATAATACTGCGTCAGTTAGGGTTTCTCATTTTGTTCTTATCTTGCCGTTCATTAATGTTTTTTGTTACGTTTCTCGCCGCCTTTAATACCGATATACTAAAATATGAACCTATCCACAATTGCTGTTGAACGTCTTCTCCTAGTTTGTATTTTAAATAAGTTTTGTATTTATTTTGTTTTTGCGGTAAAAAAATCAAGTCACCAAAATAGTATTTTCTTCAATCCATTATATGGTCATATTTTTTTACATAAACTACCTTTTAATACATTTTTAAGTCAGTTTTATACTTTATTACCTTAACAACTCAGTACACGTCTCTAAAAAAAAGACTTTCCACGTCGATCGCCGTTGCCGTCCGCTGCAGAACTTGATAATAAGGTTTATAAACTATTAATTAAACTCATAGGAAGTTTTGAAAGTTTGTCTGAAAATCCGTTACAGATTAATCCTGACCACTATTAGTTTTGCTCCAGCACGTCAATGTTGGTTGATGAGGATGTATACAAAACGTCAAAGTTGAAATTCGTTGAGTAAGATTACCATTTTTCAAGAGTAATTATTTTTATCGAGACAGCTTTCAACAAATGAATCATACATACATAACTTCACGTCTTCATTTCCAAAGTCGGGTAGGCAGAGCTACCAGAAATACCAATAACTAGAAAAGAACTTGTTGATTATTCTGTAACCACATTTTGCACAATTAGGCCAAGAAGTTTACTAGTGTATTAGTGACAGGTTGCAAGCCAATCGCCTAACATACTACTAGCCCTTATTCCCTTAGTCGGGCGTCTTACGACATTCACGGGAAGTGGCACTATTCTAACCCGGCAACCACATGGGGCAACAAATGACTCATTACGCAGAATTTTCATTTCATCGAAAGGCATTTCTCGCCATAATGAGTAAGTTTTTTCGGTGGTCACAAGTCTAACCTAACCTAACCTACGTAATACGACCAACGGTTACGTAGAATATTTAAAACATAAAAATTCTTATCTAGTAGCGATCCCACCATTCTCAGCTAATAAAACATAAACGACCAACTTCAACGAAACAATTCTGAATAAAAACCATTCCACCTGAAAACTATTCTGAATAGCACTAGCTATCTTTTAAAAAAACTGCGGCAAAATTAGTTCATCCTTAACCACACACACACAATCTCAAAGCTGCAAATATGAGATTACACAAGCGTTGCCAAGTCTCAGGACTAAGATGAAAGTGCATTTATACTAGTAATTTCATTGACTTGAAGAAAGAGTACCTACAGTTAAACATATCCAATTATTTAATTAAACCTCAAAATTATACATTCACCCAATATGAATACTGCCAATCAATCAAATGTTTTCCTTAAATCTGCATAATTTTAAAATGCTTCGGTGAATTGGTGCCTTTTTAAACAAAGGTTGTTTTTTATAGGCGCGTGTGAGTTCTGAATTCAACATTATGTTTCGCTCAATTGTATACATAAAGTACTGTTGATTGAGTTTGTAGGTTAAATTGTTATGTATGCATTTAAAATACTTTATTGTACACAAAATAAAAACAAATAGACAGAAACTATGTACAAAGTTCAAATTCAAATTCAAATTCAATCATTTATTTAGTAAATTGGCCACATGAGGGCTCATGTCGTTAATATGCTGTGAATCTACTAGCGCTTCGGACAAGGCCATCATTTCGGAAAAGAACCGCCGCAAGAAACTCCAGCAGAAGGTCATTTTATCAATTATAAAATACAATAATACTTAAAAGTAAGTTACATTACAAAATAATAATCAATATTATTAAAATTAGCACAAATAAAATAATAACAAATGAAAGATTAATAGCAATAAATTAAAAATAATGACTAGGAGAACAACACGACGAGGTCTCTACGTCAGGACCGATTACTAAATGGTAAAAGGTAAAGGTAAACTTATCCCTTGAATTATTTTTTGTATATCATTATCAATATAAGATGCAATCCTTAAAATCCAGTCGTAATTACAGTGTCTCAGTGTCTTTACCCCTTTTGCTATCGTATCGTTATCGCATTGATAGCCATTAATAACTCGACAGTAGTGACGGCAAAGTGTAAACAATACGATTGCAATTGGAGTAAAGACAATGGCTCTGGCTCAATTTGAGTGATGAGACATAATCATAGCCTCATTCAGAGCGTTCCACACAGTGCTACTGGAATTAAATATCATAATTATTTTAGTTTAATTGTGAAATTTATCAGTAACTAGATTTAAAATAAGAGTAAGTACATAAAAATCTTTTAAATTTAAATAAAAGATCCATGAATCTGGAATAAATACTAACGACTAAGATTTAAAATCGCATTAGGGATAAGTTCGCCTTCACTGTATTGATTTTGTTTCTTTTTGTACAATTTACTGTTTACATCTTCTAATATATAAAATTCTCGTGTCACGGTGTACGTTATTGAACTCCTCTGAAACGGCTGGACCGATTTTAATAAAATTTTGTGTGTATACCGGGTAGGTAGGTCTGAAAATCGGCCAACATCTATTTTTCTTACCCCTAAGTGATATAAAAAAAATTGCAGCGGGCGAAGCCGCTGGCGGGTCGCTAGTACATACATAAAAACAAACATTTACTTATTATATGAAATAAAAATATGTCTTTCGATTAAAGAAAATTATTTAATAATAATAATAATAATAATAATCATTTATTTGCTAAAAACATGGTACAAAAAAAGGTGTTTCAGTTTATGAGAAGTTCACATGTTTTACCATAAGTATAGGCATGCAAATTTTACCTTATTTACTACAACATAAGTTAACACAACTCATACTATTAGCCATTGCTTAACAAAATATTATTCAGATGGATCAATAATTAAAAAAAAAATACATTAACAAATTTTATGTCAAGTTAGTTCCTTATACACATTAAAAAAATAAAAAAATTAATAAATTAATTTATTTTGTCAAAAAACTCATTTAAACTGTAAAAACCCTTTAGGCTTAGCCATTCATACAGGCTTTTTTTCATGTTTCTGTTATTTAAACTTTTCAATTCGCTCGGTAAATTATTAAATATTTTAACACACATAACTATACAACTTTTGCTTAACTTCGATAATCTAGAAAGGCCCTCAATGGCGAGCCTATTCTGGTCCCGTCGGTGCCGAGTACTTATATCACTTATTTTTGTGAATAACTCCTTGTTTCTGCAGACGAACATACTCATTTCAAAGATATAAAGAGACGGAAGTGGCAACAAACCAAGATTTTTAAACAACGGTCTGCAGGATTCATTAGGCCGCATTCCATATATTGCTCTGATGCATTTTTTTTGTGTCACAAATGCTCTGTTAATGTCAGTACTGTTACCCCATGCTACGAGCCCATAGCGTAAGATTGACTCAACATGAGCACGATAACATAAAATTGCGGTTTTTATATTTGCAACATTCCTGATTTGCTTAAGGGCGTAAACATATTTGTTTAATCGGGTTGTTACATTCTCAACTTGCATCTTCCAATTTAAGTTTTCATCTATAGTTAATCCTAAAAATTTCATTTCTGTCGCTTCTTCTACCTTCGTTATGTTTAAATTATAATTAAATTTTAAATTAAATGATTTATTAAATTGTATAAATTTTGATTTATTAAGATTTATTTTTAAATTATTATCATTAAGCCAACGTATTGCATTGTCAATAGTGGTATTAATTTCATTCTCATGATCCTTAATTGTAAAGTACTTTTTTTCAGATGTAAATATAATAGTAATGTCGTCCGCGTATAAAATACATTTATGATTTGTTACGTCAGTGAAGTCATTAATGTATAACAGAAAGAGGAATGGGCCTAAAACGCTCCCTTGTGGGACACCACATTTTTGATGCCTGTATTCTGAACAATAGTTTATAATTTCTTTATTATCGTTCATCCCCTTTACTTCAACGCACTGTCGTCTATCATTTAAATAGGAAAATATCCATTGAAGTGCTGGACCTCTGATCCCTACATTCTCTATCCCTATTAAACTAAACAGTTTCAAATTTAGCCTATTAATACAACTGAAGTGACAAGCGCAGAGTTCTATAAATTGAAACCGAGCTGCCATTTTGTGGAGTAATCATTTTGTTTAAAACATATTTATTTAGTAAAAACAAGTGGTAACGTAAGAGGTGAAAATACATACAAACATCACACCTTCAATCCTAGAGTAGGGTAGGTAAAGTTACAAAAATACAAACAACTCTAAAAATAATTGTTCATAATTTTAACCACGTTTTCAACAATCAGGCCCAGACGTTTACTAGTGTATAGTGACAGGTTGCAAGCCCATAGCCTAACATCACAAGCCCTCACGATGTGGAATTGCGTACTAAGAGTTTTGTAGAACCCGACGCACACTTGGCCGGTTTTTATTAACCTCATTATTACGATAAAATTAAAAAAAAAAAACTTGAAAAAGATATTATTTCTATTCTGCCCTGCTAACATAAAAGGCAGTATCTCAGACAAAACTCCTATAGCAAATGTAACCTTATTACGAACGGCTTAGGATTGAATATGCTTTGGCCATTGAATCAGAGATAACTGCATTTTGGCTTCTTGTCCGCCCGTTATTTTTCAAAATCTGCCATCATAACATAACCACATGTCATATTTTGTAAAAAATAACAACCAGGGCTGGAATTCTACAAGGTAATAACGATATCGTATTCGACGTGTTTCCGTATTTCAACGTATTGATAACTCTTATGTCATTTACAATAATGGCGACTGTGCCATAAACGATACAAAAACACGTCAAACGCGATATCGTTATAACGCAGTTGAATAGAGGACCAGCTTTGTATAATGTACAAAACATACAGCTTATTAAAGTAAAAACGAACATACAGACGGAAAATAAAGTTTTAGTTATAAAGTTTAACTTGGCACCCTTTATGTATGGAATCCTTAAAAACATTTATTAAACTTCACTTAGAAACTTTACACAAATATAAATCTGATTCCGTCAAATTATTTTAACAATCAAACGGACATATGTTGGTTTTTTAATACTTTTTGCATAAAGTACGAGTATTATCATTTTGTAAATGCGTTCTTTGCTTCGTTAACTCTCTTTTTTTTTCTGTGCACCGCTTTGTTAGTTTCTGTATGATTATTTGATAGATAAAGGCCATTAGGCATTAAGATCGCCAATTGTGTTTTTTTTTTGTTTAGTAAATGAATAAGTTCTAAACAGTACTAAAATGCAATTGACATTATGAAGCACTTCAGAGTTTGTTTTACTACAACTTGTTTTCATAATAACCACTCTTCATATATTTTTTCTTCATACTTTTTTTGTCATAATTTGTTATACATAATCATCGCAACTCCTAAAGTGAATTTTACTGAAACCGTTCTGATTTTAGGACGTTTATAAAACAAACGTAACCTAACCTTAATTACTTGTTTTTTTAATCCTAAAACTAAACAGGTGTATGATTAATATTCATTATGAAAAGTGATCACTATGAATGGTATGAGAAATATTTTCAGACTTTCGATAACAGGGCTTGAAAAGTTATGTGAGTAAATGAGCACCCCTTCAGAGGAGTATACTATCTCTGATGATACGTAGCCGAAATACCGCCCAAAGGAAATAATTAAAAGCGGCATCCCCAATCACAAGTCATACCTATGATACTCGTGAGTTAAAGCGAATTCTCGTGATTCCGACGCCGTATTTTGGCTCTAAAATTACACATGTAAAGTTTTAGGGTTAGTCAGTTAATTTTAGAAAGAAAGAAAGAAGGGCTGATTTTGATAAAGTTCGGAATGGAGATAGCTTATACTTTTTATCCCGGAAAATTTAAAAGTTTCCGATTGAATAGCGATAATCGAAATCTACGTTGACGAAGTTGCGGGCAGAAGCGAGATGTTATAATCATCATTATACTTTTAATTATATACAACCGTTTATATAACGTTTTTTAGGGTATTTCCAACAATATTTTTCTTAATTCTGACGGCTGAGTTGGACATAAGCTACCATCAACATCTTAATGCTCCATTACCTGGAGCAGAATGTTTTTTGAAAATTGTCAAGCAATTATATTAAGTTCAAAATAGTTTTTAATCCACTTCATGGCCGTTTTTAATTTCACCATACATAAAATATTTAGCAATAACGACGTATGCGATTAAGCCTGTTTGATTTAACACTAAAATAAATAAAATAGAAACGGATAATAAAACTAAATAATAATAATAGTATATAACTGCGTCGTCAGTAAATATTAAATTTAATTTTTAGAATTATTACACTGTTCTTGCGGTATAAGTAAGCTACCGCAAACAAAGTACGGGCAACAGCTACTACATGTCATAAACCCTTATAGTTTCGCCATGTCCGTCCGTCCGTCCGTTCGCAGGCTAGCTCAGAGACTCTTAGTAGTAAAAAGTTGTAATTTGGCATGAATAAACATATTTGTCATATTAAACAATAAACAATTCCTGAAAAAAAAATTGTGTCCTTCATCTACACGTAACATGGGGATGTATTATTTTTCTCGTATACCCTAGTGTGGGGTGTCGTTAGATAGGTCGTTCAAAAATATTGCGGGTTTATAACAATGTTTCGATTAAGGAATCCGTTTATGAAATATTAAACTTTTTTCGAGTCAAGTGTCCCCCCCACGCAACCGCCAAAACTATAAAAACTAAAAATCTGAAAAAAACCTAAATAAAAGAATATAATGAATTTTAAAGGAAAACTATCACGACTAAGTAGTCATCTTTGGTTCTTGAGATAAAGGCGATTAAAGTGTGATACCTACAGTACTTAAATCATCTAAGACTTGTTGATTATTATGTTTGTAGTACTTAACAGCAGCTTCGGAACCCTACACTGAGCATGGTCCGACATGCTCTTGCCCGGTTTTTTTTTATTATATCAACGGCATTTCTTTGAAGATCAAAATTAAACGTTTCTTAGCTCCATTGATTCAGTAGTTGGCAACAAAATGTACTGTGGCCGAGACAAATTGACAGCGGGAGTCTCACCGCGACGGTCCCAGTACGATTATTGCGTTCAATATGCAACTATCGGCGAAGTTCCTCTCTAATATTGCTCTATTTCCAACAGTTTCATTCAAGTACTTTGAGTAATTTCGAGATTGTGGACGATGAGGTTTCTGTCTTGTAATTTATGATGGAGTTGGGTGTAACTGTCCTAGTTAGTCTGTTACAAAACTCACGATATTTTAAAAGAGACACATTCTATAACGTTAATTTACTTTAAATTGATCCTAAGAGAGACTAGGGCGTTTTTCAAAAAAAGTGTACAAAAATTAAGAAACTTTAATTTTTCCATTTCGTCACGAAAATTAGCCGTACTTAGATATGATATTATTATATTAGATACGTTAATTTTTGTAACGAAATGGAAAAGTTAATGTCTCTTAATTTTTGTCCTAAACATTGTACACTTTTTATTAATAACCGCTTTTTATATTGTGTTTACAAACCCAAGTAATAAAAGATTACTTAGTCTTCAAGTAGGTACAGTAAAGTCAGGATATTGATAGTTAGCTATAAGTTGCTGTCACATTCCCTGTGTCATTTGTCTGTAGTTATTTTCTATATCAGCCCCCTATTTCACCATAGTGACAATGACAGGTGACAGTTGAAAATTCAGGGTCCATATTGGCTCACATAAAATTCATATTCCTATTTTTTGTTTTACTACCGATTTGTATTCATTTTTTTCCTCATCATTTGTTATTCATAACCATCGCAACTCCTGAACTGATTTTTACTGAAACAGTTCTGATTTTAGGACTTTTATAAAATAAACCTAATCTAACCTAAACTTATTTACAAGTAGAATATATTTAAAATCCTGAAGGTTTATTATTATATTTATTATGAAGACTGATCATTATGATGTAAAATGGTCTGAGAAATATTTTATGAGGAGTGATCATTATGATATAACATGGTTTAAGAAACATTTTCGGAGTTCCAATATAATAATTTGCAATTTTATATGTACTTTGGCGCACCCGACAATTTAGTTTAAGTTGCAATGTTAACAAGCTCATACATCACTGCACCATGTCCTCGGGGTTGGCAACGCATTTGAGGTCTTAGGATAATAGTCTTGAGAATTCAAACGTCTATGGGTCTCAGATTCCACTTACCATCAGGTGGACTGAAAGCTCGTGTGCCTTTTCATTACCATAAAAAAAAAAAAACTATTAATTGTGGCTGTTACGGCACTTTTAACTTGTATTGGTCAAAAAAAAACGATAGTCACAAATCATAACCGCCGTAAGTGGCTGATATGATGCTTATGACTAGTACTCTTCCTTAAGCCTCTTGACATTAAAAAAACAATTTTGCGATATTTTGTTCTGTGTAACATAATTATCATAGCAGCGTGACTCTAAGTATGAATAATAAAATAAATAAGTATCAAAACCTTTCAACCCGCTGTGCTTTTGAAGAACGAGGGCAGTTATACAATGAGTTTTTGATTAATGTTAATAAAAAGATGATGAGATAGTGTAACATTACAGACGGCCAAGTCATATTTCCTGAATTTATTATACCTTTAAAATTTCAAACCCACCAATGTCCTTAATTCCTACGAATGGTTTCAGACCTGTAGATAATAAAGGTTAGTTACGCCTACGATCGGTTTGTTTATTCATCGTCTGCGTTGGCTTAAAGGCAGCCAATTACTATCCTTTCATTTAGACAGGCAATATTCCTTTATTATTTACCTAAAGGTACTTAGTACAAGACTAGCCCAGTGCTTAGGTATTTGGAATTAGTTGATAATTACAAAACACTCTAGTGAAAAGGTAAAATTGCTACCAGGCCATTTCTGATTAAGAACGGTAGAGAGAGATGTACAATGTAAGAACAATGTAACAGGAGAGATCGTTTATCGCTATTCTTTTAGGAACCGTAAAATTTTTCGGGATAAAAAGTAGTCTTTTTCCACACTATAACATTGGACACGATGCCCTAGTTGGTAGTGATCCAGCCACCAAAGTCAGCGGACCTGGTTTCAAATCCCAGTAAGGGCAGATATTTGTGTGATAAGCACGAGTATTTGTTATTGAGTCTTGGATGTTTTCTATGTATTTAAGTATATATTTGTCTATATAAATATGTTTATCATAGTACCCATAGTACAAGCCAAGAGCTTAGTTTGGGATTAGGTCGATTTGTGTGAGATTGTCCTCAGATTTTTTTTTAATTTTATTTATCTCTGTGCCAAATCTTATCTAGATCCGTTCAGTCGTTCTAGCGTGATTGAGTAACAAACATCCATCCATCCAAACTTTCGCATTTATAATAGTAGTAAGATGAACCAACAGTCGGATTGACAAGCCAAGAGCGGTGAAGATATCTGCTATCGAGTTGCTAGAAAACTAAAAGTCAAAGTGTACATTTACTAATAAGTTTGTGTGTAAGCGAGTTGAAAGGTTTTGTCAAATTAATTTTAAATTTCTCTTATTACTTTCTCATTTAAACGCGAGCCCGTTTTTTCCTATAACTTTTTTAGTCATAATGTCACTTTTTGACATAATTATTGATCGTTATAATTTTTATTTTATAAATATCTTACGTGTAGGCAAGACTAAGTTGGGTTAGGTTTGATTTATAAAAATCCTGAAACAGAGTTAAAAATTCGTTATGACTAAAAATAATTATAGCAGACAATATAGACACAATGATGCGTCCCTTTTGGCCTGTCAGTCCAACTAATGGTATATCGGAGTATAAAAATACTCACGACGAAGAGATAAATTAACTGCGTTAAGGATCTGTGCTTAATGTCATCCTTTGTCATGCCTCCTTTAATAATAATAAGAATTAAAAAACCATTCTGGCTTTACTGTTTATCGCCTCAAATAATCAACATCCCGATAATTGACTATTGGTACATTTTATGGTAGAAAATTAAACAGTTCCCAACGGAATTGCAATAAACGACTTGCAGGGGCAGAACTGAAACTGAACTAGTGCTGTCAAAGTAAGAAGACAAGTTCCAGAAATCCTTTTTCGTTAGGAAAATCAGGGTCTTGCAGTAACATCAGTAAACGCCACACTTCGACGTTGTCCCACTAAAGCTTTCGATTAAGTGCAAGTGCACTTAACCCCCGCCCATTTTTAGCATCCCCCTTACATGTCCGATTCCTAAATCAGCCCCTGTGTATGTTCGCCTGGAACTCCCGACCCATTTACCTAATCCTGTGATAGACGACCACACCCTTTTCGTTTTATTTTCTGTTGGTCTGAAAATTTTAAATGGTATTTCAACGTGTCTAATGGGATTTAGGTGTTTTATGTGTGAAAGTTCGTGTGTTAGTAACGGAGGTGTAAAAGTAAAAGTGTAACTTATGTGTTTGTGTGTGACTTGATGAAATTTGGAACGATTTGAAATGTAAAATATTACATTAAATTTCAGTGGCGATGTGATGATGACTCCACTACGTGGCAAAGTGTAATATAATAGTTATGCCACTATGGAACCCTGTCATAATGACAGCGTCAATTCACATGAAAGAAAGCTTAAATTAATGATTAACGCTGTCGTTATGACAGGGTTCCATACTGGTACAACAATAATATACTTATGTGGAATGCTTTAAATTTTCAACTCATGATTTCGATATTTATTAAAAATATCCGATTATTTTAAATTTAATGTATGTCTTATAAATATTAATGCGTAATACGTTTATTATAAACATAAAAATGTTAGATCTTTTTTATATAGCTATATCTGACATAAACGAAATAGAACTAACTTGTGGTTGGTAATATAGATTGGTCACGATGCGATGTTGCCTGGCCCTATCTAAGCTCAAAACAATAATAACGAAATAATCACGAGCAAAATAATTCTAAATGAACTCACGGGGAACTTAAATTATTAGAAAATTATTTTTTAGGGGAAAACATTACTTGTAAGTACTACCTATTTATTATGTTATGAATCTTGTTCTATGGTGATACATTTAGAAATTCAATATAAACCTAATAGAATACGAATAAATTGGTGTTTCTCTAAAACTTGAGTTCTGTTACAGAAATTAAAGTGAAACATTTTTCTCTAGTAATCCTTGTGTAGTAACTATCTGATAGAAAAAAAAAAAAAAAATTAATATAAATATCCATTGATTATGTATCATAATATAATTATCGGTAAATATACTCGTATATCGGCCAACGATTCAATCATGGTATCTTGTCATGAGACGTGGCATGCACTGTATTGTCGTATCCTCTAATTTTGTGTCATTCCAGTTGTCAAGATAGGCGTTACTTGAGCTTGCATCGTGCACGGGCTATAGCCTAGGCAATCAATGGCGCCTACTTCGTTCATGAAATTATCCTCTTATTTAAGACCCAATGTCTATTTTAGTGGCATTGTAATTGCAACCTTGCTAACTTTTTAATAAGGTGCCTTTTATATTTGGCATGATGTTCTCAAGTGACAAACCTAGGGACTCTGGAGGTTACGGTGCCATTTAACTAAGTGAGACTCAATACCTATTTTAGTAACATTGCAAATGCAACCTTATCGACTTAACTATAGGGTGCCTTCTATGTTTGGTATTCTGACCTCAAGCGAGAGCCTGGCGACTTGATTATAGAAGAGATTAGTTTCGCGGTTATAAATTTAAGATCACAAATATTACGATTTGACGACACGTTGGCCTAGTTGGTAAAGACCCTGCCTACGAATTTATGTGACATTGATATTTTAGTTATTTATAAAGAGTGTGCAAAAATTTGTACAAACGTTTGTTAAATTTAATGTCGACTACAATCGCGTGCCGTCGATTTCTACTTTTGTGAATTAGAAAGTGATAGAAGGTTTTTAGTGGAACTACGTAAGTGCTTATGAAAGCAAGTGCAACACTGCGTGTCAATGTTACAAAGAAAACTTAAACGACAGCTCTTTTGTAAAAAAAAATATATTTATCTTCAACAAAGATCCAACAAGTAATTCTAAATTTCGTATCTTACTCGTACCTTATTGTTTGGGCGTCCATCTTCAAAGCAATATTATTATTTACTTTAAAAGAATAACCAAAATAGTATACATTTGATTTCAACGTTTTCAAATAGAATCTGTTCTTCGTATACTTGAAATATTGTAAGGTTTTTATTACAACCTGTAAACAACTCCAATTTGTTCCCTGAAACAAACTTTTTGGCGTCAACAAAAAGATATAATTTATTTTGAATTTATCTCCTGCAAGAGACTCAATAAATACAATTTGTTTCTTTGCTGACTTGGAGTTTCTCTTTTTGTTTTATCTTGTAACTGTAATTCATGCTTCAATTACCTATTTAATCGCCTGTAAAATTGAAAGTAGAATGAATAAAACCACATACTAATGTGCCTACATACCATTTTAGTGCAAGAAACCAGTAAAGCACGAAAATTATAAAATAAGTAGAAATGAGTATTAACTAAATTAATGCAGTACATCTAATTATATTGCTTAAAAACTCAACAAGGTGAATTAAATCTTAATTATAATATTTTAAATTAATATAATTAAATTATTTTAATAAGGTTAACCCATTTTTTGTATATTGACTTACATTTAATTAAAATAGTAATAAATACATTAAAATAAAAACTATAACATAGTTACTATTTGAGGCATTCCATCTTAGTCCTCAGGGTTGGTTACACATTTGAGGTCTGTTGTGCAGAGTCCATCCGGATCGCTACCACCATCTTATCCTTAACTACCCGCCAAGCAACAGTGTTCGCATTGTTGTGTTCCGGTTTGGAGATACGACAACCGGTGAAATTACTAGCATAGAGGCATTTCATCTTATTCCTCAGGGTTGGCCATGCATTTGAGGTCTTAGTATTATAGTTTTGACAATTCAAATCCGGGTCTCAGATTCCACTAACCATCAGGTGGCCTGAGTGCTCGTGTGCCTTCTCCTTATCTTAAAAAAAAAACTATAAAATAAGCACTACTATACATACATACATAACATCACGCCTTCATTCCCAGAGTGGGGTAGGCAGAGCTTCAGAAATACCAACAACTCTAAAGACTTACTGATATTTCTGTAACCACATTTTGCACTAACAGGCTAAGAGGTTAACAGCCGCCGCAACAACCTCCACAGAAACCTCCGCACATGGTAATTGTTTGAAATGAGTTCTATAATGTGTGTGTGATGTAGCCAAAACATCATTTTAATTTTCAAAACGTCTATTTTCAAAAATCCTGTATGGTTTCCGGGTTACAATAGTGCCACTCCATGTCTTCCCGTGGATGTCGTAAGAGGCGACTAGGGATATAAGGGCTTGTAGCACTTACAAGCGATGGGCTTGCAACCTGTCACTAATACACTGGGAAAAATCTTAGCCTGCTTGTGCAAGATGTGGTTACAGAAATATCTACAAGTCATTTTAGAGTTTTTGGTGTTTCACTCTGGCAATGAACGCGTGATGTCATGTATGTATGCATGTATTTTCAAAAATTACCTGTGCAGAACCTTTACAAATGAAGCAAGAAGTCCGCACGAGCTTCTTCAAATTGAATGAAGCAACATTGTTGTGTTTCAGTTCGAAACTAGTTTCTAACGCTTTGAACACGGCTGACACGGACTGCGGCTTTGTCCTCGACTGCGCTGTTTCGGTCAAACTAAAAAAAGGAATTTAAGACAATTGCGCTTAACTATGTGCGCTTGGCTGCCGACTGCATCTTTTGTTTTCAGAACTGTGGAGTGAGCTAATTCTAATCGTGTTCTTTTGTTTATTTTGGACAATTGTGAAACGTCAAAATTAATAACAGAAAACAAGCTTTGAAAAACCGACTGTACGTTTTGATATTTTATTTTTTAGGGTTCCGTACCCATAGGGTAAAAACGGGACCCTATTACTAAGAGTTCGCTGTCAGTCTGTCTGTTAACGGGCTGCATCTCAAGAACTGCGATAACTAGACAGTTATTTTTTTTACAAATTATGTATTTTTGTTGCTGCTGCAACAAATGCAAAAAAAAAATATCCAGCAATGGCAATTTTTTTTGCCCTTTTTTGCTCGATATCAATAATGGCAACAGGTATGGCACTTGAAATATTTACAAAATATTCAGTAAGTAGTATTTTATAAAAAAAAAAAAAAAAAAAATTTGTCTAGTTTTGCTCGATCTTTTTTTTTTTTTTTTTTTTTTTTATATTAAGGAGGAGGCACCCGAGCACTCAGGCCGCCTGATGATAAGTGGAATCTGAGACCCATAGACATTTTGAACTCTCAAGACTATAATCCTAAGACCTCAAATGCGTTGCCAACCCTGAGGACTAAGATGGAATGCCTCTATGCTAGTAATTTCACCGGTTGTCTTATCCCCACACCGGAATACAACAATGCGAACACTGTTGCTTGGCGGGTGGTTAATGGATAAGATGGTGGTAGCGATCCGGACGGACCCTGCACAGGGTCCTACCACCACTAGATCTCCATAAAGACACCGTGGTTGTATAAAAATGACACGGAACCCTGCCTGCGTGAGTATGACTCGCACTTGGCCGGTTATTTTTGTAAACATTGGCATTATTTTATAGTTTTAAGTCCGTGGTTATTTTTTTGTGAATACATTACACTCACGACACTTGCTGCGACCAATGTAACGTCATCTTATATCGAAATTAGGCTATCCGTTCACTCTGTACGAGACCAACGATGGAACATAGAACCACAAACATGCTTTTTCGATAGTCGGCTAAATGGCTAGATGTAATGTTAAAGAAAATAAATAATAAAAAAACATATTCAAAGTTTAAAAACTGCCACAATGTGAAGTGAATAAACTGATTACGCTTTCCGATAACCACAATTCATACTGGGCCTCTATTTAACTGCGTTAGAACGATATCGTGTTTGACGTGTTTTAGAATTGTTTATGTCACAGTTGCCATTATTGTAAATGACATAAGAGTTATGAAAACGTTGACAATACGGAAACACGTCAAATACGAAATCGTTATTACCGTGTAGAATCCCAGTCCTGCTTTTGGCTTTCTTGTGGTACGGCACGGCACAATTTTACTGTCTACTGTGTGGTAATCGGTAGGCTTACGGCTTGCCATACAATTCCATACAAAACGTGTCGCACCGTGCCGTGCAGCAGTAAATCATGAAAGCTGTCAACATTATAAAGATAGTAAAACCATTTCTGTACAAACAGATGAAACAATGAATGCGATGGATAAATTAAAAATCAATTCAATACTTCCATCCGATCAAGTTAATTAAAACTAATGATAATTCGTTAAAATGTTCTCGGCACCAAATCGAGATTATAAACAAGGTGCCGTATTGTTGAAGTTATCCACAAAGTTCGTTGTTCCAAAGTTTTCTCCGTCGTATCCGGATTCCAGACGATAAAGAGTCCTCGAATTAAACCATTTGATTGCCTCTTTAGGCAATTTCAAGCTGCCTATCTCAGTTATATTTTATTAACGCGCCGATATTTTGCTTATTCTTATTTTAAACAGGAAGGGCACATTTTAACGGGATCGTATCATAAATATATAAAGTTCGAAATAGGTACATAATACACAATGTTCATAATATATAACGGTTTTATTTCTGAAACCGTAAACTTTTCGCCTTTCGCCTTTGTACATTAATTTAGTGTTATAATTGTAATATTTATATTTTTGTGCAATAAAGAGTTTACATACATACATACTTTTCGGGATTTTTTAAAGGCTATTTTATAGAACCTATTACGTTAGGTTAGGTTTGTTTTATTACAATCCTGAAAAGTTTACGGTTACAGAAAAAAGCCATTATGAATTATGACCATTATGTAATTATAACCCATTAATTCTAATTTCCCAACCAGCACTTTGTCCGCAAATTATAGTTTAAATTCTTCGTTTTTCTTTCGTTTATTTGTTAATTATGTTTCTGTAAGGTATTTGCATGTAGTTTTGGTATTTATTTTATCACTAAACTTACTACCTATAAGACTATTCGTTTAACAGTTTTTTTTTTCTTTTTCCTTTATTATATTTATTCGTTTAGCGTACCGTCCGTCTGTCACAAACGGAGCTGGCTGAAACTCAGCGCTGTAGGTGTTGAACACCTCAGCATCATGCTGAGCCAGTGCCCGATTCTATGCCGCGAAGACACACTCACTACTCTTTTATTGCTATTTTCTGATTTTACTTTTTTCTGTGTGTCTTAGGTGTGTAGTGAATAAATGTATTTTTCTTTTTCTTTCTTTCTTTCCATTATGTATTTTGAACTTTGTATATTATGATACGTACCCCATTTTTACATTACGTTAGAACTGAATGATATCACTTTAATGGATCATTTTTTTGGGATAGAATAAACACACGTAGAATCCTGCTATGGCTACCCAGAACCAAACTATTTCAAGGCACTGCCACTACACTCCACTATCCACTTTCTGGAAGGGGTGGAGCTAGCATTAGACTGAGAGCTTAAAGAAAAGAGGAGTACCTACGAAGTGTATCCGTAAGGAACCCACTAATAAGATAAGACACATAGAAAATACTCGTAGTTTAAATAAATTCAGGGTTAGTCTATGAGTCAGTCGAATCACGCAGTCGGACCACGAGACCTACACCGTTTAAAATGGTATTTAACGTGCATTTCAATAAACCCGCTCTTCATAGTAGAAAATTCAATGTCGATTTAGTACCCTCTATATTTCAGGCTTTGCTAGAATGGTCATCGAATGCAAACAATATAATCGTAAATGAAACGAACCGACAACCAATAAATATTCAGCATTCGGTCTGCATAATGCGTTTCGTCATGCATTTTTAAGCCCGCTCCATTATTCTACGGATGAGCGCTTGTCATCATGTTTTAACCAGTGCTTTTATGTTTTTTTTATTGGTTTTTTTTTTACAGTTACTGAAGTTATTGTTACGTACGTGGAGGTAGGTATCTGATAAAAATGCACGAATGCACCGATAATTAAGAGCTAGATTTTATTGAGACACTTACTTAACCAGTAAACTTTAAACCAATACTTAGATGATTGCTATGACCGAAGAAGTTTAACCCGCTGAGAACGATCTAGAGAGTTTGTTACTGGAACTTTCTACACATTGCGAACTTTTATTACAAAAGCGAAGGCCTTGACCTTGCACTAGATTGACCCCATTTACCATCGCGACGGCTCACGGGTCTCATTTCTAATCTACCAATCTAACCTAACCTAAAATAATCGAAAAAGTAATTATATATATTGCTTTTTAATTTAATAGCATAAGAATAAATACTATTTGAAGGGCATCTTTGGCGTCGTTGTATAGATTTGACAACAAAGCCGTCAAATAATTACCTACAGCACCCCACACCGTCTTATCTCTCTCTCGCCTGTCGCAAAATTAGAGTTGTCACAAGTTTAGTGTATAAGACTAACTGAGCCCGCAACCTCGTTTACTAGTAACCTTCAAATACGGAACTAAAAAATTCGTATCGTAAAACCTCAGTTTGCGTAGACAGTGGCTTTGAGAGCTTCATTTGAAATATATTTGCGCGTTTACTTCAAGCGCCGATTCTGGGTGGCAACCCGCTAGTGTTTGCTGCGTAGTCTTGGACTGCTGACAGGCCAAGCGGGAGCGCGCGTGGTGGGGATGAAGTTACCCTTCTATTAGTATTTATTTTTATGTTAATAGTTTAATTATTCGTACAAAACTCACAACTGATCAAGTTGATAATCTCCAACGAATTGACCGTGATTTTTCTGCCGTTTTTTGCTCGATTTTAATAACGGCAACACGCCGCTTGGAATATTCACAGAATATTTAGTTGTATCTATATTGACCTAAAAAAAAAAAAACAAAGAAAAGGGCTCCCTTTAAACAAAAGTGTTTTTTTTGCAGATAATGCAAGGTTTGGTTACAGATAGACACGTTGGTTACAGTTAGACACCAGGACAGGTGAAACAATTTTTTTTTTAAATATAGTGTCTAACGGAACCCTTCGTGCGCGAGTTCCACTCGCACTTGTCCGTTTCTTTTTATTAACATTGTAATTGCAGCCTTGTCGAGATAACTACAGTGTGCCTTTTATGTTTGGTATATGTCCTCCAGCGAATAAATAAAAACCGGGCAAGAGCATGTCGGGCCATGCTCAGTGCAGGGTTCCGAAGCCGTTAAGTACTACAAACACAAAAATCAACTCGTAGGTCATAACTAATTTTCAATTTAAAGTCAATTGGCGCCGTCTTAGATGATTTTAATAGGTACCTAGTATAAAGTATTAAAAAAGCAGTCTATTTTCATTAAAAATTACACAAAACCAGGAATCATCCCAGCTCGTTTAATTTCAATCAAATTTGACGAAGTATCGAGCCTCGCACTGTATATGCTAGAGAGGAAAACAACTGTAGTAGACTTGGAAATGAATATTAAACGAAGCACTATGATTAAAGCCTCACAAAGCGAGTCTCGTGCATGTTTACCTTTACATTTGCAACAATTCGGGAAATTCGACGACTTTTTCCCCTAGGAATTTACTTCCATTCACCGGTTAGGATGATGGGTAAATACACGTTGTGACTTCATAAAAAATGTGTTTAATTTAGTTTAAATTAAGGATGACGCATTGTGTCATAAAATGAGTGGCATTAATGTGTTTCAATCCATAAAATCTGTCCTTGCTTTGTACGGGTATTAATCGGTGTTTTTTTAGGGTTCCGTAGTCAAACTAGGAACCCTTATAGTTTCGTCATCTCCGTCCGTCTGTCCATCCGCTGCCTAGTGCAAAGACTATAAGTACTAGAAAGCTGCATTTGGCATAAATATGCATATTAGTCACGTCAATAAAGTGGTACAATAAAAAGTAAAAAAAATTTTTTTTTTATTGTACCTCCTCTACACGTAACATGGGGGTGTATTTTTTTTTCTCGTCTACCCTATAGTGTTGAGTGACGTAAGATAGGTCTTTCAAAAATATTATGGGTTTGTGAAAACAGTTTTTTAAGTAAGTAATCCGTTTATGAAATATTAAGCTTTAAAGCGCTAATTTTTATTAGACTCAAGTGTCCCCCCCCTACAAGCTAAAACTACAAATAAAAAAAAACTGAATAAATCTTAAATAAAAGAGCATTATAACCAATTTCAAAGGAAAACTATCACGACTAAGTACACATCATTGGTTCTTGAGATACAAGCGATTAAAGTGTTTATACCTACTAAAATCATCTACGACGGCACCAATTGACTTTAAATAGAAAAATTGTGATTACTTGATGATTTTTTATGTTTGTAGTACTTAACGGCTTTAAAACCCTACACTGAGCATGGTCCGACATGCTCTTGCCCGGTTTTTTTAATAAATAGAACATTGTTGCCGACGGTAGAAAGTTCGTGATTTATGGATGACGTCGTCCATTAATTGCACTTTCTGCCGAGGCAGACTTAGTGCTTTTCTCAAATACTGCGAGGAAACGAAACATTTTTATGGGAATTATAAGGTAAATTACTATGAAGTAGGCCCAAAACAATTTTATTTTGAATAAAAATTTCAATGTCATGAAAGTGATAAATAAAAAATAAAAAAATAAATCACAGAACAATGTCACACAAATTGAACTAGTCCCAAACTAAGCTCTAGGCTAGTACTATGTGTACTAGACAACGATAAACTTACTTACATTGAGAAATATATACTTAAATACATAGAAAACATCCAAGACTCAGGAACAAATACTCGTGCTCATCACACAAATATTTGACCCAAGATCTCTAGCTTCAAAGGCAGGGTCACTACCAACTAGGCTAGCGTGTCGTCAACGCGTAGCGTGGCGTGATTTAGTGATGTTTTCTGACCCCAAACCAGACTCAAAAGTTAATATATTCGAGCAGTGTTGAAGGAACCATGTTTTGATTAATATTCGTTTGTTAAATAAGGATTAAAAGGTACGGCAAAAATAAGATGCGAGTAGTTATGGCGTTTCTTCTCGATAGCAATTCTCTTGTGAAGCGCTAGTAGATTCAGATAATTATAAATATCCTCCCAATAAGACATACTTGTCACTGCACAGTATAAAACAAAGTCGCTTTTTCTGTCCCTATATCCCTATGTATGCTTAAATCTTTAAAACTACGCAACGGATTTTGATGCGGTTTTTTTTAATAGATAGAGTGATTGAAGAGGAAGGTTTATATAATACTTTAATCCGGAGCGAAGCGAGGGCGGGTCGCTAGTTTATTTATAAAGATCGGCCAAGTGCGAGTCGGACTTGCACACAAAGACTTCCGAATCACCCTGTAATATTAAGATCGAAAAAATACAGAAAATTAAAATTTAGGTTTTTTAATTTGTTGTTATCAACATTATTATCATAATCGTCATCAGCCTATACTACTCTACTGCTGGACATAAGCCTCTCCCATTGCACGCAACCGAGAACGATCTGCAGTCACTCACATTCAGCTCTTGTCCACCTTGCGGAGATCATCGCTCCACCTAATTGTTTATTGTTATAGCCGAAATATGTACAAAGAAAATACAAATGAAATACAGCGCACTGACAGACAGATGCACAACGGATGCTTAGTAAAAGGCTCCCGTTGGCACCCTTAGGGTATGAAATCACCATTATCACCTAATCAGTGGAAACAGACTTCCCCCACCATTATAAAATTCATCGTTTTCCACCATTACAAACTTGATCGTTCCAAATTCGCGCAACATTTATAAAATTCCCAAAATAACCTCTCCTAATGAAGCCCGCCTTGTAACGATTTTTAACAAAGTTAGCCCGCAGTATTTTTGAATAAACGCGAACTGTAAAGTTAATATAACTGACGGGACGCGGAAGCTAGAATTAATTGAGATAAAGTATGAAAAGCGGCAACATCGCGAACAATGGACCGGACTAGTCGACCATCAAATACACCGGGGGCACAGATTGCTAAATAAACAGTGGATATTGTCGATAACAATAAACGCTGGGCAGTTGAGATAAAAGATGGCGTTCCCTTGTTTCACCGACACTCATTTCATAGAACGCAAGAATTATTTCTGCTGGACCCTCATAGTTTTCAGATTACCGTAAGCGTGGGTTATGTAGATTAGGTTAGATTAGATCTGTAACTACCAAAAAATAATCTGAAGAACAATAAGGTTTCAAAAGTAATTAGCTTTCTACATATATTCTTAACATCCTTCCCGGACTGGGGTAGGCAGAGCTACGGAAATGCCATCAACTCTAAAAAGACTTGTTGATAATTCTGTAAGCACATTTTGCAGAAACAAGTTAAGATATTTACTAGTGCATTAGTGACGGGTTCCAAGCCCATCGCCTTACAGTACTACGAGCCCTTATTCCCTGAGTCGCCTCTTACAACATCCACTGGAAGACATGGAGTGGCACTATTCTAACCCGGCAACCACACGGGGGCAGTGAAAATCTCTGAAATGAGTATTTATGGTAGAAGGCGAACCAGCAAACAGAGATGAGATTCTACATGGTAACAGCGATATTGCCTTTGACGTGTTTCCGTATTGTGTCGTGTTACGTGGTCTTTCGAAGGTTCGGAAGACCAGATAACAGACGGAGAAAATTTTTAGAGGCTCCTGACCTTCCGAAGGCTCGGAAAACCAGGTTCTTAAAGAGGGTTGAGAGAGATAAAAGAGTTAGGTCAGGGTCAGGGTTATTTATTGAGCACTTGTTTAGCTTAACACAAAATTACCGATATAAAATTACTAACTAATTATATAGGTCCCTAACATCACCACGGAGATAACAGCAGAGAGTAGTTATTTTCTGTGAAGTAGACGATTGAAGAGATCTCCAGTGAACACCACTTGCGCAGTAGTGCGTAGCGATGGCAGCAACGCTCCTCTTCGTAGAAGTGTGGTAGCAGATAGGCCCGAGTAGAGGCCCGTGAGATCGAGTAACGGTCCCGGAGCAAGCAGGAACGAGATCGAGGTGCGGAGATAGTAACGGTCCCGTAGCAAGCAGGAACGAGATCGAGGTGTGGAGATAGAGGCTTCTTGAGGTGTGGGGATAGAGGCTTCTTTAGGTGCGGGGCCTGACTTGGCCCCGCACAAGGCCGACTTCTAACGTTTCAACTCGGAAACTGGAGAAAGAATAAATGGTTCTACTCTGAGCCACCCTTTATATACCCTGGTGTTCTATCTTTTAATTTGGAAGTTCTAAGTTTATAAAATTACAAAATTACACATGCTAGGAATTAATTCTATGGAAAACAATCATATTAACTCCATGTTACAGTATAAAACCTAAGATATTGTCTCTGCCCGTTGTCAAGACAATGAAAATAACAATATTGTCAGTTGAAAGAAAATAAACAAAAACTACAAAATATCTATTTTAAATGACGAAATATTCATAAAAGTAGCAAGAATCAAAAGGAAAAATATAAGTAAACACTCTGGAAGCCCGCGACATCGCGGAGTTCATATATTCAAGAAGATACGTCCTGAAAGTCAGTCGGTCAAGCTGTGAACGTTTTATAATTATACCAAGTTAAATAACGTATTTCAGGAATAATTCCATGACCAAACGAGTCCCATTAACCGTCAGATGAACCGCGCTGGCAAGATGATCAGAAATGCGCAATAAGTTAACAATTTAGACTACGAATCTACAAAAAAACGGACACGATCCAAGTATCGAAGGTACAATATTACAATTGTCACCGTTTTGATAACTCTTATTTACTCGAAAGTAATGGCGGTCGAGAATCAATACTTACACACGACAAACGCAATATCGTTTTAACCTAGTAGAATCGAAGCCCTGATTTACCACTTGAAGCAAAATTATGACCCTACCTAGACGTACTTACAATCAAAAGTGATTCACGCAACGCATCTTAGTTGAAAACTCAAACATTTAAATCAAATCCCAGCGTGCCAATGAAAACTACCTTAACTGTTCTTACCTACGCCATAGCTTAAATTACATCCGTACACTGGAAGCCAATTTAACATACCGCGCGAGTTCTAATTAGATTCTCACTCAGGCACTAACATGAATGCTAAAACTTGTGCCATTCTGTTCAGATAATTATAAAATAGTGGCGGTTTTTCGGTTTGTACGCACGTCACTTGTGATGTTGATTTGGTTTTAATTATTTTTGATGCCTAATTGTTTCTTTTTATTAAATGAAATGGTAGTAGCTTGGATAAATGGCAATTTGGATTTAGATTTCGCATAAATGATACTTTGCTTCTAATAAATGTATAATATGTTAAAACAATCACAAATGTATAAATAATAACGATTAGTAAACCTTTTAGTATCGGTTTACAAATGTATTATACTATCTTTTGTCTGCGACTGTGTCCGCAGAAAGTTGTTTATCGCAATGACATCGATTATGTGCCTCTAATCTTCGGCGTAAAACCATTTTGCCTGTGACGTGTTATGGTTGCTTGTTTTGAACGCGGCTGCCATTACTGTTAATTAAATAAAAGCTATCAAAACGTTCACAATACGATAACCCATCAGACCAAGGGCACAATTCTATTGCGTAAAAAAACTCTGGTTTTGACGTGTTACGGTATTGTTTTTAAATCGGCCGCCAATACCTGCAAGTAATTAAGAGCTACCAAAATGACGAAAATACGGAAACACGGCAAAAGCAAGCAAGCCGAGACAGTTTTTGCCGTGTAGAATTTCAGCGCAGTTGAGGCATCAAGCCGTGGAAAAGGCACAAACAAACAAATAAACATACCTACTCTCTCAATGTGTCTATTTGTTCTGTCTTAAAGTTTCTTTGCCTTAGCCAATCAATGAGAAATTTGGTACCAAATACCGAGAGCGTTGACTTTGAGTTTACTTTTATTTAGGTTTATCCCCACACCGGAACACAACAATGCCAATTTTGCTGCTTGGCAGTAGGTAAAAGGATGAGGATGGTGGTAGCGATGCAGAAGTACCCTGCACTTGATCATAACACCACTTATGGATTAAATGAAACTAGGTACAAGGCGTTTAAAAAGCCCTCAAGAATTTGTAAAATCAATACTTTTTACTTCAAACTAATTAGTTACTAAACCTGGATTTAACCGCATCATTTTCTATTTTTAACGTAAAAAAAATGAATGGAGTGCTTTTTAATTCTGGGTTCTGCTTAATTATTTTCATTGATTCACTTTGTACAATATTCTTAAGTAGCAATAACCACATTGAGCAGAACTATTTTAAATTGGATCATGCTGCAAATTTCAATCTTAATAGCGTCATTTTTATCGATCTCTTTTGGCAAGCTATACTTGAAACTTTACTAGCACATAATACCGAATGTGACGAAAAGAATTGTCACTGGATACTAAACCGCTCATATCATATCTTTCCCGTCAAATGACTGTCATTGACCACACCCACAAGCGATCCTAATAAATCATTCATATTTGCAAACGCAAAGTGGTGGTACATTTTTTCACTTCCCTTCTCGAGCCGTTCGTAATCCAGTCCCGAACTCATAAATAAAACACAAAATACGATCGTAAAACAAAATGAGCGCGAATCGGAAACGTCCGATCCGGATGGTAAAGAGTAATCCGTGGTAAGTCGAATAGAGTGGACATAGAGTAAAAAAAAAACAAAGAAAATGTTTTATTTATTCAACGAAACAAATAATTTTAATAAGTAGGTGTAACTATAATAAAGGTTGGGGTACCTATACAATAAGTAGAAATACTTGTAAAATAATCTCCCAGTGTTCCTAAATCTAATGTTCATAAATCAAATAAAAAAGGAGTTATTAAAGTAATACGTGATATTAATAAAACTATTAAGAGTTTGCCGTGTGGTTGCCATGTTAGAATAGTGCCATTGCATGTCTTCTCGTGGGTGTCGTAAAAGGCAATTAAGGGAATAAAGGCTTGTAGGACTGTTAGGCGATAAGCATTCAACCTGTCACTAGTAAACATCTTAGTCTGTTGATGCAAATTGTGATTACAGACTCATTAAGGAGTATTTTTAGAGTTGTTGGTATTTCTGTAGCTCTGCCCACCCCACGTGATGTTATGTATGTATGTGTTAAGAGTTTATGGTAATTAACTGAACTGGAAAAGAAGATATCAAACTGCAGCAATTGGGTCAAATTTTTAAAACTGTAGAACCCTGACAAATTGTATGAAAACTTCAATTCCTTGATTATTATTTACTCTTTAACTTTATTGTTTAGTAATTTAAAGTGCAACCCGTCACGCCGAAATAGTTGGCTTGCATTCATGCTTATTATAGTTTTCTTTGAAGTTACCTCATTAATAATGGAGATATCATCAACAGCCAATACTGCCATTATTACGAGTTAAGTGGAGTAATCTTTAAACTATCTTTCTATTTTCTTGTACTTAAAATATTTTCATTGAACTCAAAACTTAACATAAGTCTACCTTTGTTTTTTTTTTTACAAAAAGCTTCGTTAATGTACACATAACACTATGTAAAATAAAATACGAAAATAAAATATTCTCAGTTTTAAAATGATTACCGCTTGATTATAAACAATATGACGGTTTTACCGTGACGTCTCGTCAAACTTTATTTTAACACCATTTTAATCTTTACTTTACATTAACTACACTCAAATTCAGGACCTAAGAATTTCATAATCTCTAAAATGTCTTTGAGTACGTAAATGCGATGTCTAAGCAATTCCAACGAAAACACTTCTCATAATTCTGTGTGTCGCATCTACATCCCTTATCTCCAAACAATATCAAAGATTTATATTGTTGCATCAAAGATAAAAAGTAACTTCGGCAACTCCGTAACTGGGGACTGGAGAGAAATGATCACATCTATCAATATAACGATGGATACGGGAGGTTAAGGACATCGACTGCGATACGGCATTATGGGGATAGTCCAGATTCCGGTAACGATGGCCATCCGTCATTGTGATGCGCGAACAGCCGAGTAAGGTAGGCATTGTTTACGGAAAAACGTGTAGTTACAATTTTAATGTTGTAAAAGAGAAAGTAGTTGAAGATGTTGGAGTGAATAAATCAAAATTTGATACGCCGAAAAGGCCATCATCAAGAAGCTAAATTTCCGTCTACCGTAATGTATTAAGTCGCTGGGTAATGCAGACTTGAAAAGGAATTTAAGGAATGGCTACTATGCAAATGGTTTTACTACTGTTTTTTTTCTGTTCTTTAGTAAATAATTATTTTAGATGTTAGGTTATTATTCTACGTCCAAAATGGGCAAACTGTTGGAACTATTAATGTTATGAGTTTGACATGTAATAATAATTGAACACAGTTTGACATTACATGCTTATCCTATCTAATATTTTCTTAATATCATCCTCCTCTACCTATTGTTCTCTCTTTGACATTCAAATGCGGTGCAACCTCTTTACTGTGGCTCTGGAATGCAATATTATATAGGAATCACATGCAGACAGACTACTGCAGACATTTATTCCTTCTTTAAGTGGCCAGTTTACCGCAAAATAATTTCAAACTTAATGTCAGTCGTTTTGGAACATACTAAGGAACTGGAATATATTAAAGTGCTGCCGAATTTAATTTATTTGACACAATTATCACATTGCAAAAATGATTTGATTAAGATGGGATGGTACGTAATCAATTTTGTCGAATTTAATTTATTTGTCATAATGGTCATATTGCAAAAATTATTTGATTAAGATGGATTGGGGCAAAAGCGGCTCAAAAATTAGGCTAAATTTATTGCAAGGCTTACTAGCACATCCAAAACGTTTATTGCTGATTTTTATGTTGAATACGTTTATGCTGTTATATTTTTCTGCTTAGTAATATTATGCAAAAAGGTTTATCCTTGCTACGATTTAAATTATCACATTCAAGTTAAGCATAAAGATTATTCGGCTAACGGACTTACTGCGTAGTGATTGTATGCGAAACTGGACTATTATGCCATCGCTTATGCCAATAGTTACGTTTGCTTAAAGTACACATACATACATAATATCACGCATTCATTTCCAGAGTGGGGTAGGCAGAGCTGCAGAATTACCAACAACTCTAAAAAACTTGATAATTCTGTTACCACACATTTTGAACAGACAGGCTAAGATGTTTACCAGTGTATTAGTGACAGATTGCAAGCACATCGCCTAACAGTACAACAAGCCCTTACTCCCTTAGTCGCCTCTTACGACATCCACGGGAAGACATGGAGTGGCACTATTCTAACCCGGTAACCACTCGGACTATAAGTAATTATGCAATATATAATTTAAATAAAAATATGTGTTATGGCTTTTGATTTTCTTTGATACCGTTCTCTAGTAACATGATAATTATTTTTATTAACTAATTATGTTCTATTTTTTGTGTCCCGTCTCTCAAAGCCTTTAATATTTACCTGAAACATCACATACAGCGCACAGTAAAACCGTACATTCCCAAAGGCCGCAAACTCTTTTTATTCGTTAAAAAGCTGTATTTTATTACCATTTTAATAAACGACCGAAATTGCCAAGTTGGATCCTTATTCATAATTATTTCCTTATTAGTTTCCCAGCGCAACACCTGCGGCCGACGGTTGCTGGGTTCATTTTTATATTATTACGGAAAAAAGGCTTTAGCC
The DNA here is from genome assembly GCA_949316455.1 of Acleris holmiana. Lineage (NCBI taxonomy): Eukaryota > Metazoa > Arthropoda > Insecta > Lepidoptera > Tortricidae > Acleris > Acleris holmiana. The sequence continues at coordinate 2,845,080 of OX438776.1, forward strand.
AAACGCGCTGGGACACATTTTTGCTGCGTGTTGTATTTGGAATTAACGATTTGTCGTTCAACGTATGTTGGCTGTGTTGGAGTTCTTTCTTCTGACTCTTCCGTATGAAATACTGAACAATGGATCTCTTATGATCTCAATTTAGTCCATTCATCAGTTTGTCTATAAAGACATTTTTTGTATAATATGATTTATCTAACATCGTTTTATTTTGGTATATCACATAAGATTTTGGAAGACAAAAACATGAGACAAGCTTATAAAATAACGAATCGCTATTCGATGTCTCTGCGTCAACACACGCTAGTGTAGTGGTGGTAGGACCCTGTGCAGGATCCGTCCGGATCGCTACCACCATCTTATCCATTAACCACCCGCCAAGCAACAGTGTTCGCATTATTGTGTTCCGGTGTGGGGATATGACAACCGGTGAAATTACTAGCATAGAAGCATTCTATCTTAGTCCTCAGGGTTGGCAACGCATTTGAAGTCTTAGGATTGTAGTCTTGAGAATTCAAATGTCTATGGGTCTCAGATTCCACTTACCATCAGGTAGCCTGAGTGCTCGTGGGCTTTCTCCTTAACATACACCTCTGCCCTGCTAACACAAAATGCGATATCTCAGACAAAACTCCTATAGCAAAGGTAATCTTATTACAAAGAAGATAGGATTGAATCTGCTTTGGCCATTTGAATTTGAGATACTGCTTATTGGCTTAGTAGGGCGGAGCTGCTGAGATTCTGTGGCCACTTTCTAATTCCACGTGCATGAAAAGCAGAATTTAGTTTCATCGATACGAAACAATCATATAAAACGCAATACACTAAGTTTTGACAAGTTTATTGAGATTCAATATGGACATTGTTAAAACTTATTTTAAGGTTTAAATTGCTTTTTCCGGCATCCTCATTGTATTTAAGTAACGTAATATTTTAATTCAATGATATTGGCTTAAACATAGTAATTTCTGAAATGAATACAAATTTCTTTATAAAGTCAATATTTTTTTAACATGGAACAACAGCTGCTCAGCTATGACGTCCTTCCTGTCGTCATTTAATTCCTTTGTTATATCACGAACAAATGGTGTTTATGAAATATAATACCAATCCCAAATAAATCCCTAATTCCAATGTCTTCAAAATGTATCTCTCTTAAGATGATCGTGTATCCATTTCACATCCTAGTAAGCAACCAATTAAGTTCGCTATTCGATACACGCATCTTGTATGGATTCTAGTTAATGCATACACAGATTTTGAGCCCTGTATAATGGGAAGTTCGGTTTGTTGATACACTGCTTAAACTACTTCTGGAAGTGTGCATCTTGGGTACTAGGTGGAGTGGATCGTATTTCTAGTGAGATAATATATTTCAAAATGGAAATATCAATCATATATTTAACTATATTTCTTTGTTAAACAAGTAACTGCAATTCCTAATAAGGAGACATAATTTAAAACTTCGAAATCAGAATTTAGTTTATTACAAGAAGTTTATGTAACTGATACTGAGGTCTTACGGAGCTGAAGTTGAATTTGATAATAAGGTCACACGAGTGTCTTAAGACCTAATTATATACAGCTGCATTATTATTATCTACACATATATTATAATTACCTACTCTAAGGTTCAGAATCCGAAGGTAAATAACCTGCATTACTACCATTAACATATTATATATATTTGCTAATAATATTTTCACGATGCGTCTTATTTACGTCCACAGATATCTTAAAATAATCGAGTTGTGCTTAACCAAAAACAAAATGTTATAAATAGACCCCGCTATCGGCGGTGCAAATTGGTAGCTGTTAAGTTCTTAGCGGGGTCTAGTTATAAACTTGACATCAGAAAAACTTTTTTAGTCTGATGTCAAGTTTTGTCCATTTAGTATTTAGAACCTACATTTAAAAGTTGTCCTTTCCGAGAAAATATGAAATGGCAAACTAGTAACAAAGTCCAAAGCAAATAAACAAAATCAACTTTATGTTTGAAATGATACATTCTCTAAAATATTTCACGGGGATTCAATTCAAAATTAGCTCCTCATCATTTTCTTCTCTAACTGAAAAAATGACCTTCTGCTGGAGTTTCTTAGCGCTTCTTCTCCGCAATGATGGTCTTATCTGAAGCGCATAGGTATACACTTCATTTTACCGATGTGTAAAAGAGCTCTATTGTGGCCTGACTAAATAAACAATTTGAATTTTGAATTTCTTCACTTTCTTAGCTTAAATTGTTAGGAAAATTGACATAAGTGAAAGATCTATCGCGTCAACAGCTAACGTATTTTCCATAAGATTTGTCAGTTTTTGAAGTTCGTTATTGTTATTGTTACCGGCATACAATACAATACAATACAGTACAAAACACTTTATACATACATACAACATACATACATATTATCTAAGCTTCCATTTCATCACACAAACGTTGAATAGAATTTCAAACATGTGAAATAATTTGTTGAACGTTGTACATGAAAATGTACTAGTAAGTACTCCAATACATCTACGTGTTCTACTTAATGGGTGCTTTTACGTTTCACGCAGTAAATCTGTTAAAAGGTGTTAACGGCAAATAAAAATAGAGGAACGTTTATTTTTCCGACAATGCCGACGATTTTACGTGAGAATGGTCGTTTAAATTATTGTCCGAGGCACGCATTCTAATTGCTTTTGCATTTTAAGTGGCTGGAAAATTCTCGATTTCAGAATAGTTCCGAAATTAAGTCGGTATATTCTGAGCAGAATTTAAAGAGAAGATTTTTTAAATGTGCGATTTGGTTTTGGATTCATATTCAAATTGTCTAGTTTCTACACGGCTTTAATAATGGTGTAATTGTACTAGGTACCAACAAAATCATTCTTGCAGAATATAAACGGCACTAGGGTAATTTTTCAAGTCATAAGAACAGTGACATCTGAAAAGTTACATCATAAACATTATTAATTGATATGACAACACACAAAGTACAAAAGAAGCAACTAAAACGTCTTATTAGCTGTCTTTTACTGTCCAGCGATCATGTGAATAAAATGAGATGATGATTAATTACGGGAACAACACGATACGAGTACAATATTTTAGTTTTATACTATTAATAATCCATAGTGAAAAACTGAATAAAACAGTCCGTGCAAGTTTAAACATATCGGACGTCACTAACAGCACTAGTTCACAAGTAAAACGGCATAATCGTCGGTGTTACTACCAATACCGCGTAATGAACGAATTAAGTAAGGTGCGAAATACACCTTAGTCAGTTTTGAGTAAAGTAAATTTTGCAACGCAAAATTTAAATATCTTTGAATGCAATTATTAATAATGTCATCAAAGCTATAAAAGTAATTACAGTGCATATAAAATAACTCTCGGGATTTTACTTCCCTCTTACTAGCACTCATAGGCTCTTATGCCGGTCTAACCGATTGTATACGAAAACGGGAGACGTTTTAAGACGCGTTTAAATCTAATAAATATCTGCCTTAGGATTGTAGTCTTGAGAATTTAAATTTGTATGGGTCTCAGATTCCACATACCATCAGGTGGCGTTGTGCTCGTGTGCCTTCTCCTTATCGTAAAAAAACGTTTTCTACGCTCTTTACCTGTACCACCAAGAGTTTCCAAGAAAAATCTTTCTAGTTAAGAGGATTTGAGACTTACGCTCTCGCACGACATCTGTTTGTAACCGAAGGTACATTCAAGTAAGAAGTCTGCTATCCTAAAGTTCAATTTCCATTGGTCGTAAAATAATAACAACGCAGGAACGATGAAACGAGTTGCCATTATCTGTAAGACAATCTCCTTCTGTAGCTGCGCTTAGGGAGAAACTTAAGAAATTGTGGCTTGTAAGTAATACTTAACTTAGGTATGTGAATAATTGTTATTGTGTTGTGTTTACACGACACGCTAGCCTAGTTGGTAGTGACCCTGCCTTCGAAGCTAGGGGTCCTGGGTTCAAATCCCGGTAAGGGCAGATATTTGTGTGATGAGCACGAGTATTTGTTCCTGAGTGTTGGATGTTTTCTATGTATTTAAGTATATATTCTCTATATAAGTAAGTTTATCGTTGTTTAGTACCCATATTACAAGCCTAGAGCTTAGTTTGGGACTAGATTAATTTATGTGACATTGTCCTGTGATTTATTTTTAATTATAATATAATATAGTTACGACCCGCTCACGCTTCGCTCCGGGTTAAAGTATAGAAGCATTTATCGGAAGCAGTCAAATGAGCAGGATATATTTAAGGTGCGCAAGCGTTTGCGCACACGCAGACGCACGCACTTGTCCCCCCCCCTCCTCGGCTCAATGGAACGAAGAACCGCTCCAACTTACTATATCCCTTTAACGCCGCTCTTCGCCACCCACCTTGCCAAAAGCATTATATGTACATATATACATACATAACATCACGCCTTCATTCCGAGAGTGGGGTAGGCAGAGCTACAGAAATACCAACAACTCTAAAAAGACTTGTTGGTTATCCTGTAACCACATAAAGCCACTTAAATTCCTCACTCTTTAAAGATCTAAGCATACATAGGGACAGATGTGTAGTAATATATTTATACTGATGTATTTATTTTGCGTTATATATTGTGTTTCACACGACTCCGTCCGTGTAGAAGTCGTTTATCGTTATTCCCGCGGGAACTGTCCTATTCCAGGACCTAACCCGTATTTGTAAGAAGATTCATCCTGACCCGTTTCGTGCTTGAAGCGTGATTGAATAACAAACATCCAAACGTTATTATTTATAATATTAGTAAGATAAGATAAGATAAGGTATTATAGTTTTTGGGATATTGATATAGTGTATTTATATAATTTTTTATTGTATTTATTTTTATTACAATTACTTACTGGTTTTACATTAGGGTACTTATTACGGGTTTGCTGGAAGAAACCCATAAAAGGGTAAGTTGGCTTTAATCTACGACACGACGACGACGATACGCTGGCCTCCGAAGCCAGCGGTCCTGGGTTCAAATCCCGGTAAGGGCAGATATTTGTGTGATGCGCGCGAATATTTGTTCCTGAGTCTTGGATGTTTTCTATGTATTTAAGTATGTATTTCTCTATAAAAGTAAGTTTATCGTTGTTTAGTACCCATAGTACAAGCCTAGAGCGTAGTTTGGGACTAGGTCAAATTGTGTGAGATTGTCCCGTCATATTTAGTTATTTATTATTTTATTAATCTTGTGTATTCTATAATATTGCCAGAGTTTTATATTTCTTTAAATTTTTGGTACCAATAAACAGTATACATACTAACATACAATAAAGTACACGTGACAGGTCTATCATTTCAAAGGATTGCCTTTAGCGATATTTACATTTGATCGAAAACTGTCAACATTCGCACCAGTATTTCAGAAATAGCAATGTAATAAGCTGCCGAAGTAAAGTAGTATTTTTAATATCCAAGCGTTGTGGTGATCTCACTGGTGCTTATTGGATTCCCGAGGCACTTCGAGATGCTTTAAAAATTTAATATCGAGAAGAACAAACAAGGCATTGTGTAGTTCACCTGTTATTTACTCTGTGGTTTTGAAGTTTTACTAACCTCTTTAGATATTATCTATAAATCCGTTCAGGTTTCACTTTATAGTTGCGGTTTTGGAGACCGTTGCTTAGTCGACGCGTCGAAGATTCTAGGCAAAATTTGTGCAATACGAGACACGGTATTTATTGTGTCAGAAACTCGGGTATCGTTCTTAGTCTTATTTTAACTCCATTTTAGACATCCAAACTTAATACAAAATATGATTCTGATATCGATTTGTATCAACGCAAAATTTTATGTACTATCTTTGTGCAGGTTTTTTTAATCCTTTTATTTGAAGAGCCAACATTTAGCTGAAAAAGGGTTAGAATTAGTATTATTTTTTTAAATTAACACCTTGTTTTACCTCTTTACCGCCAAAAAACAAATGAAGTGACGTGCTCTGTATGCCACGGAAGAAACTGTCTAGATAAAAGGAACTCTAATACCATCGTAGAAGGTTTTATTGACTGGGGCGGTAAAGAGATCGGTTTGTAACATGTTAATTTAGAAAATATAGTAAGCTTTTGACACAAACTATTTAAAATGGCGATAGAATGAGTCCAGCAAAATCCATAATGTATTTTTAAGAAGTAATAATTGACAATTAACAAGTTCAACATAAACGTATTTACACGCGCCATTAGCAGCTAACTTCATTGTTAAAAAACCTATTTGGAATATAACGCTTTAGTTTTACATGCCTGAATAAGCTGTGCATGCCTAGGGCTTTTATTTACATCCATTAATTAAGTAACCAACTTCACCCTTTTTTTTGTTTCCGTAGTCAACAAGGAACCTTTATAATTTCACAAGTTCATCTGGCCGTTTCTCCGTCTGACCACGGTTTAATATATACTTCTATAAAGCCGTAATTTGGCATAGTTACATTAAAATTATGCCGACAAAGTTGTAAAATAAAGTCGTGAAAATATAGTTGATTGTCCAACAATGGACTAAAGTAAGTGGTCATGACACGAGATATTTATCCACCCAAGCAAAGCGAGGGTGGACGAAATTCGAGTGTCATTTGCTTTTTAGTCTGTTAAACACTGCGTTTCACTTTGATTGCAAGAAAAACAAATCTTAAATTATAATGGTGTTATTACAAAAACTTAAACAACCGTTGAACATTCGTTTAATAAATGTGAATCCATAGAGAACTGTCACTTTAAACATGTCTAAGGCGTGGCTATTTTTTTTGTAATAACAGCGTAATATTTAAAACTTAATAGTGCTATAATTTTACTCTTTACCCGTCATTGTAATGCAGAATGGGACGGCCACTTTTTCGAAACGAAGACCGCAGTGGTTGAGGTTTTATCGCACTTTTAGAATTATAGTGACCTAATTCAAACATTTTCAGCTTTCGATTTCGAGTCATAAATTTAGTACTATAGAGACCTAAATCAAAAGTCAAAATATTTAGATTAGGTCACTATAATTCTAAAGATGCGTTATGCCCAGCAGCCCCAGCCTGCCTTGCCCTCCACCGGCTCCACCGCGCACTCTGACGTCAAGGGCAACGTCATCAAATGGCAACATGCAGTATCTAGCTGTTTGTGGTTTCCAAGGCTTTTATAAGGAAACTAGCGACCCGCCAGCGGCTTCGCCCGCTGCAATTATTTTTTCTTTCAATTAGAGGTATGAAAATAGATGTTGTCCAATTCTCAGACCTACCCGATATGCACACAAAATTTCACAAGAATCGGTCGAGCCGTTTCGGAGGAGTTCAATAACGTACACCGTGACACGGGAATTTTATATATTAGATTAAAAAGCAAAAGTACTTTAGTCCGTAGGGAGTAAAATGACACTTTGTTTCGGATGTTTTTTATGTATTTAAGTATAATATTTCTCTATACATAAGTAATTTTATCGTTGTCTAGTACCAGTACAAGCCTAGAGCTTAGTTTGGGACTAGGTCAATTTGTGTAACATTGTGTTGCGGTATTTAAATATATATTTATTTATTTATACATGTTATTTTTTGAGGTAGTTTTTTGTGTTTATGGTAACAGCATTGCAACCCTACACTGAGCATGGTCCGACCATGCCCTTGCCCAGTTTTACATTTATGATTTGGATTTAATTCAGTTGACTGCATGTGCGTTAGACGATTACGAACTTTATTACATAAATTTAATTAAGTTCAAAATTGAGGGGTGAGATCGAATAGCCCAAGGCTACTGTTGCTCCTACCCTGTCGAATATAATTTGTCTGGTAGTTTATTATATTAGGGAATATGAGAAAATAAATCAATAAGTCATGCGTGAGTTTTGTACAAATAATATTATGTACAACATTATATTAAAACAATTTGGCCCCGCGGTTTCGTAGGCTATATATTGTATTAGTTAAGTACTTCCATTTTTGTTCAGCATCACGATGATAAGTTTCATAATATCTGCATCCGCATCATCATCCACTATGTCAAAAATCATGTATTTGTAACATCCCTGGCCTACCTACCTACCTACGACGGAATTTAGAACACATACACTAAAATGTTACTTTAAAAATGTATGTGTGTATGTGACATAGCTCTGACAAGATAACTTACGCTTGCCAGTTTGTAATTCTTAGTTTTTCCGAATCTCATCACGTATTTACACCGCCTGCCATGAATTTGTGTCCTTAGGCTGGAAGAGATTGCTATCAAGCGGTGAGGCCGGTTGTATACCTATGATTTAAATGTACTGTTCTGTGTTCTGGTTTATATTTTGTAGTTCAATAAAGAGTATTTGTATTTTATTGTATTTTTGAAGCCTTATAAAACCTTGAACAGAATAAAATGGAATTTATGGAGGCACACAGCCAGTGGGTCTAGACAAGTTGCATTCGAAAATCGCTAGTGATTATGTTTCAATACACAAAAATGGATTTGACGTAAGCCACCGAGATAGTAACGTGGTATGAAAACACATGAAAATGTTATGGATAGTTGTATAAATGAACGTAATATCACGACGCAAATAGATATCTTCTCTTGACATGTCAAGCACTCGGACGTCTACCTTACAAGGGTGGTTTAATATTTTAATTCAACAGATTATAAATCAAACACAATGTAGGGATTATCCGGCACATTCATTTCGTCTTATTGTCCTTAGACTGAACCCTGTTATGAACTCTTTCGAGGAAGTTACTCCAACTTTTACAATTAACTTTTGTACTGGAACTAGTCTTTGTTAGACTTTAAAAATTACGAGGACTACTTAAGATGTGACAGCGTTGAATCCGGTTAAAAAAGAAAAAAATACGTTTCGTGTCACCTTCACGGCTTTTTAGGGTTCCGTTGTCAAACTACGAACCCTTATAGTTTTGCCATGTGCGTCCGTCCGTCCGTCCGTCCGTCCGCAGCCTAGCGCAGAGACCCTTAATACTAGATAGCTGTAATTTGGCATGAATATGCATATAAGTCACGCGAACAAAGTGGTACAATAAAATGTAAAAAAAAAATTTTACTTTACCTTACCTACACGTAACGTGAGGATGTATTTTTTTCCCGTCTACTCTATAGTGAGAGGTGTCGTTGGAAAGGTCTTTAAAAAAAATACGGGTTTTTAAAAACAGTTTTTCGATTAAGTAATTCGTTTATGAAATATTAAGGTTTAAAGTGGTAAAATCTAAATTAAAAGTTGTTTTCGTAAAGTTGTTTAGCTCTTTTGTATACTTAGCTGTGGAAAATCTAGTTATATTACTTTACCAAATAGTTGATAGTTTTTGTAGTTACTGAGAAAAACTGCTGAGCCATGCTTTTTTACCATAATGTTACGGACCCTAAAATTATAGTAAAATATTTTTCTTGACATGACTATTTTAGTCTTTTCCCGGAACAATATTCAACGACTAGTCCCCAAGACTTCTCATTTTATATTCTTTCAATGCATTTTATTAATTACGAGCAAATTATTTAATTACCACTTAACTTTGCGTGTCTTAAGGCGGATGATAAATAAAAAATACCAAATCCTCACCTTTCATACTATTATAGTACGTAACCTTTAACAAAAAGTTTTTTCTCAACATGTCATGACATGAAAATGTAACCTATAATCAAAACCAATATTTATATAAAAGCATAACTTCAAACATCAAGGTACCCAAGATTCCCTATATACTCTTTCAATGCAAAGATGGCCAACCATTATTAACAGTAAACTCTGCGTAACCTAAGGTGAATAATAAATTACACCCGTGTCTAGGCAATAACTTGTAGGTTCAGGTCAGCTTTCTGACCTGCAGAAACTTGCTTCTTGCCATCTATTTCTTGCTCGTATGTATTCAGATAATGAAGAATCTTGGGTTTATTTGATACTAAATTAGATTTATAGCTAAGGGTTTTATTATGTATGTGAAAAAAATCAGTTTTTGATTAACCAGCACAACATTTAAAATGGTAACACCTTGGGCCTGTCCGAATAATTAAAACCACCCTGATAAAACTAGCTTTCATTTTAAAAAATCATGTCCTAATCGGCCCATCTATTTGGAAGTTACAATGTCATAGTGTACAGACATAATATAGATACACGCGTTAAACTTACAACGAACCTCTTAACCGGTTTTGGTCTGGGAATTTAATAATAGCTAAAGAGTTTTGTATGAAATAACACTCCGTGGCATCACGCCGTAATAATTCTAGGTAATATTATACCTGCTCTTTATAGTTTTAAGTAATATAGACATCTTATTTATTTATTGATTATAACATATTAACATCTGTATGTTAAATATTGTTGTATTTTTTTTAAAGTAAATAAAAAAATAAAAAATAAAACTTAGTTGTAATAATAACGTCCCGCAAAATATTTTTGAAGTATTTTTTTAATAAGTCTCTCTTAAATAAATTTTTGTAAGGCTCCAATCTAACAGCCGCAAGTAAGCTGTTGAGGATGTAAGGCAAGCGCTTCTTTGAAACTAATTTAATTGTTAATCATTAATTCTTTGATTTAATTCTTCTTCTTTCTCAATAAGCCTGTCCTATAGTAATTACTCACTCCGGACACAGCATATTTACCATCGGTTACTGACCTGGTGCCATGATCTTGGCTCAATTGCTATAAGTTAATCTCTTGATTGGCTTGTTGATTAACTGCCATTAAGAACTTGAGTCTAAGGGTTGCCGGTAGGATCTTGCATAATTTATAATAATCGTTCTCAAATATATTTTTAGTTTTATTGTTCACTAATAGTATAAAAAAAATTGCAACTTTTCTACTTTATCCAAATTTGTTTTAATGGTAAGATGGCCATGGCAATCAAAATAGTAACAAATAATTGATTGGACCAATCACGTACACCAAGCATTTTAACGTGCTATTCCTTCTCAATAGGACTCCTAATTTACTACGAATGTAATCAAAATGAGACGACCATGAGAAGTTTTCATCTATATACATGCCAAGGTAAGTCACACTTGACACGCTCAATCAGCTGACATTGGCATAAAACTAAATAATTATGAATTGCTTATACAGGCCAGATCTAGAGTTTTAAGTTAATGCGAAATAATTTATCTTGACACTTAACGACAATATTTTTTATAAAGAAAGCCGAGCGTCTCTCAGAAATCATTTTTAGATCCCGGAAAATCCTTTCTCACTAATTAGTTATCTGTAATTGCGATATTTTTGCTCATTTTATACATAAGGAACATACGATGGATTTCTGATTGTGCGAAAATTGTTTTCTACCATTTCCTGCAAAAATTAAACAAAAGATTGTCGAATTTTCGAGTAAAAGGGCAGGATGCAATTATAAAATGAATGTAGGTGTTAGAATTTCAAAAGATCGGCAAATTTAACTTCAATTTTTAATGACTGAGTTTTAAGTGAAATTATATTTGCCTAACTGAAACCTTACACTGACCAAAATTTATAACGTGAATAACTAATTTTGTTGAAAATTATGATAAGAAAATAATTCACGCAAAATTTGATTAAACAACAAATCTAATTACGCTCGGTCTCGTGACTTAACATTAACAAGAAAAAGATGGAGTCTCAGTGTTAACGGAAACGTACTTATTTTGAAGAAACGACAAAAAATAATTAGGAAAATAATTAATATCGATGTAATTTATTCGAAACAGTTTTTTGAATTGAAATATATTTTCTTATGTCAATAGATTACTAATCCATTACGTCTTTAAATTTTATTTTATTTAGATAACTGCTCTTAAGGATGAATCTGGGCCTATTATAGCTCTTATTGACTTGACAGTAATGGCGGCCATATTAAATGTAATAGTCGTTCAGGATTATCATACGGTTTTACCCAATAGAATAGAGGCCCAGGGCCTCTATTCAGGTGCATTAAAACGTTATCGTGTTTGACACGTTTAAGAATCGTTTATGTCACAGCCGCCATTATTGTAAATGACATAGGAGTTATCAAAACGTTGACAATACGGAAACAGGTCAAAAACGATATCGTTATAACGCGGTTGAATAGAGGCCCTGTCCTAATGTCGACTCTAAAGACAGCTTAAAAGCGATATTAACCTGATTCCGTCTGCTGTCGATCGGTGGTTCTCATAAGCGTATAACTTTCTAACTCGACGCAGTTTGTATTATCCGGCGATTTTAAATAGTCCCGCCAGAGCGAACAAATCACATTTGTGGTAGGACCTTGTGCAGGGTCCGTCCTGATCGCTACCACCATCTTATCCATTAACCTACCGCCAAACAGCAGAGTTCGCATTGTTGTGTTCTGGCTTGGGGATAAGACAGCCGGTGAAAAAACTAGCATAGAGGCATTCCATCTTAGTCCTCAGGGTTGGCAATGTATTTGCAGTCTTAGGATTGCATTCTTGTGAATGCGAATGTCTATGGGTCACAGTTTCCACTTACCGTCAGGTGGCTTGTATGCTCGTTTGCCTTATAAATGCCAAAAAAAAATAAAAATTAGGCAGCTTTATACGGCATACGTAGAGCTCGACACGTTTGTCACCACACGGTATTGAAATGTTGTGTGAACGAATTGTCATTTGTCGATCCATAGATCTAGTGATAGAGTCACAGAACTTCTTAAAAAATACATTGGGACTAAATGTAATGACTTACAATACAGTATTCCTTTAAAAAGAAAGTTCGCGAATTTCTTAGCAGGTAGAATTGTCATCATCTTGTTATTATGATTGCTTTATCTGAATTAATTTTTATTTATCCTCTTATTATTATATATTATACATTTATATTATATATGTATTTATGTTATTATAGCTTATTGATATGTAAGTGTATGTACTATATTAGTTACACCTTATGTTGCACCGTCACTACAATCTCTGCTTTGCCCAAAGGTCAACTGGTAGAGAATGCCTTACGGCATTAAGTTCGCCTTTTGTATACTAAGTGTATTCTTTTGTTCAATAAAGATTAAATAAATAAATAAATAATACACCAGTCAAGTGCGAGTTGGAATCGCGTACCGATTGTTACACGGAACTCCTGCTTCTGATACCACTTGACCTAATTTAATTATTTGTTGATTTTAATAAATTTCCATTTCTTGAATTTCCTTGAATACAAGATAATATTGAAATCCGTTGATATAGCTCAATCATATTGTGTAATAAAAACTAGCTTTTATTACGATTTAAGATACAACTGCAAATTAAGGATGGACAGACCAACGGACCGACAACTAAGGTTTAGGTTATTATTATATTTGGATACGAAACCCTAAATAAGATGTTATTATGAATACAAATCTGGGCTGGGATTCTACAAGGTAATAACGATATCGTTTTTGACCAGGGCCTCTATTAAACTGCGTTATAACGATATCGTTTTTGACCTGTTTCCGTATTGTCAACGTTTTGATAACTCTTATGTCATTTACAATAATGGCGACTGTGGCATAAACGATTCTTAAACGTGTCAAACACGAAATCGTTTTAACGCACCTGAATAGAGGCCCTGAGGCCCTAGCCAAGATGCGTTCGCTAACTAGCGATTCGATTCGTTTTAATTTGAAACTAATCGCGGCACTGGTGACTCGTCGTATGACGCGATCTACGAGTGCCGCGATTGGTTTAAAAACAAAACGAATCGAATCGCTAGTTAGCGAACGCATCTTGGCTAGGGCCTCTGGTATATTACGTAAATGTCACGAGATGATTTAAAAAAAAACTTCTAAATTTCAAAAAGGTTGCATTTTATTAAATTTACTTGTAAACCGCTTACATTAGGACAGGCTCAATGTTCCCTAACGAGTTGCTTATTACAATATATTAACAGTTTATCTTTTTTAAGTATTCGTTATCATGTTTGTTAACTTAAACATACCTTTTTAATTTTATTTTATATTTTATACACAGTTTATGTAAAGTCAATGAAACAAATTCAATTTAAGGTAAATGAATGTTCATTATCTTTATTAAGTGGAAATAAAAGACACAGGATAAAACTGAAGAAGTTAAAAATGTTTATTATTCGCATTATTTTTTTGCGATCCGCAATCTAAATAATAATCACACTTGCAAGGTATAAATTTAAAAAAGGTTAGAAACAAGATCTCTTAAACTATAACCCCCTTCCTTATAAATGTGGAATAACCGTGGGGTAGCTTATGCCATGCTTTGTCCTTATCTGTAAATGTGACATTTGCTTCTGACAAAAAGTGACAAAGCATGGCATAAACTACCCCACGGTTATTCCACGTTTATAAGTAAAGGCGGAAAGTGACGAGAAAAATCAGTATTGAATAATTATTACAATTTAAGAGTAGTTTTTTATTAAATGGCCTTAAAAATTGGCTTCATATCCACCTGTATGAGAAGGTAAGTAGATCACGTAGGCGGCACTCCTACGTTCAATGTTTTAGAAATTGAAACTTAAGGGTCACTATGTGTACCTACGTGAGTATTGCACTAACTTTTACTTTTATCGTGTAAGTACCTACTATAAAGCCCCCAAGACCCCGTGTGGTTGCCGGGTTAGAATAGTGCCACTCCATGTCTTCCCGTGGATGTCGTAAGAGGTGACTAAGGGAATAAGGGCTTGTGGTACTATTAGCCGATGGGCTTGCAACCTATCACTAATACACTGGTAAACTTCTTGGCCTGATTGTGCAAAATGTGGTTACAGAATTACAGACAAGTCTTTTAATTGTTGGTGCTACTGTAGCTCTGCCTACCGCGCCCTGGGAATGAGGGCGTGATGTTGTGTATGTATGTATGTACTATCATAGCCCCCTGCTTGTATTGTGTTGAGTGCATCCTAAGTGGTACTGACTGAATATTCGTCAGCAGTATTTAAAAATAAATGAATTTTAGAATAATGGTGTTGTTTTGATGCATGCTGAATCGAGTGTTAACCGCGTAAAGCCCAGCATATGTATTTATTATTGTTACGGAATGTGAACATCACTTTTCTTTCGCCATTTTAATTGCATATAAGGTGGCGATTGGAGTTAACGCCCCATGTCAGTGTTTATTACAGAAAAATAGTAGTCATCGTGTAGTACCTAAAGGTAAGTGTACATAAAGTAATGTTTGGAAATATTTTATTTATTTATTTATTTATTTCATTAATTAGAACGGCATTACACCAATTACACTAATTAATCTAATTAATTATAACATTAGAAAAAAAAAATATATATATATAAGTCTGTTTTAAAGGGTTAGTACTGCCGATACATTTTGTTAAAGTATGGTTATCGTTTTTGAATAGTAAAAATAGTTCGCATACGTGACGTATTCTGATCCAAATGGTGCCAGAGCAGAAGTGCCATCTTCTGACTTTTTCAGTAGATTTTTCGGTTTTTTCTTTCATAGTTACCTTCTCCTGACAGTAACAAACACAATAAAAAAAGAATTAGTAAAATTGGTCCAGGTGTTGTTGAGTTATGCGCTTACAAACACATTTTGCGATTCATTTTTTTTATTATAGATTGAGTCGAAATATAATTATGAAGTTGATAAAGCGGTTGACGCCATATTCTGTTACCAGTTTACGTCAATCCGTCCATTGGCGTTATCTTGACTAGGTCTCCAGGACACTTGCGTCTCCACACAAGCCCATTTTTAATTAAAAACGCCTTGTCGTTTGTTTAAATTTAAAGTTTAAATAAGAAAAAAAAAACACTTTAAAGGTTTCATACATAAATAAACACTTTTATATCATTACTGAGTATAACTTCAGCCGAAAGACGTTCACAGCTAGACATTCTCATAGGCTTCCCCCAAGGTTTGCCACAAGGAACGGTCCTGCGCCCCTTACATCAATCGGTTTCTCGCACGGGTAATTTATCACTAAACAGTACAACTCTAACTTTAATATAGAAGCCTATAAAACATAGCACCGAATAAACCAACATCTCATCAACCCCAGATTCCTCCAGTGCCTTGGCGTCACGTGACACTGAACACATAAAACTGTAGTAAATCGGCCATCTTGAGATGTTACGCTCTCGTAAAGGATAGTGAAACTTTGCGAAATCGGCTTTGGCTTATGACATGTGTGTATGCAAGTATAACGAAACTCGCAAATCGATATTTGGGCAGATATTTCTTGATCTTACTCATTCGTTTTGCTGTACAGCAGTAGGATAGCCATACTAATATTATAACTGTAAAAGTAGCTCTGTCTGTCTGTCTGTTTGGTACGCTGCTTTCACAACTAAACCGCATAACTGCAATTGCTCGACCCTAAAGGATTTAGGATATTTTTTCCGCGAGTCACGATAATCGACTTCTAACCAGTTAAAAATAAAAACAGAGCAAGTAATAATCACATGGAAAGTTTATGTGTTCTTTTCCATGTTATTCTTAGTTTTTTAAATGCCTCGTCCCACTTTCAAACTAATGTAGCATGCGTCAATTTCTGTCAAAATAAAGAAGTGAGGCGCAACTTAGGGGTTAAAAAACATTATAGTAGTGCTTTTGACTGTAGGCTTGTCAGTGGTACAAATAAAAAAGACATAAGAGGCTTTTAATTTGCCTACTGGTACAGTAGGGTGATGTGTTATACATAGAAGGTTAATTTATCACAGCTAACTACTAAAAATTATGAGCTAGATTATTATCATCATCTTGTTTATGGCCTAGGTAACTCTATAATAGCTCTAGATTAATTTTTGGTCGGCGTGGAGTGTCCAAAGACCATTAATCTTGGAGACATTAACTGCCGGCACTTAATTAGTTAGATCCGACGCTGCAAGTGGGGTATAATAATGTCAAAGAATAAAACATCTTAGGTGTGATTTTTTTTAAGGATCGTAATAATTTTATTGGTAAAATCACTAAACTTTTAATACTTACAGTTGTACCTAGGTACTATTAAATGAAACTCATTTGCATGTGTTATTTGATAATTATGTTAAAACTGTGAACAAAAACTATTTCAGCAAAAAGACGCTTCTTTTTTTAAGTTTATTGCATACTTGCTGGTAGTGTTATGGAAAATAATAATTATTATATTACTTATTATTATGGAAAAGAACTCAGTGAAGAACAAAACGTTACTACGCCTAAAAAAAACGTTACGTTTTAATACATTAATAAAACATAAACAGTTTAATCAAAGTTTGAAATCCTTAATGTAAAGAAAGCCACAGCATAATAGCAGGAGCTTAATTCAATTTCGGTCCATTGAAATATTGTGATCGTTTTAAATCCTTATTTATTTAATTAAATCAAGAGTGAAAACATTTTTACAGATAAGTTATATGAAAATTGATTAGCAACTTCTTGTTTTTAAGAAATTGCTGTTTTTCAGAAGTTAGTTCTCCTTTTTTCTAGCAATACACCGTGGGCTCGAGGAACCCGAAAGATTCTAACCACGCATTCCTGAGGAGTAAAAAAATGTTTTATGAAGCTTACTCACTTTTTGGTTTTTGTAAATAACAATTGGATAACCTATCGCTTCTCTTTGGAAATTATGCCGTTCAATAAAATGGTAACGATTATTTTTCCAAAAAAAAATGAATCTAGTGAGTGGTAGCTGTCACTTTGATGTATGTGAATATCGACGCGAAACTTGGCAACATCTGTGGCAACGTCGCAATCGAAAGAGCTTAATGCACTTTAGTAATCACAATAAATATAGTTTACTTGAAAGGATAATATCTTCAAAACTTAACCAAATTTGACTGGGGCTTATATTTTTTTTGCTCCAAATGACCTGAAGAATGCGTGGCTAAAATCTTTTGGGTTCCTCGGGCCCACGTGTATTACTTTATAACAATATAAAATCTTTAATAATTATTAGACCTCACTGCGTAAAACACATTATAGGCACAAATTGAATCAAAATTTCATAATCTATGCAACATGAGAAGCTTAAATCCATAGAGGCTTGGTTGCAGTAATTTGCTTGCAAGGTGACAACAAGTAGGACTAAGGTACCTGATTATTATGCTAATTCCCCCTTCATAATTTAAGGGGGATAACAATGGATCATGCTTGGGGGATTAACGTTATGATCAACTATAACAGAACTGTAGGAAGGAAATTTGATGAGATAGGAGGTGTTGGTAACAGGTTTTGTGTGTGATGTACACTAGGCTCAATTTCAATGGGTTCATATTTTGTTATGTTAGCCAATCAAATGAGCGATCAGCTCATTTGATCTGATGTAAACTGAACTCCTGCGGTATAAGGTGCATAGCAATAGATAAGATGTACAACAACGCAGGAAAACGATTTTCGTAAATTTACTAAATGTATGATGCAACCTGTCACTAATACACTAGTAAATTTCTTGGCCTGATTGTACAAATTGTACAGATAAAAAGTATTTTAAGAGTTGTTAGTATTTCTGTTATGTAGCTCTGCCTACCCCACTCTGGGAATGAAGGCGTGCTGCTTTGTTATGTATAAGGGGTCCTAAAATACTAATGTTTTCAGGCCTAATAATGTACGTTTGCAAATATTATTTTATCTACACACATAATATTATAAGTAGGTGAGGTAGCTCTAAGATGGGTTCAGAAGGATCGGAAGGCAAATGACCAGGGCTGGGATTCTACACGGTAATAACGACATTGTGTTTGACGTGTTTCCGCATTGTTAATGTTTTGATAACTTTTATGTCATTTACAATAATGGCGACTGTGACATAAACGATTCTAAAACACGTCAAACGCTGTCGTTATAACGCAGTAGAATAGAGGCCCAGGGCTGGGATTCTACACAGTAATAACGATATCGTCTTTGACGAGTTTCCGTCTTGTCAACGTTTTGATAACTCTTATGTCATTTACAATAATGGCGATCGAGTCATAAACGATTGTAAAACACGTCAAACGCGATATCGTTACAGTGCCTTCATTCTCCTGCGTTATAACGTTTATGTCATAACCGCCATTATTGTAAATGATAAAAGATTTACCAAAACGTTGACAATACGGAAACGCGATAAAGACGATATCGTTATTACCATGTAGAATCCCAGCCCTACATTGCTACCAGTGCTAACTGTTACATAATTTATAAGTTCTTAGCTAAGTTTAGTATTGACTGAATTTTAGTTTCATTTGATACTAGAATTGGGGTTTATTTAAGTTGAGTTTGTTTTGAAGGATATTCCAAACTCAGACCTTTATCATATTATTGTTTATATTGTTACGAACATTACGTTACAGTTGCCAACACGCCCACCACCACAGCCACACCACCGCAGATAGCAATATTCAATGTTGGAAAGCTGGACATTGCCAACGGGTTCTTAATGAATTATAGAGGACTGTGTGTAGATACATAATATTACCTAACGTGCGTTAAATCACATAACAAACTTAAAACATTGCTATAAAAATAGCAGTATGTTTCCTCTCAAAATGGAAGAACTTAATAAAGCAATAAATTGGATGATAGGGCGGCATTAAAACGACACAAAATTGAGAAAGTTACAATCCATTTAAACTCCTGATTTTTACTCCGGCGCCGAAATTGGTACGAAACTGTACTTTTGATTGACGTACATTAATTTGCCGGCTCACCTTTTTCAGACGGATTTAATAAAAATATTCTTTTAGCGCTTGTGGTTTTGTTTTTACAAGCTTTTGGGATCGTGGTGAAAAAAGGATATAAGTCGACTTAGCTCGTAGTAAAAGGGGTGTATAAATAAACAAAAGATACTAGTTTCACTTGATACTCAGAAGACTTACATCCTTTTTCAATAGAAACCCAGAATTTACCTTGCATTGATCGTATGTAAGTTGTCCGCTTCAAAATTTGCAAGTAAACTTTGAACAAATTCCCGTTAATGCGGCTGAAATTTGGACCACTTGTTATGTAAACCCGATGACAATGCAATAATGTGGTATGAAAAAGCTGATCTGATGATGGTGTCCAAAGGTGGCCACAGGATCTCCGTTAAGCGTATACCCCCCGTGTTGGTACTCGTAAGTTTGGTCTTGATAATCAGATAATGACTTCAAAAAGTACAATTGGGAACAAAAGGCTGTCCCAAAAAAAATATTTTTGGCAGAAACTAATTGGCTTCATATTTTAACGTTAGGTATTATTATGGAGGCTTTGTTGTTGAAAAATGTTTTGGTATTTTAGTGTTCTGTATCTTAAGGTTCCCAACGGAAATATATAAATAAGGTCCACTGTACGTCCGTGTGTCCGTTTATCAGTCACAGATAATTGATAGACACTGATCTTGAAATTTCAAATTTAAGTTTTAGCTAATTCACACGATAATGTGTTTTTTACCGTTTTTTACTCAATAATAATTGTTGTACGATAATTCAGAACCTTCGTGTGAGTTCAAAGCTTTCGGCAAGTTTTTTGGAACTGATGTGTATTACAAGTCTTTTATAACACCGTCTTAAAATAGATAAACCTTACACCCCGCAGCGTAACACACACGTCATATTCATCTTAAATTCATACAAAACAAACATGAAAGTTACTCCGAATCCGTGTTTGACTTCAACTTGAGACTAAATTAATTAATATGTAAGTACGTCATACCGGTGCCCATATCTCTAGAGCAATTATCTGGGAGAGCTGCACTGTTTACTCAGTAAACCAGAGTGTTGGAACATCAGATAGCGGTAATTGTTGGTCTATTGTGCGTGGTTTCAGGATTAAAGATATGCACATGGAGAAGACAATATACATTTGCATTAAATATTACTCCAATGTTCAGCTGTTAAAATTTCAAGTCAGTAATAGAGCCATTATAACAAAGCGTTAGCCTAGTTGGTAGTGACCCTACGAAGACAGCGGTGCCTGGTGTCGATTCCTGGTAAGAGAATATATTTGTGTGATGAGTCTTGGAAGTTTCCTTTTCTAAAGTTATTGGTTTGAACAACATTTTTTTTGTGAAAAAAGTTTAATATTTGGCCAAGGAACAGAATCTCTTAGATATCGGATAAACTACGTGGCACTAAATAGTAGCCTCAGTATTTCTAATTTTAGACGACTCGCTTGCCTAGTTGTTATTGACCCTTTGAAGATAGCGGTCCTGGTTTCAAATCCCGGCAAGGGCAGATTTTTGTGTTATTTTTTTATAATAGGTTTACCAACAGGTAACATACTGTAAAATTTACAAAGTAAAACTAACATTTTTACATTAGTTGAGTATCCACCCAATTACAGGCAATGCAATTGTGTGATGATCATGAGTACTTCTTCCTGAGTCTTGGATGTTTTCTATGTATTGAAGTATATATTTCTCTATATAAGTAAGTTTATCATTGTCTATTACCCATAGCACAAGCCTAGAGCTTTGTTTGGGCCTGGATTAATTAGTATGAGGTCGTCCCCTGATATTTATATGTCTGTTTTATTGTATGTATGTATATCTGTTGCTTCTCTGTGTGGAACGTGACGGCTTTTGACAGGTTCGCATAATTAAAAGCGGTTGACAAGGATTGTGTCCAACGATGTAGTGAAAATGTTACAATATTGAATTTATGAAAGAAGAGATTATTTATTAGTTATACCAAACAACAAACTCATATTTAACAAAAATAAATAAAGATGTAAAGGCACAGATTTTAAGACGGCATTAAAAATTGGAAACAAGAATGGGTGTTAAATAGAATTTTATTTTTTGGAACATAACTCGAGATATGTTTTTTGAATGTCCAACGCCAATGTATTCCAAAGACAATTTTAACAGTCATGAAATTTTTTAATACAAAAATTTCAAAACAAATAATGTTCAATTTTTAAACCGCATTACTGAAAAATACACATTTTTGAGTTGCAGCGTAATGTTTAAAAAGGCAGCGATTTGTTACGCGTAACTCAAGTATCTCAAGATAACGGTCACCGTACGTCACTGAGTAAAAAAAAAACAATATAAGTATCAGGAACAATCTCACTCAACCTAACCAAGCCCCAACATAAACTCTAGGTTTTTACTATGAATACTGAACAACGAAAAACATATTTTTAAGAAAAAAACACTTTAATACATAGACACCTAAGACTCGGGAAAAACCACTCGCGCTTACCACAAAAGCCGCGCATGCCGGGAAATGAACCTGCGGGTCTATGGCCTTGTTTATCGATGTGGATAGACGTGGATAAAACATTTGTCACTTTGTGACCATTATATAAGTGCGAGAGTGACGGATGCTTTATCCACTGCGATAAAGGCGACCATAATACGGGCTCTGGGCCTATTTACTTTCTAGCCAAGATCACTACCAACTAGGCTAAACGTGCCATCAAAGTTTACTGAGAGAATCGAGTTAACACTCGACAACTTACTTCCATACAACATTGTTACGCTAACATTATCATTACGAAGAAAACCTTATCAGAGTTTGTTAGTTGTTAGTTATTTGTTCGATGGAGGCTCTAACTTTCGTTAGTTTGCGACTATCTTGGAGAAGTCACGAATCGCTGAAAAAACGTTGGTGATTTTGTGAAAATAAAGTAATTTTCGAAACCCCTACCCTCTTTGACAAGTGAAAACTTTCATGATTTCGTTAAATGTCATTAAGACCCTGTTTTATAGTAGGTCTGGGTTCTATTATGTATGAAAACACTTTATTGTACGAACAAAGTGATAAAAAATATATAATAGACAAAAATATAGCTGGGATGTACAATGGAGAACTTATCCCTAATAGTACAGTAGGTAATGGTAAAT
The DNA here is from genome assembly GCA_949316455.1 of Acleris holmiana. NCBI lineage: Eukaryota > Metazoa > Arthropoda > Insecta > Lepidoptera > Tortricidae > Acleris > Acleris holmiana. The sequence goes on from OX438776.1 coordinate 2,867,711, forward strand.
TTTTAGTAATGGTAGGATCCTATGCAGGGTCCGTCCGGATCGCTACCACCATCATAAGATGGTGGATAACCATTAACCACCCGCCAAGCAACAGTGATCGCATTGTTGTGTTCCGGTATGGGGATAAGACAACTGAAATTACTAGCATAGATGCATTCCATCTTAGTCCTCAGGGTTGGCAACGCATTTGAGGTCTTAGGATTATAGTCTTGAGAATTCAAATGTCTATGGGTCTCAGATTCCACTTACCATCAGGTGGCCTGAGTGCTCGTGTGCCTTCTCCTTAACATAAAAAAAAATAATGCCAAAGTTAGAAAGTACGCGATTAATATGTGAACGAGTAATGTGTTGAGGCCCTCTAATTTCCCGAGTCCATAAAGTGCAAGTTTCTGTCACGGCAAACATGTTTCTATTAGTTATTCACTTAACTAATTACGAGTATTAAGAAATAGGCCAAGAATATTTTCATTTGATATAAAAACGGCCTGTCATAAAAGTGATGTAAGCTGACGCCAAACCAGACTTAGAGTGTTCTTATTTCCGAGCAGTGTTAAGGAAACTTATTTTTTTTAAGTAATGCTTTGTCACTCTCTGCTAAATTTTAATGTCACAATAATCGATAAGGTCAGACTGTACTCAAAACAAAACAACAACAGAAAATATCTTTTTTTTTGTGGTGATAGGACCCTGTGCAGGGTCCGTCCGGATCGCTACCACCATCTTATCCATTAACCACCCGCCAAGCAACAGTGTACGCATTGTTGTGTTTTGGTGTGGGGATCAGACAAACGATGAAATTACTAGCATAGAGGCATTCCATCTTAGTCCTCAGGGTTGGCAACCCATTTGAGGTCTTAGCATTATAGTCTTCAGAATTCAAATGTCTATGGATCTCAGATTCCACTTACCATCAGGTGGCCTGAATGCTCGTGTGCCTTCTCCTTAACATAAAAAAAAACATCTAGACGACACCAATTAAATTAAAAACTAAGCAGTAATTAAAAAAATAACCAATGCATTTGAATGAAAGGACGGTTCCATGAATAGCAAATTATTGAAGCCTTACAAAAATCGATACCAATTTATCTGACAGCGACTTTTTTATAACTTCTTCGTGGTACATCGTAAAATGTTCCACTAGCCGGCGGTCATTTTGACCGTCTATTTTCATTATTAAACTACATCCGTATTGTTTTACCGGATTTAAAATGTAGTTAACGTACAGAAGGTCTGCTAATATTAATTAAATAAAGTAGCTTTTGGATCGTAGTTCGAGTGTTATTATGGTTGTTTAGTCTCGCGTTAAACATTCTACGTTTCACTTTGAATGCGAGGAAAAAAACAACGTTCTAAACAAAATTACAACATTTATTATAAAAAAGTTCCGCGGTTTTTTTGTAAAGTGATGTTTTAAATGCTTGCATATTTAGCCAACAGATTCAAACTTGGAAACCATTTTAAAAGTAATTGGACCACGCATAATAAAAGAGTTCGGCCTTAATATGATTATATAGATTCATATTCGTAATAATTAATCGTGTTTCACGAAATTAAATCCTTTTTTTTATATATTTGCACAGTTGTCATTTTGAGGTTATTTCGACACCCAAAAATATGGTCCATACACAATCACTGAAAATGGCGATAATCCTCCATTCACAAACACCGTGATTGGTTGTTTAGGGGTTTCCAAAGTAAATTAAAAAAAAATACTTTAATCCGTAGAGATTAATAAGGAGCTTTAGTCCGATTCGCAGAGATTTAAGTAGCATTTTAAGAGCATGAGAAGTGAAAAATTAAAAATACTTAGATTCGTAGAAAATATCCTAAACTCAGAAAGAAATATTCACGTTATCACACAAATATACCATACCAGAAATCGAACCCGGGACCGCTAGCCTCGTAGGCAACCAAGGTTAACCCGTCATGAAATTATACATACCACTTTGATTTTGACCTCAGTGTTGTCTGTTTCTGAAACGATTAAAATATCAGTCCCAAACATAAATGTCTTTAGTGTCTTTTTGGATGATATTACTTAAGGTCAAAACCAAATTGCTATGTATACAATAATTAGGAAATAGCGACTTCATGGTTTTAAGAACCACGGTATGCCAACAAAATCCTAAACCCTTCGTCATCACAACTCTTACCTTTATACAACTTCTTACCTGTTCTTGGAAATAGTTTCAATTGTAAATGTAAATTGTTATGAAATTGTAGGTACTTAAAATACTCGTACAATTACAACACAGTAATCAATCTCTAAGAAAATATCAGTAGAAAAAATATATATCAGGAGACAATCCCACATAAATTGACCTAGTCCCAAACTAAGGCCTAGGCTTGTACATACTATGGGTACTAGACAACGATAAATATACATATATATAGAAATAAATACTTAAATACATAGAAAGTATCCAAGACTCCGGAACAAATATTCGCGCTCATCACACAAATATCGGGATTTGAACTCAAGACCGCAAGCTTCGGAGGCAGGGTCACTCCCAACTAGACTAACGAGTCGTCATCCGAAAAGTTCTGCTGTTGTTGTATCTACCGCGCAATGGTTCTCGACGAGGGACTGATATTCAGTTGAATTTTTAATACCTTTCAATAATGCATCCTCGAATCTGGTGAAAGGTTTAATAAATTGACGAGAATAGGGTTCCGCCGTCAAGTGTAACGGTTGAGAGTTTTAGTCTAACTAGAAATTCCACTTCGAATTTCGTGAAGTACCTATTGTTTTTTTTTTTTTACCCCTTACTAATAAGCGTTGAATAAGCTTTGGAATAGTTATACCATGCTCTGTCCTCATGTTTCGAATTCAAATGTCGTAATCAGCATCTTATTTGTTAACATACCGGCGAATAGCAGTGTCCATGGTTGTTGTAAATTTATGGTGCGGAGATGATATAACCGGTGAAATGATCAGCATTAAGGCATTCAACGTTAGTCCTCTGGGTTAGCAGAGCGTTTGTAGTCTAAAGATTGCAAATATATAAACATTGCTCTCAGAGCCAACTTGCCATCAGGTGGCCTGTGTAATCGTTTATTTTCCTCTGAGTCACACACCAAGGGTTCCGTAGGTATGATTCTTGTTTCTACAAGCAATAGAATACACACTCCGTGAAAGTTCATCTGTCTACCGAAAACAGTTCATGAGATACATGGGTCCCGTTGGCACCCTTTGGGACGGAACCCTAAAAATGAAAATGCTTCAAAACCCTACAACAGTCCACGCAAAAATTAAACGCCCGTTTAACTGGTACAGTCGGCCGAGTAAATTACGGCACCCTTGTCACGGCTAAAGATAAGTGACCAAACTTCTTCCCCGGATTCCGGTCATTCTGTTATCTAGGCAGGCATCGCGTAAATTTTTCTAATCTCCCGACGATTCTTTTGTACGAAGTCGCCATTCTGAATGTAAATTGAATACGGCTGTTAAATTCTGCTTAGAATTTTGTTTTTGGGTGATTTCGTGCTTTGAATTGTCGATTAAGAAGTATGGCGTGATCAAATTAAAAAGACTAAAAAAAATACTATAGGGGCGAAAAATTTATCTTCTTATACATGTAAGTATGTATGTAAAAACTTTATTGTACTAAAACAATAATTATACACTAATATATAAAGCTGAAGATTGCTCGCTAATCTCGAGAACTACTGAACTGATTTAGATGAGATCTGGTATGGAGATTACTAAGGTCCCGGGAAAGGACATAGGATATTTTTCATGCCGGAACAGTTCCCGGGTTAATAGCGATAAGCGAAGTATTTGACATTATATAGACGACACTATCAAATTGTGATTTAATTGTGTCGTCTACATACACATAGGCGTAGTAGAACTAAAAGTAGTACAAAGGCCCCTTAAAGTTATTTTTGTTTATTTATACTAATTGTATGGCCATTAGACTCATAATTTTAACAAAAAGAGAAACATTAATATTGTAAAATTCAATAGACACTTATTTGGTTAATATAATATAATGTTTTAAAGTTTACGCAGTAAAGTAAACATTTTAGTTAAATAAAGAATAACGTTTGTTACTTTTAATTTTGAACGATTGTATGTAAGAATGTATGTAAACACATAATTGTACTAAAACAATTACGTTTCAAAAAATTAAAAATATATAAATTAAAGGTCAATCTTACAGTAAACAACAGCAGCTGATATTACAAATAATGGTTCTCCTTTCTCACGGATATTTGTTTTTGTAATATTTTTTTTTATTTACATTATTATTTTTAGCATAAATTGTCTATAGGCATAAACTGATAAAGGAGTCTAGTTTTGAATGCAATCAAGTGTCAGAAAGTCTGTTGGTCATAGTCTTTATGCATAACATTGTTAAACGAAATCATCGATAGAAATAAAGTTTTTTCGCATAAAATGAGTTTCGCATAAAGCAGAGTATTATTAAAACGTTAACTTAGTGAAAACAATATAAGATTAAAAGACAGTAAACAAGCAGTGAGTTAGCGTGCAAGATACTTTAGCATGGAAGAAATAGACCTAACACCGAAGGCTAATGATCCTTCTAACGTGACCTATCCGAGTCGCTCTTGCTCTAACCGATCTTGTTCGCTCTCTGCCTTGTTTTTTTTAAGTAATTAGGTAGATTTAAAATTTCTACACATCATTATGCAAATATTATGATCGTTATGCGAAACCAAATTATTTGTAATAAAATTCGCCTTGTCAGTATTATATGCATCAAATTGGTTGAGTCTACGAACAGTTAAAAAAAAAACCATCACGTCAAACCGGTAAGTATTTGCCAAGCAACTCTGAAAAATGTCATCTCCAAGTACACTCGTGTACAACAATCGCGGCAACAGGAAAAAAACCTCGACGGACCACAAGTCTGAAGTCGCAAAGCTTTGTCCGGGCAAGTTTCGTGCGAGCTGATTCAATTTGCATGGTAATCCCGGACAAAGTCCGCGTTCCTTTGTAACACACAAGTCTGTATACGTATGCTTTTTTTCGACTGTATGTCAAGTGGACAAAAGTTCAATTAATGTGATGTAGGATTAGGATTAGGAATTATTTTGGAGGGTTTTTCATGCAGACAACACATAAACAACCTGATGGAGTTCCTATTACTTCATCTAACGCCTCACACAGAATTTTCATTTCATCATGAGTTTTTTTTTGGTAGTTACAAATATAACCAAACCTACGTAATTAATGTTTAAGTCTTCCTGAGAATATCATGGTTTCAGAGAAAATTGTGGTCGATGAAATAAAAATCGATGAAAATTAAATGATAACAATCGATGATTAAAATTCGATAACCTGATTCATAACCTAGTGTAAATGTATGTTAACTCTTTATTGCACAAACAATAGATAACAAAGTAAAAAACGAAACACAAACATAACAAGTATGTATAAAGGCGAACTTATCCCTTTAAGAGATCTCTTCCAGTTAACATTTGAGCGACTGAGAGAGGAATAAAACAGCGTAGCGTACTAATACCATTTCATGTTTCTTGTGCGTATTTTTCTGTTCTTTGAAGTTATTTGTCACGTTAAAAACATTTTTTTCTTTCTTTCTTTCTCTCTATTATTGTAAATGTTTGGATTCATGCCTTTTAATTACACTTGAACATGGATTTCAAGTAAGTATATTTTAGCTAGTAGAATTCCTGTCCTGTCTTGCATGTCGACGTCCTGGGTTCTATTCTACTCAGAAAAACCATATTGCTTTTGACATCTTGTCGTATTGTTAACTTTACGGTAGCTTTTATTTACTTGACAGTAATGTGGGCCGGTAAACAATACGATTACATAAATCACAAGCAATATGGTCTTTCAGATATAGTTCTAGATGAAATGATCAAATGGGCAAACATGCAAAAAAAACTATGTAAAACCTCTGATGAGTTTGAGTTAGAGTTAAGCGATGAAAGTTTGCTGAGTTGTATTGCAGTGTGTGTTGTTTGATGTGTGATATGATTTTGTCATCAAATCATCATCACTTCAGTTCAGTTGAAAGCCGTCCTCTGCTGGACATAAGCTTCCCCCAAGGTTTGCCACAAGGCTCGGTCCTGGGCCCATGGCATCCATTGGTATCCCGCAACTTTAGTTACGTCGTCGGTCCACCTTGTTGGAGGTCTGGAAACACCTTAAAATTCCGAACTATATTTTTCCGAATATTAATTTGTCCGGATTTTCATTTATCTAAAAGCAATGTTACGTTGGAGCTATTTTAAATAAAATGTATAATTTAGTTGCTATATCTAGGGTAGGTTCAGTTTGATTTCCCCCCCGATTGTGCTGCCACCTTGCCGTGGTGGGGGGGCTTGCGTGTCTCTATGATCCCCGTGGCTATACCGGACAGGGCTACCCATACCGGAAAGGCTCGGGGTGAGGGGCCAGACTAAGAGCGGCACATCCCTATCCCATTCCCACCTTCCCGATTTCCCATTCCTTCCCAATTCCCATCCTTTTCCCTTTTCCACCGAATCAGTGGCGGGATATCCACTTCTCAGGGCCAGCGCGGGCCCGGGGAACTAAATACTCCCCAAAAGAGCGCCCCCTGTATGCGGTAGGTGCGCGGCGCCTGCAGGGAGACTGTGGTAGGAAGACCGCAAACGGCCGTTGTGTGCGGCCTTAAACAACACAAAAATGCAGTCTGCGAAAAATTTATTACCCCAGGAGGGTACCGGTTCCACCGGAGAATCCCTCCCCGCGTCTTCGGACGCGGGCTGCCCCTCGTATTCTGGGGGGGGCAACAGCTGCATCGTGGGCCGGCATTCTGCCGGCTCTCGTGAACACAACCTAGGCAACGGACATATGGACACTGAGAAGGACACGGAAAGATTTATGACAATGGCTCGTCAAAAGGAAACCGAGTATTTTGAGGAGGAGTTTGATGTCTCTGACTGCTCTCTGCCGTCAGTGCATCTGCCTTGCGGAGGTTCGCGTAAGAAGACAGAGGCAGGCTCCGCTAACAAGGCAAACGCAAGCGGAAGCTCCAGTTCCAGCTCTGATCTGGAAACCGACGATCGGCGCTCGATTGAACTGGATGACGTGGGACTTCAGACCAATAAAAGGTCACATGAAGGGGAAGAGGAGGAAACAAGGCCTCCGAAATATAATACAGCCCGTCGCGGTAAGACCAAGGGGCCATATGCAGGGGTGGCTGCAGCCAGGGCCAAGCTTCTCGAACTGGGGCCCAACCAGAGTGGAGAGGTAGCTGATGCCGCGGCCAACTACAGAAAGGAGGTAGCTGATGCCGCGGCAACTTATAAACTGAAATTCCCCGAGCTCCGCTCTAAGGAGAACAATGGGGGGAAAACGCGGAGGAAAGCAGTGGATGGAGCCAAGCCACGATCGCGATCGCGGTCGCGTTCGCGCGCGTGCTCTCCCCGGCAACCGGACGATGTGGAAGGTCGGGCTTTCACCGAACCTATCCTGGCCGCCCGCCTGGCGGCAATGGACATACTGGAAGACGCCCGACGTTCCAAAAATTTGAAGGGAGATGTGTGGGGCCGAATAAACCGGGCCTGTGACCGGATCAGAAAGGCGATGAATGACATCGAGGCCGCCAGAACAGAGAGCGAGGAGATCCGTATCCTTAAAGCGGATAACAAAAGGATGCGGGAGCAACTCGCTCTTTGTGAATATGAGGTGAAGGCGCTCCGCACAGCGTTTTCCGAGCGAGAGACCCAGGCTCCTCCGCCCCAGCAACTTGGTGCAGCGGACTTGGCGGAGGCACTACAGGAGATAAAACGCGACCTGTTTCTCTCCTTGGGCAATATGGTAAATGCCCGATTAGAGGAGGTGAACAGGCGCCTACCAGCGGAGCCCATCCTCCGCCCCCCGCTTGCCCACGAGAGGCGAGCCGCCGCTGCCGCTGCCCCGACAGCTCCGCGGGCTGAAAGGGCCGTAGGGGCCGCTCCGCCGCCCCCGGCCCAGGTTAGGGCCCCTGCCCCGGACCCGGAGGCCAGGGCCAGGCTCGGCGATGGCCGGCCAAAGGTGAAACCGGCCAAGAAGGCGGCGGCCCCAATTCCTGCCCCTCCTAGCCGCCCACAGAAGCCCGCCAAGGCGCCCAAAGCCGCCCCGGCCCCGAGAGCCACCCGGCCCTCGGAGGGTGGACCCGGCCCATCGGGCCAAGCACCACCTCCGCCCGCGAACGTGTCGTGGTCGGAGGTGGTAAAGAGAAAGGGCAAGGGGAAAAAAAAGGCTAAAGCCTCCCCCCCTCCCGCGAGCAGGAACTCCCATGAAGGGAGAAAGGCGGCGGCCGCGCGCCCGGCCAAGCTAGCCGTCCCAAAGACGGCGGCGGTGGTGGTGACCTTAAAGAAGGACGCCACCACCACCCTCCAGGCCACAATGGCTAGAGCCATCAACGGCCTTAGCCTCAAAGAAGTTGGCCTGGACCACGTAAAGGTCAGGACCTCTATGACTGGGTCCCGGGTCATAGAGGTCCCCGGGGAGGACGGCTCAGCTAGGGCAGATGCCCTGGCCGCCAGGCTGCAGGCCCTGGTGGGCGACGTCGCTGACGTCAGCCGACCCGTCAAAATGGCCGGCGTACAAATTGCCGGCCTCGACGAGTCGGCGACAAAGGAGTCAGTGGCGCAGGCCGTGGCAGCCGTAGGGGGCTGCCAGGCGGCCCAGGTGCGGGTGGGGGCTGTGCGCGCCCTGTACGACGGCACTGGGTCGGTCTTAATCCAGTGCCCCGTGACGGCTGCGCTGGCCCTAAAGAGGGCGGGTAGGATCCTGGTGGGCTGGGCCTCCGCCAGGGTCTCTACGGTGGGGCCGACGCCGATGCGATGTTTTAAGTGCTTCGGTGTCGGCCATACGCGGGAGCTGTGCCCCTCGCAGCACGACCGGACCGGGTGCTGCTTCCGGTGCTCCAGGAAGGGGCACTCAATGAAGGAGTGCTGGGAGAAGCCCTGGTGCGCTGTCTGCGCCCAGGCCAAACTCCCGGCCGATCACCACCTCGGGGGGAGGAGTTGTTTCCCCCCGGAAACCAAAGGCCGGGACACTAGACCCCAGCGTCCCCGCCCAACGGCACCGGTGACCAATGAGAATGCCCCCCCGACGAATGTCGCCGACCGGGCCGCGGAGGGAACCAGCATGGAACTCTAAATGCCAGCACACCGGCATTTGGAGTTCCTGCAGGCCAACATCAACCACTCCGCCAGAGCACAGGATCTGCTCATGCAGACCATGGCGGAGTGGTCGATAGACGTGGCGGTGGTCGCGGAACCCTACTTTGTTCCGCCCCTACCCAATTGGGTAGGGTCAACGGACGGTAGGGTTGCCGTAGTGGTTCCGGCGGTCGGCGACGGCCCCCCCCTGGTGGGCCTCGAGACCGGCCTGGGGTTTGCAGCGGCCAAATGGGGGAACGACACCGCCCTATTGGCGGTGTACTTCTCCCCCAACAGGCCGCTGGCCGACTTCGAGGTCTACCTGGGGGTCCTTGGGGGGGTGTTGAGGAGGGTGGCCCCGCGCCAAACAGTGGTCCTGGGGGACCTCAACGCCAAGAGTGCTGCGTGGGGTTCCCCCGTAACGGACGCGCGCGGGGTGGCGTTGAGGGATTGGGTGGCGGCATCGGGCCTGGTGGTCCTTAACCAGGGCTGCGCCAACACGTGCGTGCGGCGGCAGGGGGGGTCCATCGTGGACATAACGTTCGCGACCCCTGCCATTGCCGCACGCCTCACCGACTGGCGCGTCCTGGAGGACGTGGAGACCCTCTCAGACCACCTGTATATCAGGCTGAGGGTCTCCAGAGGGGGGCAGCCGCCACCCGTCCCGAGGGGGGGGGGAGGAGGAGGAGGAGGGAGAGGGGAGGAGTTCCCCAAGTGGTCCCTGTCCCATCTGGACAGGGCCAGGGCGGATGAGGCGGCGATGGTGGAGGCCTGGTGTGCCGCCCCACCCGCCGCCTCGGGAGTGGAGGAGAGGGCGCGCCGGTTTCGCTCCGCACTACAGGCTGTGTGCGGAGCGTCTATGCCCCGGGCGCGGCGCCTCTTCTCCCGGAGGAGGGTGTACTGGTGGTCCACTGAAATTTCGGCCATGCGGACCACCAGTAACTGTGCCCGCCGCGCCTACCAGCACTGTAGGCGCAGGCGGCACACGGCGGAGGAGGAAGAGGGGCTCTACAGGGCCCTCAAAGTCGCCAAGGGGGCCCTCCAGCTGGGCATAGCCAAGGCCAAGGACGAGGCGCACGCCTCGTTCTTGGCCACGCTGGACCGGGATCCGTGGGGGCGGCCGTATAGGGTGGTGCGCAATAAAATGCGTACCGCCCCCCCCATGGACTCCCTGGAGCCCCCCCTCCTCAGGAGGGTCATCGAGGGGCTGTTTCCGCCAGCCCCCTCGATAACTCCCCCGGTGATGACCGAGCCACCGGGGGACTTGGAGGACCCGACCGAACTCGTCGTCGCGCCGGTAAGCGACGACGAGTTCGAGAGGGCGGTGGACCGGCTCCGGGGCTGCAAGAAAGCCCCGGGGCCCGACGGAGTACCAGGCCGGGTGCTCCCCATCGCCCTAAAGCACCTCGGGAACCGACTCAGGCAGATCATGGACGACTGCCTGAGGGAGGGACGGTTCCCGAGAGTGTGGAAGGAGGGGAGGTTGTGCCTCCTGCGGAAGGAGGGTCGACCCCCGGACAGTCCGTCCGCGTATCGCCCCATCGTGCTGCTGGATGAGGCCGGGAAGATCTTCGAGAGAATCCTGGCCTCCCGGATCCAGCAGCACCTAGGGACCGCCGGCCCGGACTTGTCGGAGCGACAGTTCGGGTTCCGTGAGGGGCGGTCCACGCTCGACGCGTTGAAGTCCCTAAGGGACTTCTGCGAGCACGCGTCGAGCAGAGGGGAGGGTGTAGTGGCGGTGTCGCTCGACATCGCCAACGCCTTTGGCACCCTCCCCTATGGGGTGATAAGGGAGGCACTTCGATATCACGAGGTGCCTCCCTACCTGCGGCGGGTCGTAGAGCACTACCTCACCGAGAGGGTAGTGCTCTACGAGCGGGCGGACGGTCGGCGGGGGTCGACGGGGATGGCCTGTGGTGTGCCCCAGGGTTCCGTGCTCGGTCCACTCTTATGGAACCTGGGGTACGATTGGGCCATCAGGGGGGTAGTGCTCCCACGGACGGCCACCATCTGCTATGCAGATGACACAATGGTGGCCGTGCGTGGGACCGAGGCGAGAGAGGTGCTGTGCCGGGCGGAAGCGGCGGCCGAGCTGATGATTTACCGGATCAGTCAGCTCGGCCTGAAGGTGGCCCTCCCGAAGACTGAGGCGATAGTCTTCGGGGGGCGGGGGAGGGGGTGGAGGCTGCCGGCGGGCGCGGCGCTCACGCTGGGGGGGGAACCGGTCAAACTAAAGCCCCATATCAAGTACTTGGGGCTTGTTCTGGACCGGAAGTGGGACTTCGGGGAGCATTTCTCCCAACTTGCTCCCCGAATCGTGGGCGCCGCGTCGGCGCTGGGTCGGCTTCTGCCGAACGTGGGTGGGCCTGGCTCCTTGTGCCGCCGGTTGTACGCCGGCGTCACGAGGAGCATGGCTCTGTACGGGGCCCCCATATGGGCGGACAAGCTGTCCGCCCACAACAGGGCCCTGCTACAGAGGCCGCAGCGGGTGGTGGCCCTCCGTATTGTGAGGGCCTACGTCATGGTGGCCCACGCCGCGGCTTGCCTCCTCGCCTGCACCCCGCCGTGGGAGTTAGATGCGGAGGTGCAGGCTGAGACCTACGCTGTTAGGTCCAGGGCCCGGGCGCGGGGCGAGCGCCCGGACCCTGAGGAGGTAGAGGAGACGCGCCGGATGACGGAGCGTCGACTGCGGGACAGGTGGAAAGCGCACCTGGAGGACGCTCCCTATGGAACTCGGACCATAGGGGCGATCCTCCCGTCGTTTGACACCTGGTTGGGGAGGGCAGTCGGCGCTACGTCGTACCGGCTTGTGCAGGTACTGACCGGACATGGGTGCTTCGGTCACTACCTGCACAAAATCGGGAGAGAGCCCGGCCCGCAGTGCCATCACTGCGGCGATCCGGACGACACGGCTCAGCACACCCTCGCGGTGTGCGACCGTTGGAGTGCGGAGCGCTGCACTATGGCACTGGCCATCGGGCAGTGGGACCTCTCCCTGCACAGCGTTGTGTCTGCAATGCTGTGCAGCGACAGGTCCTGGAGGGCTGTGGTCTCCTTCTGCGAGTGTGTCATCTCGCAGAAGGAGACCGCGGAGCGTGAGCGCGAAGAGTCTCCTCTCGCGCATCCGCTCCGGCGCAGACGGCGGGGATTGAGGCGCAGGCGTTTTGCCGCCCGCCTCAATCCTTAGTGGCTGCGGGCGGGGGATGGGAGTCCCCTTCCCGCCGTAGGTGATAGCCACTTGGCGGTCTGGGAGGGAGGCCACGCGTGCTCGGCCTCCCTCTCCTTTGGCGCGGGTAGCCCCAGCGGTGTTTGGCTGGGGCTGCCGGAAGGCGTCGTGGGCAGTGCTTCGGCGGTACCACGGCGCCTTGCCTAACCGGCATGAGGGTACGCCAGGGTGGTTTTTAGTGGGTAACGCTCCTCCCCCCTCTCGCTCTGAGAGGGGGGGCGCATAGGGGTGAGTCCCACATACCCCCCCGCCACTCCCATGGTGGGGGGCATGCGTAACGCATGTTCCACCCTGTCAAAAAAAAAAAAAAAAAAAAAAAGGTTCAGTTTGATTTATGAGCGATATCAAACAATAAAGTCTTCGATTAAAAAATGCATTCGGAATTATAAATATTCGGAATTTTGATCAATTCGGAATTATAAATCTTCAGAATTATGTAGTGTACCTACCCTGGAGGTCTACCCACGCTGCGTCTACCGGTAAGTGACAGTATTATAAGATATTCTTATAAAAATAAATTTCAGGCAAAAACCGAATTGGTCGCTTGTATATTAGATTATTAAAATATTAAGCTTATATAGCCGCTATTGATTTTGGGTGAAACTAAATCAATAGCGGTTACAGAGGGGGTTCACCAAGGATTAGTGCTGAGTCCCTTGCATCCATCAGTTTCTTGCAACTTTTGCTACGTCGTCGGTCTTACTAGTCGGAGGTCTAGCAACGCTTCATCTTCCGGTAAGTGACACTATTTTAATCTATTGTTATAAAAATAAATGTCACTCAGGCAAAAACAGATTTGGTCGCTTATATATTACATTATTAAAATACAAATCTTCTTTAAGGTATTATTATTCAACGCCTGGTTTTGTTCTTTGAGTTTTCACAAGAAAGCTTCTTTAATTTATTTATTCTTAAATTTTCTTTTGATGCCGCTTTGTAAGATTGTAATCTAGATTTGTTATTGTATCATTTTTATTGCTTTCGCAATGTGATCAGATTCTTACAGCGAAGTCTTCAAAAACAGTAAGTTGTATAAATTTAAATTAAATACTTTATGACCCACAACGAAAACTGAAAACATTTGTGCCGCGTCGACATCCTTAAAAAAAACACATTCAAAAACGCACAAAATAACTTCTTTTTAAAATTGTAGGCACCTAATAGGTTAGTCCAACTGAAGTCGGCTTTTTTGCTGAAAATATTGTGGTCGCCGACTTCAGTTGGACTAACCTATTAGGTGCCTACAAATTGAAAAGAAGTTATTTTTTATGTTTTTGAAGTCAGTTTTTTGTTTTTTAAACATTTATTTTATTTTATATACGCTGCTACGTAGTCCCACTTCTTAGTTAATATGAAAATTTAAGTTATTTCAAGCGCGTCGCAAGCAAAGCCGCGGGAAAGTCATAGTCATATTTCAACAAGTCAATATTCTTCGTTGTAGTCGCTCAACTATCTAAGTCGAGATATCTTATCGCCACCCTTGAAATAGGCACCGTTGAGGAGTTCCGGTGGCCATCTGTGGTCTTCATCATCAGTTCTACTGCACCAAGTTATATTTTCTGAATGAAAATGCTAGACTTGTTACTAAAATACTAAAATCGCTATATGTTTGCCTACAATATTTGAGGACTTCCCTCAGTTCCTAACTGATCCCCTCATCAGATTCATATTTGGTGACAATCAATGGGACTACTGCGGAAGTATACTTCTATCAAACCAAAAAAAATATAATTCAAAATTGGTCCACAATTGACGGAGTATTCGGTGGTCATACGTAAAATATTAAATACGCCTCGACTTAGAACCTCCTCCGTATTTTGTTATATTTCGTTTATTTTCTTTCTATTATGAAAAATGAGAAAGTTTCAATGTTTGTAACGTAATCACGCTAGAACGGCTGATCGAAACTGATGAAATTTGGCACAAAGATTGATTGTAGTGTGGAATTTCACATAGGTTCCTTTTTATTCCAGAACATTGGGAATACCAAAGAAAGTGGCTATTATGGTAACTAACTTCATCGAATGTATCATTTCATCGAATTTAATTTCATCGAGGGCTATTTTCTGCTAAAACTATGGTTTCAGGGTATCTTAAATATAGGTTAGATTATGATAGTTTAAATTTACTTGCCGGTAATGGCGGCCGTTTTACTGTCTAGTATTTCAGCCCAGCAGTTATTTTTCCGGTGCAGTGTTGGCAATGTAATAAATTTATAGTGTTAAGATTGCAGTCTCAACATTGACGGTTAGAGAATGCATGTCTATGCTCAGATCTTTTTTACGATCTAGAGATCTGTGTAATCGTTTGTTTGCTTTATTCCCATTGCGAAACTAGATTCTGTACAAGTGTACAAGCTCGTATAAGTACTTTTAAGCATATACAACAAGTTTAAAGTCGATAAGCGATCATGTAAGAACTCCAAGTTCTCTGCTGTGCAGCTAGAGTTATAAAATAAAAGCTGTAGCTTTCACTATATTTTAAGCTCCACAAGTTTTCAAGTGATAATATTTTTAGCTAGTGAGTGTGTGAGGTGTCAACTTTAGTTAAGTAAGTTAAGGTAAGCTAGCTGATGTAAGATACGTTTAACTTTGCTCTAAGCGCGAGAGAACTTTGTTAGTTTCTTACCAGAATTAATGTTAAGTATGAACCATGTTCAATTTATTTATTCATGTTTTTTTATGATAAGGAGAACACACGAGAACTCAGTCCAACTGATGGTTACTAGAATCTGAGACCCATATGAATTTGAATTCTCAAGACGCAAATACGCCCTTAACTATGTATATTTTCTTGAAAACGGTCTATAGTTAATGCAAAAAAACAGAAATATTAAATAGGTAGTTGCAAAAAATATAAAAATTGTTTGCGTAAATAATACTCTATATTCATAACCTATATACATATTATTCAATTAAAAAAACTACAAAGGCCACTAAATCTTACCGTTTAATACAGTTCATAAATCCTTTTAAAATCTTCGGAACGGCTTACATGAGATTGTCTAGCTTATTGTATAATTTAATATTTAATTTATTCCAAAGTAAAAAGCTGCAAAAGCTCTGGCATGTAGTAGCTTAGAATTAAAAGCTGTTTTATTCGACTGGAATCCAGGCAAAGCTTCATTACATCGAGTTAGCTGTGCGGTTACAGCGTTAACGACTTCGATGTTTCTAAGCTCTAGATGCGTCGTTAGTTTCAAACATATTTTTAATAAAAACATGCTTTTCTAGTTTTGTACAATTTTTAGAGCTTTAACAGCTTTTAAACTGACTTCAAAAAAAGGAGGAGTTTATAGAAATACGTTCCACTGATTTTTTTATTTTTTATGTTTGTTCTCGGATTTACTCCGTCAATTGTGAACCGATGTTTTATTTTTTTTATTTGATAGAGGAGACTTCCGAGGTGGTCTCATTGTCACCAAATCTGAATCTGATGAAGGGATCAGTGAGGAATTGAGGGAACTCCTCAAATATTGTAGGTAAACATATAACGATTGTAGTATTTTTAGTAATTAAATAAAAATAACCATCTGATTTTGTTTAGTTTTTTTTCATGTTAACGAGAATCATAATTTTCAAGAAAATTAGTTATTCACGTTGAAAATCTTGGTTAGTGTAAGGTTTTAGTTAGGCAAATATAATTTCACTTAAATCTCAGTCTTTAAAAAAATAAAGTGATATTTGCCGATCTTTTTCAATTCTAACACCTACATTCATTTGATAACTGCATCATTTTTTTTTTTTTTATGTTAATGAGAAGGCACACGAACACTCAGGCCACCTGATGGTAAGTGGTATCTGAGACTCATAGACATTTGAATTCTCAATACTATAATCCTAAGACCTCAAATGCGCCACACCGGAACACAAAAATGCGAACACTGTTGCTTGGCGGATGGTTAATGAGTGGCAGTTATTTGTAGCAGAAAGGAATTTTAAAGGCAGATATATTGAAATTATTATCAGTAGAAGTGGACAAATAACAACCTAGAAATTATATAGAGTGAGTTAGTAATTTAAACAATTATCAATACTAAGGCTCAGATTTAAAAAAAAGAGAAAAAATGCATTATTAAAAAAAAAGACAACTCTGAATTGAACCCAGCAATTTCGGTCTCTTTATTTTGCATGATCTCGGTGTTTTGCTCTTTTGAACACAGAACTACAATGCAAATCGTTCCTTTAACCTCCTATACTGTCTAATATAGCAATACTATTTTCATAATTAACCGACGAAAAAAAACGGAGAAGGTTCTCAAATCGACGCGTTTTTTTTATGTATTACCACCGCTTACTCCGTCAATTGTAGACCGATTTTAAAATTATTTTTTGATTTGATAGAATATACTTCCGAGATGGTCTCATTGTCAGCAAATCTGAATCTGATGAGGGCATCAGTGAGGAATTGAGGGAACTCCTCAAATATTGTAGGCAAACATATAGCGAACTTAGTATTTTTAGTTTTTTAAGCATTTTCATTCAAAAAGTAGTTATTTTAAAAACAATAAACCGCCTTCAAAAACGCAAATTATAACTTCTTTTAAAATTGTTGGCACCTAATAGGTTAGTTCAACTGAAGTCGGCGACCACATCATTTTTAGCAAAAAAGCCGACTTCAGTTGGACTAACCTATTACCTACCAATGAGTTTCTAAATTAGTAGACTTTACCCTAAAAAGGCGCGTATTAGTTTTCGCTTCGATATTTTAGCCCAATTTTCTAAATTAAAAATCAAATTCAACTTTAATTCTAGTACTTTATTAACTACGTATTCGTATCTATACTTTATAATCAGCTCGTCATTAACAAAGAGGCGCTCGATTAACACCTGCACTGCTCGTGCCGGCGAGTGCCTGAGACAGACACCGGCTGTCACTTGTAGTGAGCTAGTTCGGCGGCCAGTTTTAAGGGTTAAGTTGAACAGTTAACCTATCAAAAACATTACTTGGTTTGTGCGGTGGACGAAAATTTGGTTACATAATCTGATACAAAGCTACGATCGCATTAAAAAACCCTTCTTTTTTACAGAAGTATCTATTAGACTTCAGTTAAGTGTATTATAAAATTATGATTAAAAACTGTACCCGATACGTGTGTAAATTTAGACGCAAGTTTTAACAAGAACTAGTCTATACTCCTTTTTTAACTTATTGAACATTCATATTGTTTTCGAGACAGGTACAGATTTGACGCTTTCGTATTAATGCTCCTTTTATGCTTTTGGTTGTAATTCTATGATTCCATCTAAATCCTCAGGGTTGGCAACGCATGTGCAGTTCTAGGATTGTCATTGTAAGACATCAATTTTGGGATTGAAAACGTGTTTACGCTTCAGAGTCCATTAACCATCAGGAGAAACACTGTGATCATTGCTCCACTCTAAGTATATCAACACTAGCTGTTGCCCGCGACTTCAAAAATAACACTCAAAAAGAACGTGGCTTTCTATTTGTAAAAGATTTTTTAAAATTGTCTCTGTAGATCCGGAGATTAGACCACAATGCCGAGAGCGTCGGTGGCCTAGTGGCTTAGGGGGTTGACTCGTGTTTGTAAGGAACCGAGTTCAAATCCCCGCGGTCACCATGTACCAATGAGTTTTTCTAACTTAAATACATTACCCGATGCTCTTACGGAGATGGAAAAACATCGTGAGGAAACCTGTACATTCGAACAACTGAATCATGAGCCTCATTAACTCACTAACTCACCAACTTTACCTCTTTACGTATATAATATTAGTATAGATTAATTCATAATGAAAAGCCTTGCACGAAGCACTTAGCTTACATAATGAGAATCATTACAAAATATTCATTCGAAAGAAAAAAACTATTTTTTCTTTATTTTATTTTTTAAGTTGAAGGCACACTTGCGCTCAGGCCACCTGATGGTAAGTGGAATCTGAGACCCATAGACATTTGAATTCTCAACACTATAATCCTAAGACCTCAAATGCGTTGCCAACCCTGAGGACTAAGATGGAATGCCTCTATGATAGTAGTTTCACCGGTTCGAAAAATACGAAATACGGTTATACGAAAAATCTTGTTTTGCTGTGTACTTTTTTAATTTCTTATGAAAGTTTATGCTAAAATATTTAAAAAAGCATGCGCAATTAACCTTAAAATGGATGCTATTATTTAAATTAATAATCCTATCTCAGCAAGCATGTATAAAAAACAAATTTATTCAGCAAAATATCCAACAAAAACCTCTCAACCAATATATTCAGTAATCCCCACATAAATTAACTTATCTGCCCAAGATAAAAACGTCAAGCAATTTAACGTATTATAGGAGGTGTCACAGATATAAATGCGATATTGCGCGTAAGTTAGCAAAGGTTATAAATCTCTTACCCTTTTCATGGGAGATGGAACCCTGGCGAAGGCGGACGTGCTTGACATACAACACGGCTATGAAAGATCGGTTATAGATAGCCTTTTATATTTGTTAGGTTATTTATGGCCATGTGACGTTTTTACAATGTTTTGTTGGGAGGTCTTTATTGGTGTGTATACAGAATAGTACATTGTTGTCGAGGGTAGAAAGTACACAAATTATGGACGAGTCATTTAGAGGGACTAAACGTAGTAGAAGCTCTAGAGCTTCTACCTCGTTGTCATCTTAGTTCTCAGGGTTGCCTGAGTGCCAATAGTATTAGACGATGATTAACATACTTATATAGAGAAATAAATACTTCCAAAACTCACAAATAAATACTCACGCTCATCACATAAATATTCACATTTTTTGACGACACGCTAGCCTAGTTGGGAGTGACCCTGCCTTCGAAGCTAGAGGTCCTGGGTTCAAATCCCGGTAAGGGCAGATATTTGTGTGATGAGCGCGAGTATTTGTTCCTGAGTCTTGGATGTTTTCTATGTATTTAAGTATATATTTCTCTATATAAGTAAGTTTATCGTTGTCTAGTACCTAGGACTAGGTCAATTTGTGTGACATTGTCCCGTGATATTATTATTATTATCATTATTATTCGCCTATGCCGAGAATTGAACCTGCGACCGCTACCTTTGTAGGTATGGTCTCTAATAACTAGGCTATAATCACGTAGTCAAAGACATAAACTTGCCTTTACTCGAGTAAATTTAGTAAGGCTTAGCGTCAATGAGCATTATCGTTGTCACTGCTTGGGTACCTACAGTTACTGTCGTTCGAAGATGGTGTACTGGGACGTTCATAATATCCCGTTTGTGACTACACAACGTATTACAAAAATACCCAAAAAAATCTGGCCAAGTGCGGGTCGGACTCGCACACGAAGGGTTCCGTACCATTATCTATAAATAGGTACACAACATAAAAATGCGAGTAAATTACCTTTGTTGTATGGGAGCCCCCCTTAATTGAATTATTTATTTTTGATGTGAATATAAAACCAAATATTGAGATAAAAACGGCAAAAATTCACGATCATTGTATGGAAGCCCCATTTAAATAATTTTTTATTTTTTTTATTTTTAGTATTTTTTGTTATAGCGGCAACAGAAATACATCATCAGTGAATATTTCAACTGTCTAGCTTTCACGGTTCATGAGATACAGCCTGGTCAATAGGGCCCCGTTTTTACCCTTTGGGTACGGAACCCTAAAAAATATTTACCAAAGCCAAAAATAACATCAACCCTAAAAGCTGTCATTTCAGTCAACCTGAAATTGGGATAGACTATTTTAACAGCAGAATAGAATCTCACCCGTGTGGTTGCCGGGAAAGAATAGTGCCACTTCATGTTTTCCCGTGGATATCGTAAGAGGCGACTTAGAAAATACGAGCTTGAACAGTCGAAGTCATAAAGATGTTTTTTCTCTTTTTTATTTATTTATTTAGGATTGTCAACAGTGTATACATTGTTTAGTGGAAAATAATACAAGATGTGCTAGGTTTAAATCTAAATGCTACACTAATTACAGACAACCACAGCTTGCAATAGGATGCTTTAGAGAAAACACAAAAAATAAAATGAAAAATTAAAAAATTAGGTACTTAGCAATTAAAAATACTAAGCGCCAGGAATTAACAAAATTAAATAGTTACGTGTTTATGAATTTTATGTAAAATTATTAAATTACTAAACTTAAGTACAGAAAGGGACCAGCGAAACTTTAAATTTTGTCAGAGGATCGCCAAAAATATCAATTTTTCTTTAGTACCAAACGTAATCATTTAGTGTAAACATCTTTATGACCTCGACTGTGCTGTACTGTACTCGAAGTACTGTTACGTGATAGGATTGTCACTTGTCACTAATACGCTAGTAAACTTCTTTACTAGATTGTAAAAAATGTGGTTACAGAATTATAAACAATATATTTTTAAAATTATTGGTGTTTTAGGTCTGCCTACCGCACCCTGGGAATTAAGTCATGATGTTATGTATGTATGTATATTGTAGAATCTCAGCCCTGTAGAAATTTATAAGATAGAAAAAGACATCAAATAATGCTGTGTCAAGAAGTAGATAGAATAAAGAGAAAGGTTTTTAACCCGGCAAGAACGTGATGGACCATGCTCCGTGTAGGGTTCCGAAGCCGTTAAGTACTCCAAACATAAAAATCAACAAGTAATAACTAATTTTCTATTAAATTTAAAGTCAATTGGTGCCGTCTTAGATGATTTTAGTCGGTGTAAACACTTTGAGCGCCTGTGTCTCAAGAACTTCAACTTTGTCTTCAAACCTGTCTCAAGAATGATGTCTACTTAGTCATTATAGTTTTACTTTAAAATTCATTGATTTTTTTTCAAATTTTTAGTATTTTTAGTATTACAAATACTAGTTTTGTCTGTAGAGGGGGGGGGGACACTTGACTCTAATAAAAATTAGCGCTTTAAAGCTTAATTTTTCATTAACGGATCACTTAATCGAAAAATTGTTTTCACACACGCGTAATTCTTTTGAAATACCGATCCAACGACACCCCACACTATAGCGTAGACTAGAAAAAAAAACACATCCATACGTTAACCTCGTGGGGCCTGGGTTCAATATCGTTCGTTCGAATTATGAACTAAAGTCGGTCAACTAAAGTGTAAAATATTTTTTTCCAATGCCATATGTATATGTATTGGGCCTCAGGAGGTTGTGTAGGAAAGAGGTACACAAAAAAAAAACAACATTGTTTTCTACCACTTTGTTGGCGTGACTAATGTGTATATTAATGCCAAATTACAGCTTTCTAGTACTAAGAGTCTCTGAGCTAGACTGTGGACGGACGGACGGACATGGCGAAATTATAATGGTTCCTAGTTTGACTGGCAGGATTCCGCACCCTAAAAACAGGCAAATACTTCACAGATAAGAACGAAGCTATGTGAGGATGAACCCTAAAATCATGCGCGTGGATTTACTTATTATTTTGTGGGTTGTCTCCAAATGATGTTTATTTAATGAACATATATTTTTAATATACAAATGCGACAAAAATGATATTATTATAAAAATCTTCCTGTTCCAGAAAATTACACCATCCAAAGGAGCAGCGTTCAGCGATTGATTTATAGACGACATGAGTAAGTACTTAAAAAATTTTATTACTAATTCATATAACATTTATTTGACAAACGACATTAAATAATACATTGTAAATTGTTCAAAAACCTGTACAAAATATTTAATCAATCAAACAATACATTCTAAATATTTTGGTTCTTGTATCTCCATTGTTCAGTAGACATTTAATCCGTAAGTACCTTAGAATGAAGAACCAACAGCGATTTTTTGTAGACGTAGTCTAAGCACTGATGACGAGTAGCTCTGGTACTCAGATATTAACGTCATTGTCTAAGGAGTAGTGCCATTGGTGTGCCAACATTAAAAAAAAAGGTTTACATAGTTAAATATTCCAATACCCGACAGCGTCCAAATTATTTAAACGAAGAACAGACAGCCGGTAAAATGACTAATATACAGGTATTCCATCTTAGTCTTCAGAGAGCAGTCTTAAGATTTTTATCATAAGATTGCCATGTTGAGATTACAACTACTTGATACTTGCCATTTTTTTTAAATGGCTCACTTTGCCGCATTTGCGGTGTTAATGTCTATAGGTCACAGATCCCTCCTACCATCACGTGCTCTGTGCCATCATAAGCCTTATACATGTCATTAAAAAAAAATCCAAAACGCACAAATTGATAATAATTTAATCAAGCTTATTTCTACGGTGCAAACTAAACCTAACACATAAATATCCCAACTATTCTTTGTGCCAAAGTCTGGGCTCAAAAGCACCTGTACAAATGAAGCAAACAATAAATTCTAAAGCGTATTGGCTCACGAATTTAGACCCCTTTGTGGAAAACCTATTAGGATGATGAAGCTTAAGCGGCGGTGCCGAACGGTTCAAAATAAATTTCCCCAATGGCCTTAAGTACTTCTGGATCAAGATTCTATTGGGTTAAATGAAATGGCTTTTAGATGTGATTTTTGAAATTGATCCTTATCGTTTGATGACGGAGATAGTTAAGTTAATAGTGACTCTGCCTACAAAGTTAGCGGACACTGAGCCTTTATTCTACTACGTTTCTAAGGGATAAAGGGCTTG
Source organism: Acleris holmiana (assembly GCA_949316455.1). Taxonomy (NCBI): domain Eukaryota; kingdom Metazoa; phylum Arthropoda; class Insecta; order Lepidoptera; family Tortricidae; genus Acleris; species Acleris holmiana. The sequence goes on from OX438776.1 coordinate 2,890,612, forward strand.
TACTGTTAGGCGATGGGCTTGCAACCTGTCACTAATACACTAGTAAACTTATTAGCCTGATTGTGCAAAATGTGGTTACAGAATTATCAACAAGTCTTTTTAGAGTTGTTGGTATTTCTGTAGCTCTGCCTACCCCACTCTGGGAATGAAGGCGTGATGTTATGTATGTATGTATGTATGTAGTATCGCTTTTAACTCAGCCGCCATTACTGTCAAGTACATTACAGTTACAAGTATCAAAACGTTGACAATACCGAGACATGTCAAAGGCAATATCGTGGTTCCCGAGTAGAATTTTAGCCCTAGTTTGAGTTCCGTGACATAGTGTGATGGGCTTGCAACTTGTCACTAATACTCTGGTAAATATATTAGCCTAAAATGTGGTTAGACTTATAAAGCAGTTTTTTAGATTTGTTGGTATTTCTGTAGCTCTGCCCACCCCGCACTGGGAATGAAGGCGTGATGGTATGTATGTACGTATGTATGATCTAGTCTAGTTGTTGGTATTTCTGTAGCTCTGCCTACCCCACTCTGGGAAAGAAGACGTGATGCTATGTGTGTATGTATTGTATGTATGATCTGAGGGCTTATTGTCTAACGCACTCGCAATCACGATCGTTTTCATTTTGAAAATCGAACGCTCGTCTGCATACAATATGAAAACAATTGCTCCACTTTGAAGCCGGTTGCGATTGCGAGTGCGTTAGACAATAGCCCCTCTGGTCTAGTTGTAGGTATTTCTGTAGCTCTGCCTACCCCACTCTGGGAATGAAGGCGTGATGGTATGTATGTATGAACGCATGCACAAGGTGTCTCTGACCATGGAGCTTTAAATGTAGGTATCTAAGTATTCTACTCCTCAAATGCGAGAAGGTCTACGACTTTGAAAATAACTTATTTAGTAAGCTATACGTGATAACTTTCAAACTTTACTAGTAAAATCAGTGAATTAATTTATTTTGTATGAAAAATAATAATAAGAAATAACCTAGTTTTTGAAATTTTTAGGACAAATGAAGTTCCATTTGAGGAGTATAATAGATACTTAGAGACACCTTGTATATTCATACGTAAGTAAATTATTGTTATCTAGTATCTACCCACCGTCTGCCTTTAAATTACTTTAGGACTATATTCATTTTTCCACTTGACTAATTCTACATTTTTTTTTTAAAGTCTTGCCCAAAGAAACTGCCGTATTGGTGAAGTAGTTTTCAAGTTATGCTCCGTAATACATGTGGCAATTGTTTTTTATACAGCGTGTAATTTTTATACGGACATATATTTTAACAACAGGTAATTTATACAGTAATTAACGCAAAATCTTGTGTAACAGCAACATTAGTAAATAATGCTGCTTTTTTTTCATGGCATTGAGAAGGCAAACGAGCACACAGGCTACCTGATGGTAAGTGGAAACTGTGACCCATAGACAATCGCATTCACAAGACTGCAATCCAAAGACTGCAAATGCGTTGCCAACCCTGAGGACTAAGACTTACTTACTTACTTTACTTTACTTCCTTACTTACTTCTTATCCCGAAACCGGAACACAACAATGCGTACACTGCTGTTTGGCGGTAGGTTAATGGATAAGAGCTTTTTTGCTTTGCTTGCTGAATAACACAACTGGGGACGCTCAGAGAAAAGGACAGAGCTATATAACTGTCATAGCTCTGTCCTTTTCTCTGAGCGTAAACAGGATTGCATTGTTATTGTCATGATAACCCCCCCTGTTGTGTTATTCAGCAAGCAATGTATCACACATTGCGCCAATTAAATTAAAGCATCTACATAATGGTCATGTCATGACTCATGAATTATTATGGTTCGCCATTTGTTCACTTCGCCAATAAAAGTCAAAAATAAAGATCATTAATGCAGCCGTTTTACTCGCCTGAGATAGGTACTTATTTTCTACATTTAGTCCTTGCACTTGGATGCAGGTAATACATTGACGACCGATGGACGCTCGCAAACTTCGTACATTGCTCCAAAGACAAACTTTAAAAAATTAACTGCTCTCCAATAATAAAAGTTACCAACAAAAATTTTCACATGATTTGTATGATCGTTAACTACGAGTAGATTAGTCTATCGATCAGTGAATCAAAACGTACCACTTTTCCGTTACGTCATCGTCCGTATTCGTAAATGTTAAAAGGAGCGATCTGTTTAGTAGTTTTTGTTCGTTTCCTCTCTACTTGAGTGAAAATCTAACCTTACTAGAAACAAAGTATAAGCAACTGTTTTAACAAATTCTTACCAACCCACGAGTTACCGGTTTCGTTCAGTCACGTCAAATCACTGTACTTACTCGACATAATATCTTTAGTTTTCTCAGTAACTCAAGTTTTCAGGATAAATGGAGACATTTAGTTAAGTATCTGCTATCTAGCAACTTTTTATGTCACTGAGATTTTGAACTTTATCACGCCGTGGTTTGAACCTTTGACATTTTCTAAACGACCAAGGAGTCAAGGTCAAATCTGATATATCTTTTCTCTTTTTATCATGAGATTAAGTTAATATCTATGTATATGCATAATATGTAAACACTTTATTGAACAAATAAACAAAAATATAGCAGGGATGTTCAAAAGTACAAAGAAGGAATTATCCTTTTAGAAGTAATAAATTATAATGACATCGAATAGCCAAATAAGTACAATAGTAAAAGAATATAAAAATATATTAATTAACAAAAACACCATATATAGTACTGTTAGGCGATAGGCTTGCAACTTGTCACTAATACACTGGTAAACATCTTAGCCTGTTTGTGCAAAATGTGGTTACAGGATTATCAAGAAGTTTTTATAGAGTTGTTGGTATTTCTGTAGCTCTGCCACCCCTCTCTGGGAATGAAGGCATGATGTTATGTATGTATGTAATAAATACAGATATTATACAAGTAAATGTAAATAGCTGCATAATTTAGTACTTCATGTTTGAACTTATCCACGTATTTGTCAGATGCGTAAAAGCGACAAAGTACGAAATTGCGCAGCTGCGTAAAGGGGTTTCATCGATAGGCATTTTTTTGGTCATGCGACTTATTTGTTTTTGTAGTTCACCTGTCACAATTCTAACCTAACCTTACCTACGTACATTGCTAAGTTATAAAGATATCTCAAAAAACATCTTGGTGTCAGCAAAAAATAGCTTTCGATGAAATGACGCAATCTATGAAATGAAATTGAATAAAATGATGGGTTATCATTTTTATTGCATGTCGAAGGCAAACGAACACACAGGCCGCTTGATAATAGTGCATACTCGTTAATTTCTGATTGACCTGATGTACAATGGCGAACTTATCATTTTAAAGGATCTCTTTCAGTTAAGTTGATCATGATTGAGGGAAACGTACGAGGATTTGATACACGTTAGCCTAATTAGTAGTGACCCAGCCTACGATACTAGCTTCGTAGGCATAGGCGCGGGTTTAGATCTCGGTAACGGCAGATACTCGTAAGTTTGTTTGATGAACTCGACTATTTCTTCCTGAGTCTTGGAAGTTTTCTATGCATAGTATGTATTTCTCTACAACAGTATCTTCATCGTTGTCTTAGTACCTACACATAGTACAAGCCTAGAGTTTAGTTTGGGACTAGGTTATTTTGTGTGACATTGTCTCCTGATATTCAATTATTTTTTGTGCGTATGATTACAAGATATGCATTAAAGTATTTTTTTAATGCAAATTTAATGAATAAAATGACTGATACCAGGCATGTATATCTTTATAACGTTTAATTTTCACCATTCAGATAATTTCAAAAAGATATGGTGCCTTTATTAGACTTTGATTCATATGAACAAAATAAAGGCACGTGTCACGTTAACCTACATATTGGTTTTTTGACGTCACATCCCGATGATTGACGTCCTCATTGACTGTGACCTTTTGTGGTTCCTGTATTTGACGTAAAGGTGCTCGCTATCGGTTTTACATTTCATAATATAAGTTTTTTCGTCAGAACACGAGCATAAGTTTAATTTAATCATGGGTATGTCACAAATAAGGTGTCCCTTTGTTTTACAAAAACTCATTTCATAGAATGTATTACGTCGCAGAATTTTCATTTCATAAAAAGCTAATTTCTGCTGAAACCTTAATATTGTCAGATTATCTCAGGCATGAGTGAGATAGGTTAGACCTTTGTCCACCAAAAAATAATCTTAAAACACTAAGATTACATCAGAAATTAGCTTTCTATGAAATGAAAATTCTGCGAAGTGATACATTCTATGAAATAAGTGTACAACCCACAAAAAAAATACAACAGGATCTTAATTCTACTTTGACTTGGCCGATGATAATGCTTCCAAAACTACTACATAACTACTGTCAAATAAATAAAAGCTATTATATCTTTAACCTTTTCAACGCTATGTCAAATACAGAACTAGAGCGAATGTCAACTTTGCTTCATAGGTACTAATGTCTATTTTGCGATGTCAACCATGACGGAAATATACGTCAATGGCGTTCAAAAGGTTAATAGTGTGAAAACTGAAATTTCGAAGAGGCTCATTGAAGTCACTGGAGACCAAACAGCTGGCTGTTTCCTTAGTCAACGCATTAATTTAACTATTCAGCGAGGAAATGCTGTCAGCATCTTCGGTACAATGCCACGGGGCCATTTTTTAACCGACGAAAAGAGCGGAGGAGGTTCTCAAGTCGACGCATATATATTTTTTTTGTATCTCCACGCCAACTTTTTGCAGAGTTGTTCAATTTTGAACAAAAACATTTTTGGAACTGGTATATTCCGAAGTTGGCCCCATATAAATTTGGAAACAAAATTGCTACCCTAAAGGTGGAAAAATAGTGGTGATTTATTATTCACTTACAGATTTTAATGCTGAGTTGTGTTTTCATTTATAGCCACAAAAGTGTTACAGATAAACTATTCAACAAAAAAATAAACCACCGATAAAGCTGAAAAGCAAAAAACATAAGGTTAATAGGTCAGTCCAACCTGGGGGGTGATTCTCTCAACACAGCGCTGCGTCCGGCAAATTTAACAAGTCCCGTCGCAGCGTACAAAACTCATTTAAGCGCGTGCCTTCTTAATTGGGCAGCTTTATACGACACTGAAATCGACTCACCTGCCTGCTGCCTAATTGATAAGGCACGCGCTAAAATGTGTTTTGTACGCGCCGACGGGACTTCTTAAACTTGCCAGATATAACCTCACCTTTGAGATCGACGCAGCGCTGCGTTGAGAGAATCACCCCGCTGAAGTCGGCTTCCACAATTATTACTACCCAAAACCCGAATTAAGTTGGACTGACCCGTTTATCCGGTTCGAAGGACCAAATGAAGAGCAGGTGCGTCTTGTAGTTTGACAAACGATGGATGTTTAGAAGTAATGACGAAGTCCTTATGCTTTTAACAAAACTTTTAATGCAGTTGTATTATTAATAAGTTCCATGAGTGCGGGTGTCTTAACCGAGGGTCGCTGCTACGTCATTTGTGGTCCATCGCTGCTGTGCATGTGTGTGTATGTCACTCATACCCCGTGCGTTAGCAGGTAATTCCTAATTTTTAACTAACGCTGTAAGTCCACAAGGGTTATAAAATATATACATAATGAAAATGTAATAATTTGGTATTGACTTAAGCGCTCTTAAGTCAATACCATATTATTTCCCCTTAGGCCCTTTCTGATACACGTCGACCCCTTTAGGTCTCTAACACACTCAGCTGTTCGAATGTACAGGTTTCCTCACGATGTTTTACCTTCACCGTAAGAGCATCAACTATGTGATGTGCTTAAGTTAGAAAAACTCATTGGTACATCGTGACCGTGGGGGTTCGAACTCGGTACAGTCAAGGTCATAAATATGTATACACTTTAGTACCTTGTCTATTTAACGTCAAGTTTAAACTGCCATATGAAATTGACATAGCGATTAAAGTAACAAGGTACTAAAGTGTATACATATTTATGACCTTGACTGTACCTTACAATCACCAGTCGATCCTCTAAGCCACTAAGGCCATCGACGTCTGGTAGCTTATATCAATCCAATACGTTTTTGAGAGCGGTAAACTGTTTGCCGTTCGTTTGCCTTTTCCATGCCGTAAAAAGAAACGAAGCATTTTTTATAGAAAGTAAGCAATTAGCATAACCCGTTGACTTTTGAGTGCAATTGGAAAAATGCAACTGACTGCGGTAAAAAGTTTTGTTACTCGCAAACGAAAACAATTAGCCGATTTAACTAGCCCTAGATAGTCGCTGTTGAAAACTTCGCTGAACTCATTGTACAAACGATGAGCTCCGAAATGTTGGAAAAGTTTTTCAATAGATATGGTAATTTATTTTAAATAGCATAGACTAAACATACCCGATGTTATTGTGAGCATACTTGAACTGACAACTCTTGAACAGATAAACTGATTTGCTAAAGTGGTACGAATGTACAGACAGAAACACAACCCTGGGTTTCTATTCAATTTTGTATAACACTTATTGTTTTTAACATAATTATTGTTATCGTATGGTTTTTAACTCAACCGCCATTACTGTGTCAAGTAAAAGAGCTATGACTTTGATGGGTCAATCAACTATTCTTTTTACATTTAAATTTGTCTTAATTATACTACACTGTTACACCAAAATCAGGTATAAACTATATTTTAATTAATAGATTCATTGTCAGTACTAGTGAAATAAGCTATCCAAATCAGAATAACATTTTTGACAAAAATACTGGTAACTTAGGGAACAAACCTAAGTTACCAGTGAAAGTAGACGTTTTAATTGCTTAATCAATATCTACCGAGTCATCGAATTCACTGTTAATCAGTGTAATAAAACACGCAATATTTTAAAGAAATGGCATTTTTTCATTTTTTATACTTCTCTTAAGGCTTTTAAGAGAAGCAAACTTGAAAAAAATAGTGTACAAAGAGTATTTGATTCACCCTGATAATACGTAAAAACGTTAAAAGCAATGTTTACCGAGTTAAATACTGGCTCTGATTCCTATTTCATATAAAATGATAGCTTTTATTATTTGCGAAAATCTCTTTCTAACAGGGCCTCTATTCAGGTGCGTTAAAACGATATCGTGTTTGACACGTTTAAGAATCGTTTATGTCACAGTCGCCATTATTGTAAATGACATAAGAGTTATCAAAACGTTGACAATACGGAAACAGGTCAAAAACGATATCGTTATAGCGCAGTTGAATAGAGGCCCAGTTTTAATTAAAAAGAGACATTCACTTCTATTACAAATTATAAGCTTTTATGAAATGGGCCCCTGCTTTAAACTTAAAAAAAACCTTTTTCGTGGTCGGGATTACAAAAGCCATGTAAGTAATACATTTTCAACATTATCATTTATAGTTTGACGTTAGCATAAGAAAAAAGACACCTCTGTCATACTTTTTTTAAATTAAATTTATTTTTTGGTACAATTAAATAACTTTACCACATTGAACTTGGAAACTCTTCGTACCTCCGTGACCTGAAACCACCGGGGTGCAGAGACGCGGTACACTGAAGAGCAATTTATTACTTTTAACTTACTCCTTGTACTTCCGTATTAGATCGGTCGCCCATCTCAACAAATTAAGCGCTGAATTAAACCCTGTTTGCATGCCATTAAAAACTACAATGGTCTGGCTAATTATGTTGGTGTGAGCAGAGTTTGAGCTTCAACGCTATGGTCTTTTGAAACTTTGCACATAAAGTGCTTTTGAGGCTTTTTGTACGTATACGGTCTGTTTATTTACAGATATTTTTGAAGTTTATGTTTGACATGTTACCTTTCTACCCGAGCTATAAATCAGGGTGGATTTGGTACAGATTCTATAAACAGTTCCACACTAAAGGCCGAGCGTTCATTAACGTTCCACTGCGTTGTATAGTATGAATCCTCAAACAATATGTCAACTATTCAACGCAGTGGAACGCGAAAACGCTCGCGTGTGTCTCGCGCACGCATCCGGTGTGCCGAAGCCTTTACATTTGACTTTGTACGCGAGAAAATATTATAATAAAGAATTATTCATTTCATGACATTGTTTTAATATTAAAAAATAAGTTTGGGGTGAAGAAAAAAGATGTATTTTTGTTGTTCCTTTGCAGCATAATTATTCCCTTTACAGCATGTCATAATTACTACTCGTATTAGAGAATAATAGGTTTAATACCGATGATTCTATTCACTAGCTGTCGCACAACTCAAGCGTAAATATACGACTAGTGGTAATATAAAGGTTGCTACAAGCCATAAACATCCCAAACCGAGCTGTGACTGTAAATCAACCACGAATACGAATAACACCGCATAAGCGAAAAAGCCGTTACACAACTCAGTAGCTAAAACAAATTCAACTGTTACCAGTAATAAACAGAGTCAAAAATGCAATACACGTTTTAAAACCTTTAGGGCATTTTTCTTAAGTAATAATGTAACATGTCGCGAGTGATGCGATATAAGGCCGTAATTCAAAATGCGGCTCACACATGGCACGTTTCTAATTTGAGGTATTAGAGAATGCATTTCAAACTGATTATTGAATGTTCTGAATGCATCGTTAAGCTTTTGGACTTAACATAATTTGGTTAATACATACATACATAACATCACGCTTTCATTCCAAGAGTGGGGTCCGTAGGCTACAGAATTAATTACTAACAACTCTAAAAAACTTGTTGGTAATTCTGTAACCACATTTTGCACAATCAAGCTAAGATTTTATTATAATTTGGTTCTTCTTTTCTGATCGGTCGCGATTTGAACCTGCAGTCAATTTAGGCTAAGTCGCTACTATGACGTTTCAAAAGAGTTTATTATTTGTAAACCTACTTGAATAAAGATTATTCTGATTCTGATTCTGATTCTGATTATTAGGTATGTGATATTGAAACGTTTGGTTGTTTTACCCCGCCTGATGAAAGAGGTTTTTTTCTGGCTTTTGCCTACATTTTAGTATGCCATGGAATTACTTTTGAAATACCATTGTTGGTTGTAATAATATGCCTATATAGGATTTAGTCATTCATAATGGGTCAGGTTTTTTATTGTCTCTGATTATGGTCAGGCTGATCCACCTGTTTTTCGATATTTTGACAACATTTTAACACTATTATTAATGTATTTACCAATTACGTCACTATGTGAGTCCTGGACCTTTGGAAGGCGTACATGGAACTTTAATTTAGTAAAGTGTTGGGGCACCAACCCGCGATTGTGCTTGGGTTCACACTGTAGAGGTATGCCTCCACGGAGAACCACCGGTTAATGAAGGATTATAATTTACTACATTAATGATATGATACCTATAGCTTGGTGAAATAGGCTATTGATGAAATCATGACGCCTGGCTATACCAAGATTATTATAGCAACGTGCATCGCAGTTTGGACTTCGACTACAAACAATATTTTGAACAGCTTGAGTGTAACTATACTAATGTTACAAATTGGTAAAGTGTAGAGGATAATGTCTCTCACATTGTCATAGGTTATGTTTTTTTTTTAATAATTCTCCTGACAGTAACAAACACAATAAAAATGAATTAGTGAAATCGGTTCAGCTGCTCTCGAGATATGCGCTTAGCAACACATTCAGCGATTCATTATTATTATATAGACATACGTACATACAAAAATCTTTAATCTTAAGGAGAACGTATCGAAATATTATTTATTTTTATTAATTAGCTCTTGCTATTTTTACAAGTTTCTATAGTTTTCGTGCCGCTTAAAATAAAAATAAATCATGATATTTTTATTTTTATCTTAACTGTTTTATATAATGCCAGGTTAAGTTGTAGCTCAGATTCTTCCGGCATTTCTTTTCAGCATCTGGTCTCCTAGGAAGCGCTGGTAGATTTTGACGTATAAAGGGCTACTTACTGAATAAACAACTTTTATTTTTTATCTTTTATTACTAATCCTTTGATCCGCCGTAGGAAGGTCAACAGCCGCTATTGAGAAACTTGTTTCTCTACCTATACCTTAACAAAACTGCATAATAAACAGAGACATGTAGAGTGCACGGAATCTACTTATCCCGGAGAAATTCAAAAAAGTTTGAAACACAAGTCATAAAAGCGAACTGAAAACAAACTTTGTTTCGTATTCTGTTAGACGCAGCGCTACCGATTGTCGCAAAGTCACTGCTAATTCGTTTCTCATGGCTTATTCGACTAGCTTAAGTAGAAAGAGCACATGTTTGAAAACCACCGTCGTATTATCTACATACTGCTTTATCTATGAGGGTTGATTCTTCCTTAAATATTTATTTGAAAATGTGTCCTTTTTACTCCGAGCTGTGTTCGACTCGCTCACATGCAAATGTGTTAGAAATAGGACGTGTGATTCTCGCGATTACTTTGGCATTTGTGTTCACGGAAGTGCCTGTTTTATTATAAATTTGTAATGTGATCATTAGATTAAAAAAAAAACTAGAAATATTTAGATACATTTTGCCACACGGATGATCTATATCCTTGTACATAATGATACTTTTTATCAATTTAAAATATAAAGAATTTAGAACAGGTAGAAAATTCATAAACGAGTTTTACGGTAACTCATAATTTCATCGAATCTTTCGAATTAAATCGAACCTCATCAAATTGAAAAAATTGAAATTGAAAAATATATTTACTTTAAGCATTACATGCTTTCTTATTGTATAATCGTGCCAAACTCGGCGTGTCGTGTCGGCACTTACTCCTGGAAATCATTTTATTAATATCGCTCACAAATATCACAACAGAATATGTTTAATCTACGCACTAGTTAATTTAAATTTAGTTTGACATATAAAACTTTTTTAATTTAGACTTAAATACATTTGGCTTTATTCCGTCTAAATCATTAAAGAGTTGGCTCGGTAGTTCTTTAAATATAAAATTTGTGGAATCTAATAATTACTTGTTCTGCAACTATAATAATTCGTGAATTTCGGCAAGATAATGTTTAATTTTTTATAGGTCGACTTGAGAAGCTCCGGAATTTTATTAATCTAGAATTTAAATTCAGTGGCCAGCAAAATTTTTACCTTCCTATCAACGGGCATTTCGTCGAATTTCATTTCATCGAACGCTATTTTCTGCTAAAAACTACAATGTTTTCAGGGTTCAACATTAATTACGTAGGTTAGGTTCGGTTAGATGTTCAAGATACTCTTAAAATATTATGGTTTCAGGAGAAAATAGTGATCGATTTAATGATACATTCGATGAAAGGTGTTTCGATGAAATGATAGTCACCCGAGTTTTTTCGCGTAAGAAGGCCACAGATATTTACAAAACTAACTTTATAGACAAGATTCAGTGCGAGAATTATATCGTTATTGATTAGGATTGACCTAAGCTGCCAAACGGTCGAGTGAAGCGCTTATGTAAATTCGATACATTTTGTCAGTTTTCGAAAATGTTTTACGCTATCGGCATCTTGTCTAGCGCCACACTGATAATATTATTATTTTCTCATTTTTATGTACATAATTATTTATTCAATTTAATTTTTAAGGCCCAGTATAATTAAACGATATGCTTTATACATCCAATAAATAAATCAATAGCCTAAAAATTACCCCGGAAATTTCTAAAACCATTTGAACATTAGTTTTCTATTTTACCAACTAAGCTTTTTGTTTGAAAGCGTAGGGCGACAAGGAATTTGTGGGAAAATTAAACCACGGTTAAACGGTGCGAGTTGTTAGCCAGCGTTCAGCTAGCTACTGTCATTTAAACTTGCATGCCAGTAGTTTAGCTTGACAAGTCACAGGGAGTGTGCGAGTGACATGTGAACGGCACGCGAGTCGTTACTTGACGTGGTGAGGAAAGGTGAGTTACTATTTTCTTCACAATATACTTTAATTGCACTCCATAAAAAACTGCAATTAAATTAAATAGGTAATAATAGTAATACGAGTAATAATGCAGGCTTCGTGGTAAGTTTATGTTCTGATTAATTTTAGTTAAAAAAAAAAAAAAAAAAAAAAAAAAAAAAAAAAAAAAAAAAGACATCCGACAGAGTTTCTTACAGGTTCTTCTCTGATCGGTCGCGATTTGAACCTGCAGTCAATTTAGGCTAAGTCGCTACTATGACGTTTCAAAAGAGTTTATTATTTGTAAACCTACTTGAATAAAGATTATTCTGATTCTGATTCTGATTCTATGTTTTATGTCGTGATGTGATGCCGTGTGCCCTTAGCGCTTATTCACACATTGAGAGGGAGTTATAGGCTGAATAACAGCACTCTGTAGACCTTAGTCTCACAGCAGCATTTTACCAAAAACATTGTTTGTTAAAGGGCATGCTTCGATGGTTTGGTAATTTGGAGAGAATGAAATGAAAGTGAGAGGAAGGGTAGGAAGGGGCCGCTCTATGCGTACTTTTTGGAATCAAGGAAGATCGGAGAAAATCTGCAAAAGGGCCGAATCCTAAGTGCCCGAAACCGACGTGCATGCATGACTCGATGTATGAGTGTAGAAGAAGCGAAAGAGATTTGTCAGGATCGTAGCAGGTGGAAAGAAGTGGTCTCTGCCTACCCCTCTAGGAAACAGGTGTGATTTTATGTATGTATGTATTATTTGTTTATTAGACATGTTGAAGTTTGTTACGTTTATTCTAGTTAGTAAGTATGTGTATTTATCAGGCAAACTACTGTGCTGTAAGCAAATTAGTGTCAATAAATATTTTTCCAATTCTGAATGAAAATAACAAATAAATAATTTTAGTGGTGGTAGGACCCTGTGCAGGGTCCGTCTGGATCGCTACCACCATCGTATTCATTAACCTACCGCCAAGCAACAGTGTTCGCATCGTTGTGTTCCGGTGTGGGGATAAGACACCCGATGAAATTACTAGCATAGAGGCATTCCATCTTAGTCCTGGGTTGGCAACGCATTTGAGGTCTTAGGATTATAGTCTTGAGAATTCAAATGTCTATGGGTCTCTGATTCCACTTACCATCAGGTGGCCTGAGTGCTCGTGTGTCTTATCCTTAACAGAAAAAAAAAAAAGAAAAAAAAAAAGCAATATAACAACCCTTACCTTATCAAGGTATCCATACTGAAAAAAAGTGGATTTGACTGCCTTAGAATATAATGTTTAAAGGGAATCTTATCATATTATATTAAGTTCAAAATAAAGCTTAAAAAGGCATTTTTTACAAACCATTAGGTTAAGTAAAATTTTGTTTAAAAACTATCCTGAAAAGTAACGGTCTCAGAAAAAACTGTTATTACGAGCATAATTATGGATTTTATTAATACACTCACCATAAGCTTCCAATACTTAGACGATCGCTTGGTTCGCTCTTGTTCGCACTGTTCGCAGTTCAAGTAAGGAATGTCTTATAGCCGCAATCATTTCATCTTTTATTTTCTCAATCCCCGACTGTTCCAGAATGCCTTCTGGGATGATCGATGAAGTTTGACCCACCGAGGATAATCTAGAGAGTTCGTTACTGGACATTGCGACCTTGTTTACAATAGGGAAGTCCTTGGTCTTGTACAACATTAAAATAATGATTTAAAAAAATATCCAATTACTTACTACTTGCTTTTCCTGCTAGCAAATCCAACTATTATTCCAAATCCTTCTTGATACATTCCGTTCGTTTATGGAAATGGCTGCCAACTGATATTAGGCAATCTTAATCTGTTGCTTCACTTAAATCTAGGCTGAGGAAGTACTGGCTTGACTCTTCTTCCTGATATACTGGGTGTTGCCTGTAATAGGAGCAATAAATTCAAAGATCGTTTCCACACCACAAACGTAACAACATTTAATCTACAACTTTTGAAAATAGCTTATTGTCAACTAAATATTCATGAATTTACATTTTCTAAGCAAGCAATGTATTGCGAAAACTATGAAGTAGATAGGCTGACAGTAGATGTCAACTTGGATGGAGTACATTGAAAATGCTATTTAGTTTGTTCTAAAAAATCCCGAATAATAATTACATATTTTTTAAAGTTGTAAAAGTAATGTAATGTTGCTACGTGTATAAAGTAGAAAAGATCCTTCAATTTATTGCTCCTATTACAGGCCATACCCGGTATGACTTATGACTGTATATCCTTTCTTCTTTTGATATTTACAATATATTTATTTATTTATATACTTAGTAATGTATTTAAACATAATTATACTAGTATTATATTTGTTTATTTATCGTATTTATTACATGTGTATTTATACGTATTAGAATGCCATTTTCATCTAAATCTTCTGTCTCTTTAATTATTGTACATTTAACGCTGTTTTGTTTCTCTTTCAATCACTCAAAAGTTAACTGGAAGAGATCCCTTAGAGGGATAAGTTCGCCTTTGTATATACCTTTTGTGTTTTTGTTTCGTTTTTTACTTCGTTATCTTTTGTTTGTGCAATATAGAGTTTACATTGCATCTATACTTTATTAGCTAAGTGACGAACAAGTGAGTTTGAGTGTCGTGGTACCGCACCATGCATTTTCTCTTTTATTTCTAGTTAGGCAAGCGCCGAAGACTTATGAAAAGGATAAATCGTATCGCCTAGCATCGAGTTCCATTCTTTTAACCGGGATTCCATAGTGCCATTTGCTCGAATTGGTTTCCTCAGGTCTCCTATTCTGTCTATCCTAAACCGTAAAAAGCGTCCGTTTAGCTTTTAAAACTTATGAGGCAGGTTAAAGTAAAGTGGAGTTTACTAAAAAAAGGAAACTAGCAAGGTCTATTGGTCTTGCTACAACAATTCACAAGGATTTACTCTTTTGTTCTTCTTTCTGGGCTGAAATATCGTCTTTCACGTGTTTCCGTACTGTCAACGTTTTGATAACTCTTGACAGTAATAACGGCCGAGTCATAAACGATTCTAAAACACTTCAGACGCAATATCGTTAATAAATGCAACTTTTGCTTCTTCTAATTTCGCCACTCGTTTTCCAAGTGCCATTATTTTGTAACAGTTGTAAACATAACTGTAATATATTCAAATAAATTACGCTCTGCAGCTTGAAAAAAACGACAGCCTTATTTACATTCCCTCACACGCTTGACTTTATGCATTGAAAACCTACAGAGCAGTACTGAAGAGAATAGTAATGCTATGTCAAAGAGATAATGACGTAATTACACCTCATTGTCTGTGGGACCGTCCGATTGTTCGATACCAGTGATTAAAGTAAAATGGTCTCCTTGAACCTCTTCATCCCATAACAACCCTTAAACCCTAGACATAAAGCTTCAGTTTCATTGGTGAAACTTGCTCAGTGACCGTTAAAATCACTCGGCCAGGACACAAACCCAACAGGCAGATGCAATTAATGCAATTGATTAAAGTTGTAAGTGGTTGATAGGACAATGGGTAGGGGGTAAGTGCTTTTTAAAATGGCCTTGTTAAAATTCGCTTTTGATAGTTTATTGAGCTATTTGTTTGGAACAATGTTGTACAGGCTTTATAAAAAGGATTTGTAAAAAAACCAATACACATAGGTTCAAATAGACAAAAACAAAAGCGCGACGGAGCGATCGCTCTCGCAATCGGGGTGCGTGCTAGGAATGCAAAAAGGTAAAATATTTTATCTGAGCTTTTTGTATTTCCAATTTAATTCATAAAATTGTAAAACCATAAACTAGCATAGAGGCATTCCATCTTAGTCCTCAGGGTTGGCAGCGCATTTGAGGTTTTAGGATTATAATCTTGAGAATTCAAATGTCCATGGGTCTCAGATTTCACTTACCATCAGGTGGCCTGAGTGCTCGTATGCCTTCTCCTTAACATAAAAAAAAAAAAAAAAAAAAAAAAACCGTGCAACCTAAAAATGAGTGCCACAGTAAGCTCTCGTGAATTAATACCTCATTATATTTGGTAATTTCACTAAAGACAGTAAAATATGGGATTTTTCTTTTTTGCATAGCAAAAAAAAATAATGTATAATGTACATATAAAACTACAACATCAAGGTATTTCTGATAGTTTGAAAAGGTATATGCAAAGAAGTTCAATAGTGTTTTAAGTTTCAAGTGTATATCCGTGCTACGTTGACATGTGGCACTACCGTGCCCCCTGATTTTCCACTAATTTTGAGAGGCAATGACTGTGACACTAGCTATGAATAAAACAAGCCACAAAGAGATTTCGTCAAAGCACTTTACATGTTTGTCCGGTAAATAACCGGAGCAGTGCTACCACACAAGGTCCAGGACTTGGCTGTTATTATAGAAGCCAGGGAACATATATTTTGCTAGTGCAATCAAACCTTTGACTTTGTCCGCATCCAAGAAGTTATTTCGAGATATTTAGTATTATCCTAATTTTGGAATAATATATCGTTTTTTGTAAAATTACTAATACCTTAAAACGCTTTATCATTTGAAAACAGAAATAAGCTTGGCGAGTTTGAAAAACTGCAATACTTTTAAATTTAATTAAAAGAACTGCATACACCATTACAAAATAATAAACTACAACATTTTTTTACATAATGCAGGAAAATGCAATTTCACGGAATTTTCAGCGTAATTTGCGCTGTTTTAACATGTTATTCTAGTTGGTTTTCACTGCAGAAACTGAACTCGTGATTTTTATGAGCTCTCAACATTGAAATCTAGATACTAGAAGTGTCTATGCTACGTCCTATTATGTCCACAAATACCTTTCTTTACCAACCGTTACCAACCCTTATAGTTTCGCCATGTCCGTCCGTCCGTCCGCAGCCTAGCTCAGAGACTAGTACTTAGTACTAGAAAGCTGTAATTTGGCATAAATATACATATTAGTCACGCCAACAAAGTGGTAAAATAAAAACTTGAAACATTTTTTTTTAGTGTACCTCCTTTATACGTAACGTTGGGATGTATTTATTGTTTCTCGTATATCCCATAGTGTAAAGTGTTGTTGGATAGATCTTTCAAAAATATTGCAGGTTTATTAAAACCATTTTTCGACAAGGGATCCGTTTATGAAATATTAAGTTTTATAGCGCTAATTTTTGTTCGAGTTATATAGATACTAAAAATCTGAAAAAAAAACACAATGAAAGCGCAAATAACTAATTTATTAGGAATATCACGACTAAGTAGACGTCATTGGTTCTTAAGATACAGGCGATTGAATGACTAAATGACTTTAAATACAAAATTAGTTAATACTTATCGATTTTTATGTTTCTACTTAACGGCTTCGGAACCCTACACTAAGAATGGTCCGACATGCTCTTGCCCAGTTTTTAGAAAACAAACAATCAGTGTCTCTTTGGGTTTTATACATTTCATCACCGATTTTGGACTGTCCGGTGTGCTAACGGACTTGAAACTGCAAGTTAACTATTTGGTCTGTGGGGGCCTTTAAGTTGGTATCCCTGCGGTCTACCTTAACTTATAACAATGAGATTTAATGCTGAAGTTTCTTAGTAAATTATTCACTAAATTGGCCACATCAGAGGCTGTATTTCCAACTTTTATAACCGGCCAAGATAAAGTCAGTGAAGGGAATGGAGTTTTAAAGACATGAAAATTGAAAAGTTGCACACAATATACGACCAAGATCTATCGACCTTTTTAAAGACGAAATTCTGGCCGAATGTAGTATGTGTGGCTGTTTTCTTTCCTATTATGTAAAGTTATTCTCTTATTTTTTATTATATAAGTAGCTCAAGTTTAATACTAATCTTATAAAGAGGTAAAATTTGTGAGTTTGTGAGCTTGTACGGGTAATCTCTTTATCTATTAAACCGATTTAGATGAAATTAGGTATGGATATAACTAAGGTCTCAAAAAAGACATAGGATACTTTTTATCCCGCAAAATTGAACAGTTCTTAAGGTAAAAGCAATAAACGAGGTATTCGATATATATAGACGACACTATCAAATTGTGATTTAATAATGTCGTCTACGTACAGCCGAGTGGAGTTCGGTCGCCCTGGGTGGTTATTATGGCATAACTATGCAGCCCTGTATACGCTCAGAGAAAAGGATAGAGCTATATAACTGTTATAGCTCTGTCATTTTCTCTGAGCGTATACCGAACTGCGTAATAACCTCCCAGGTACATAAGTACATACATACATAAAGTCACGCCTTCATTCCCAGAGTGGGGTAGGCAGAGCTAGAGAATTACCAACAACTCTAAAAAAGGTGTTGCTAATTCTGTAACCACATTTTGCACAATCAGGCTAAGATGTTTACCAGTGATTACAATACAATACAATACAAATACTCTTTATTGAACACCAAAAATTAAAAAAAAAAAAAAGCAGAACATGGAACAGTACATTTAAATCATAGGTATACAACAGGCGGTCTTACCGCTAAATAGCGATCTCTTCCAGACAACCTTGTAAGAGAAATAACTGAGGACACAAATTCATGGCAGGGGGTGTAAACTAATTCGTTTAGAACTCAAACTAAATAACTACAAAAAAAAAAAAAACAATTAAATTATTTCAATTTTGAAATTAGAACTATTTATAAATATACTAAATATAAATATATAAAGTAAATAATTGAATAAATACATACTAAATACATATAATTATACATCTATATATATACATACATCCTCCAAAACAGCCAAACAATGACAACAGACGAAGCATGAGATAGAACAAAGAAAAAAGTAAGGGAGATAATAGAAAAACTACGGAAGTGACAGAAAATGATACTTTAGCTTGCTTTTAAAAATGGCAACAGACTAGTGACAGGTTGCAAGCCCATCGCCTAACAGTACTACAAGCCTTTATTCCCTTAGTCGCCTCTTACGACATCCACGGGAAGACATGGAGTGGCACTATTCTAACCCGGAAACCACACGGAAATAGGAACTATTTCCTATTATATTTTTTGACTGATCGGTCAACGCAAACCGCTGGACCTAGGGACTTGAAATTAGAAGGGAATATTCCTTGGATATCTTAGGGGTGGACTGAAATGGATTTTTGTCAATTCATTCCCTAAGGAGTTAAAATAGGGAGAGAAGTAGCGGGCGTCTTCTATCTAAAAATATTTTTACCGGCCAATCCAGCGCATCCCAGTCTTCGCCCTCGCTAACAAGGTTACGCGAGCCCGGGAGTAATTGTATGACAAACGATATCCCACCGCGGGCAGTAAGCTTTTATATTTACAGCCCGCTCTGCACCAATTTATAAGGCTGCTTACAACTTTTATTGCCCTTTTTAATTTGCCTTTGTATCAAGTTTTAATGCATGCTAATTAGATAGAGAACAGTTTTTAATACGGATTTCAGTTTGGGGAACAACAGAGAGGATTAAATTAGTAGAAATATACAGAATGAATAGACAACAGCGTACCTTAAATTAGTATTAAAATTGTACTAGAGCACCAGAACAAGCTAACAAAAAACTAAACAATAATTGCACTTACATTGCAAAAGTTCTTAAAAAGTCCTTCAGGTTTTAGCTCTCTCTCTCATATTCATTAATCTACCTTAATACCATTTAAACGCATTTTGAATTTGATGCGGTTACCAATAGAGTACAGAATACTTGGCAGTTAGCTGTCTTCTTTGGTATAACGTCAGTGATGCGAGTCCCAAAAATACTTTTTTATGACCTCTTTGAGTTTAAATTAATAAATTAAGTGTTGGTAGTATTTTGTATAGGGTCCACCCGGATCGCTACCACCAACCTATCCTTTAACCTACCTCCAAGCAGCATTATTAATAATGCTATGTTAAGTTCTGTCATTGTCATAAGCAACATTAAAAAAAAAATGACTGACTGTTGAGTTTTTTGTAGCGCTTCTTCTCGGCAGTGGTCTCTTTGAACCGCCAGTAGAGTTTTGACGCGTAAAAGTGCCCGTGTGGCCTACTTACTGAATAAACAACCTGAAATATCTTCTTCTTCTTTTTTTTCTGAATATCTTTTTTATCTTTTATTCGCATTTTTTTTTTCCAGCCAGTGGCGGAGAGGAATTTGAAGAAAAATAAAATAATCTACTATCTAGCAACACACAATTCCTAAGGATTTTTATTTTTTAATTCTGGACTGGCTAGAAATTTACTGACCTCTATGTCACCTGATGGTAAATGACGGTAAATTGTAGGAGGAAACTTGCTGGTTCAGTAAGTCTGTTCACTCTTGATTTGAAGACACTAAATTTAAACTATATCTCTCAGGAAATTTAGATAGCCCATGGATGTCGTACAGTAAAGGCGCGTTGCTTTGCACTGAATGATTTTTTTTTTTTTATGCTGTAAATATATGATAATCCCAATTTGTTCCAATTAAAAAGCACGCGGCAAATATATAAAAAACTTATATTTAATGTTTTTTCAGTTTTAAAAATTTTATACCACTGTGTTACGCCAAAAATTACTATGGATACCTTAAAGAAGAGAGTGATTTCAATCTTGATTGAATAAAATCTTACTTTAACATTTTACACCAGTTTAGGAATATCTAATAGCAACAATCTCTTATCAAAGATCGTCCTAATTACGACAAAACTCAAAAACATTTTCATAATATTATCTTCCCCAAGAATTCTCTTTGAAATGTAAAATTTCACATCCAAAGCGCGATATATTTCAACGTCAAACCCCAAGCTTCGGCATTCATTATTAAAATTTATTGGCAATTTCTTGACATCATAGATTAAATTATTTCTGTAAAGATGACGCATGCTGTGTAATAAATAGGATTTAAATGTGCGACTTGGTTTGAACCCCTATGTTCTGAAATGGCATCCGGTTTATTTAATTATCTGCGCGATATTGAGGTTTCACGTCGGTTGATTTCATTGGAGTTGATTATATTTGGATTAGTTTTCGAATCCAAATGTATGTTTGAGAGTTTGTTATAATCGGTTGCGTAACCAAATCGGGATTTGTTTTTGACAGAATTGGTATAACTCATGGGATTGGCGTTTGATTAAACTTGCGACAACTTTACAATTTTAGAAAGTATTTTTGCTTTTGACATGATAAAAAATACAAATAAATGTTGAATAGTTTCGCTGAAATAGAAATACCAATACCTTGTTGACAAAGAAATTCCGGGTTATACGTCATTTTCCACGTGTCATGGATAAAATGGAAAATTTACGTATTAATTACTTCTTCTTCCTCGAGATTAATTTATTTATGACAAACTACTAAACATTCAAATTCCTCGATGGAACACTATTTGATATTGTAAATTGTATAAAATTCTAGAGGTATTAAAATAAACTTTCAGATTGGTGTCACCGACAAGTCGGCTTAATCCTAGCAGAAATCTGACAACAGAATTTGTGTCAGTAACCAATCCACCCAAAGTGGGTTGCACACTGTTTTATAGTCAATTGTATAGAATTGGTGCATATAAATTTATAATAATATTATTAGTTCATATAATAATCAATACGCAGGATACTTTGAAAATGTTATTTAAATCATAGATTTTTGTTCTAAATAAAATTCGATGTTTTAATATTCATATCAAATAATATTAAAACAAATATTTTTGATCCTCACGTTACTTAGTTAATGTAAAACTTATTAACAAGAAGAATGTTTTTAAAAACAATAATATTATAAATATATTAGGTATATAATCAGGCTGAGGTCATTTCTGTTGGGAGGCAGTTCTAACCTAACCTAACCCACTGTTCTGGTAGCAGCTCGTTTCTGATGGCGATTCATTTTCTGGTGGGGTCACAGTTCTAAAGTAGAAATAAAATACCATGGACAAATTCACCGAACAAAAAAAATTCGTTAAAAAATAATTCATATTATTTATTATTTATTTATTTAATCTTTATTGCACAAAAACAAGTACAAATGGCGGACCTAATGCCTAATGGCATTCTCTACCAGTCGACCAAATAACCAATCAGAAATTTACATAATTCAGTGGGTGCACAGAAAAAGAAGACAGATAAAACTAGAAACTTAACATAATTATCCTATCCATTGCTTATACTTAAATAATACAAAACATATATACGTCATAAACTTGTAGATACAATTCTCATACTAATATATATCTTATATAATACATAAATATAAAGAATTAATATACCTATACAAACAAAAGCGGAGAATGAAACGTGATGAGATAAGCTAAATGTCTTGTTCAAGAAAATGCTTCCGGAGCATTCCCTTGAAAGAAAGCTTGTTAGGGGCTCGTCTAATATGGAGTGGTCTAATGTTTGGTAAGTTTGCTAAACAGAAAAATGAGATAATAAAATTCATTGAATTATGTTTCTATGAAATACCTTTCATTCCAGTGAATAGTCGTTGAGATAATATATATTATTGTAAATAAAAACACAAGGACCAAATATTTATGAAACATATTATGCTAAACGAAATTCTATGAAATTTCTGTCTGTAAAACAAGGAAACACCACCCGTAGTGATATATAAGTGAGCCATTTCTTGAATTTATACATTGTGAAACCCGTAACATTTTCGGGTTCTCAATTTGATGCAGACGCTTTAAAATCAATGGCCAAAATCGGATTCATCGCCAAAACAATATGGCGTTCTGTCAGTATAATACCGACAATGCATTGTTCAACCAGCACGCTAATTTATTACCTACGGCATTTACGACTTGAAACGAATGATTTACAAAATTGGATTCTTCTCGTTTGAGAAATGTTTCCTGAGGCCGCATTATGAGTTTAAACCTGCCAAGATTCCGTCAGAAAGAGGGACAGACTTATAGCAGTGACATAACTCTGTCATATTTGCTGCTTGGATACCTCATACAGTTGTTTTTAGGGTTCCGTAACTCAAAAGGAAAAAACTAAACCCTTATAGGATCACTTTGCTGTCCGTCCGTCCGTCCATCTGTCTGTCAAGACCGTTTATCTCGAGAACGCGTGAAGGAATCGCGTTCAAATCAAAACTATATATATATACTCAGATCTACAGTACCTTGGCAGTATGAATAAACCAACTTTTAAGTTATCGTACAAAAAGATACGGCCGTGTAAACGTATATTTCCACAATCTCAAGGAAATAAAAAATGAACAGGTTCTTCCCATACACCTAAAATCCTAAAATTTGGCAAAAAGGAAGATCTTGCAGCACAAGTAAAGGGAAAAATCCGAATATCGTTAATTTGTTGTTCCATCACAAAAACAATCATTTTTTTGCGATTACATACTTATTTGCAGTTAGTAAACTAATCGCGACTTATATCGATGTATAGAAACAACAGTTTTTCAACGGCAACATCAAGACAAGTTAGTCCACACACAATAGCATTTAGCTTAAATTCATGGGTTTCAATTCAGGGCTGAGATTATACACGGTAAAACCTGATAGTTTTCGATATGTTTCGGTATTGTGAACGTTACAATTGCTTTTATTAACTTTTCAGTAATAAAGGTTGGCTTAAAAACAATACGATAACATGTCAAAGGCAATATAGTTTTACCCAGTAGAACAGGGGCTCCGGTTTTATGTATTGTTAGTTTAAGAATAGTAATAGTTAAAAATTTGAAAATAACTTACTCGTTAGTTTTTTTGCGGTAGTGTTTTTCTTCGCTTGGAATGCGTTAGTAAACTTGTAGAAATTCCGGTGCCCGGCTGGGCATCTACACGGTAATAAGTTAGTACAGATATCATCTTTAACGTGTTTCCGTATTGTCAATGTTTTGATAACTCTTTTCATTTACAATAATGGCCACTGTAACATAAACGATTCTTAAACACGTCCAACGCGATATCTTCATAACGCAGTTGAATAGAGGCCCATTACACTTGCTAAGTTAATTTAAAATTTATTGAAATAAAGGCATTTTTTCTTTATGAAAAAAATAAAATAAGCTAGTACTTACATACATACATTAAATCACGCCTGTTTCCCAGAGAGGTAGGCAGAGACGACTTCTTTCCTCCTGCTACGATCCTGAACAATCTATTTCGCTTGTGTCACATCCATACATCGAGTCATGCATGCACGTCGGTTTCGGGTACTTAAGATTCGGTCCTTTTCCAGTATTTCTCTAATTTCATTAAAAAAAGTACGCCTAAGGCGGCCCCTTCCGACCCGTCCACTCACTTTTCCACTGTATATTTCTTTCGTCAATCTTCTTTCATCCATCCTTTCCTAATGACCGAACCTTGAACATAATGCGGTAAATATATGCACGTAGAAGCAGAGTCAATACAGCCAATAAATGAAAAGCACTTGGCCATTTTCCTCCCTTGAAGAAAATACCCTCGCAGGTTCTGAACTCCTAGTTATAGTGTGATTACACTCTTTTGAATGAGCCGGTGGATGTATGGAAACGGAGGTAGCCTAGGATTTATGTTATATATTATCTCATAAGGATGAGGACCAAAAGGTTGGACAACAGTTCAGCGCAGTTAACCATACAAACAATAAAGGCGAAAAAAGTTCCGTTGTGCAACAAAAAATATCTTAGCAATTGTATGGCTAATTTTCTAAAGTTCTCATAGAAATTTTAATTGCTTGAAATAGCGTGCACGACTTTTTGGTCCTTATTTATAAACCAGTTCTATACAAACTTAAAAGTCCCACATTACGCCCAAACTGAATCCGATTAATTTCCGTACGAAATAAGCTGCCTGCGTATAGGAGCGAATAAACAAGAAATACGAAGCAGTTTTAAAAGATTTTGTACTTTGAGTTATTTTTAATTACTTATAAGTCTTTAAGTATAATCCAAAAAATGGGGGAAAGAGGTAACAAGATTAAAAAATAAACAAGCAATCACATTTTACAAACAACATTAAAAGCTTAACTGTGTAAAAAACTTATTGTTTCAACTTTCTGGAAATCAATTTAAAAGTTTCATCAATTTAATTAGTGTTCAGAAATTTCACGCGGGGAATGAAATGGAAAATGAAGTTGTAAGAAGATTAAAATGAATGATGTATCGATTTCAATATCATTTTTACTACGGACAACGGAATCTGATTTAAATGAGAAACAAAATCACAATAAGAAAGACAACATTAAAAATCGAGTTTGTTCATCCAAGATTGTTAAATAATATTCTCGTGTATATTGGCTGATGTGATGATATTTCCTACGTTTGTTTTCGTACTCCGTAGAATTTTACAGGTCCGTCAATCGTATTTTTGCCAATAAATGTCTTAACTAGTCTCTATTCCACTCTTATCTTACTCACTCATTATTATCACAGTTGGTTTACGATACGGTTACCTTTCCTTTTAATATGAATAGCCCAGGGCTGGGATTCTACAAGGTAATAACGATATCGTCTTTGCCGTGTTTGCGTATTGTCAACGTTTTGATAAACCTTATGTCATTTAAAATAATGGCGACTGTGACATAAACGATTCTAAAACACGTCAAAAGCGATATCGATATAACGCTGTTGAATAGAGGCCCAGATGGTGAAAATATTAAATTAATTATCTCACAGTTCACATCGTTATACATAATAAAACGGTTTGACTTAACAAAATTATCACAATACTTTGAAAAATCGCTTAGCATAGCTTATTCAGTTGGCTATTAATTCTTTGCATAACTTTCAAGAGGCACTGTAAAGGTACGTGTCCTTCTAACAAACCCACCGAGGTCGGGAAAAGCCAGTACTACTTAGCAACTGGTATAGCCCAGAAGCGGAGAGAGGGCGCTGTTCTTAAAAATGTAAATGAGAGAACATTTTTTTGAAATTTTCTCGATATTTTTAAGTGCATTTTCAAATGTTATTAGGTAAAGTTTTAATTGTTTACGGCAACTCCAGTTAAACACTCATAATAATAAATAGTCGGCAATACATTTTACGGCGGTTTCAAAGCACCGTAGAACTCTAACACTTACATTAGACGAAAGTCCTAAGATTTGCCTTACAACAGAATTTCCTTTTAATTAGTTAAATTTATGATGAGAATTACATAATTTGAGACTCAGTAGATTCGTAATTTTATAAGATAGAAATGGAAATAACTCATTGTCAATGTTTTCTTAAAAATATAAACTCACAGGATGCCTCGAATACGTTTCAACACTGCCGGGTTGCCGGGTTAGAATAGTGCAGTGCCACTACTACATCATGACGTGCCATGAACGTCCCGTGGATGTAGTAAGAGGTGGCTAAGGGAATAAAGGCTTATAGTACTGTTAGGCGATGGGCTTGCAACCTGTCACTAATACACTGGTAAACATCTTAGCCTACTTTTGCAAAATGTTGTTACAGAATTATCAGCAGGTCTCTTTAGAGTTGTTGGTATTTCTGTGGCTTTGACTAGGAGTGAAGGCGAGATGTTATATATGTATGTATAGAATTACACCCTTCACGGATTCGGATACCTCAATGTTAATTAAGGCTTCGTCACCACTTCACTTTTTCCACGTAACAGAAGACACTCAGGTAGTACACAGTCATCCAAAACAAAAAATAAACAAATCCAAAAACTAATATAAATAAGAGGATGTACATAGGGGAACTTATTCCTTTACGGGATCTTTTTCAACTAACCCTCGAAAGATTGAGAAAAGTGAAAGGTTGTGCATCGAGTAAGCCAGTGTACAAATTAATTACGAAAAAAAAAAGTACTACATATATAAATACAGAGATAATTATACTTAACCTTACATCAAATACAAATAATAATATTAACTTCATTTATGTAGAGGACAGTTGATACCTTATTTAGGAGATCAATCTCCTCGAACTCAAGCTAGGACTCTTTCCCTTACTGTATATCTACAAAGATGAGAACATCTCAAAGTCATTGGTAAATAGCGAATTTTATTGAAACCAGACCACTGATGCTACAGTGAGTATGTATTGTACCACCGTAATACCTAGTTCTTAACCTGGTTTTATCCTTAAACTCTAACTTTTAACGGAATTGAAAAAGTAAACAAGCTACTAACAGGCTCCTGACGGTAAGTTTAATCTGAGGTCCTTATGGCCGCATTAACAAACTCGTCTCAGTTTAAATGCCCATCTCAAGATGCGTCAAAGTAAACGTCAAACCATAGAAAACTGTCATTTTTGACGTATCTCTAGACGGGCATATAAACCGAGATCAGTTTATTAATTTGGGCCTTAGGCATTTGCACTCTTAGGGCAAAAATCTCAAGACTGCAATTCTAGGATTGCAAATGCTTTGCCAACAATAAGGACTAAAGTGGTATGCGCCTATGCTAGTAATGTCACCGGTTGCTTTAGGGGTCCCTTTAAAACGTATAAAATATTCTCGCATAGTGTATCTTTTCGCATAACATCCTTTTAGGCTGAAATTGTAGAATTTAATAAACATGTATTATTGTGTAGATTAGGTTAGTTTTTTTACAATAACTAAAACCGCTTTCGGCCAAATGATTTTATGCGTAAAAATATGCCATCTATAGTGAACCATTGTCTAATCTCCACACTGGAAAACAACAATGCGAACTCTGCTTGGTGGTAAGTTAGAGGATAAGAATGGTGGTAGCGATTCGGTCTTACCACCATTAGAAATAGATATAAAAATAGAAATAATTCATTTGGCAAAACATAGTGTTTATAATCATAAAGTGGATGTCGTGAGAGGCAACTAAGAGAATAAGGGCTTGTAGTACTGGTTAGGCGGTGGGCTTGCAACCTGTCACTAATACACTAGTAAACTCCTGGGCGAAATTTAAAAGTTCACGTTCAAATTTAAACACACTTTTTTCCTTGTATGTTTGTCTGAAGAGATCGCTTTTAAGCGATAAGAACGGCTTTTGAGTCACTTTGTATAATTTTCTTTGTATGTTACTTTTCATGTCGTAATTGTAAGAGGTCTTCAATAAGGATATTTGTATTTTATTAAATTGTATTGTAAGTTATAAAAATATCGTAATTTTATTGTTAGGTAGTCTAAGTTATTCAATTGGGATTTTCTTATAGTAATAATAAACATTATCATTTTTTTTTTTAATAATGCCGATTTACACTGGCATTAGCAATTGAGATTCTTCTCTTTCTCAGTCTCTGGTTAAACATTGGTTATTTAAAATACTGTGTAAATATACCAACATTCAAACGGGTAACTAATAACTAATACTAAGAGACTTTTCACAAAGCCTTTGAACTAACGAACGCTCCCAAAACTTTTTTTCTGACTTATCCTTTTTGAGGAAAGCCTGAACGAACAAATTTAATAGCGTTGAAAGAAATCCAAATGCACGTTAGAGCGTAAATGACTTGCTTTCAGACTTCGGTCTCAACCGCGGCCGCATCAGCCGTACTGGGTGGTGATTCTCTCAACACAGCGCTGCGTCGATCTCAACGGTGAAGTTTTATCCAGCAAGTTTAAGATGTCCCGTCGGAGCGTACAAAACACATTTTAGCGCGTGCCTTCTCAATTAGGCAGCTTTATACGACACTGAGCTCGACTCACCTGCCTGCTGCCCTTCCTGCTACCCCACGAGTACTCAAGACCGTTTTTTTTTTAACAACCTTAACAGGTTATAATAGGTGTTAGGTTTGGATATACTTAGTAACTCCGAAGAGTTATAATTCCTTACAAAATAAAACCTAACCTAACCTACGTAAAGCAACTAAATTATGCATTTTATTTAAAATAGCTCCAACGTAATGCTTTCGGAAAAATTTAAATTCGGACTAATGAATACTCAGAATTACACTCATCGGAATTTGAAGGTTTTAAAGATAATCTAAGAAAACCGCTAAACTATCGGGGATTAAATCGACGTACGACGACGACGTAATCACCGACGTACCCTGTATGGGTTTTATTGTTTAACTAGCTTCTGCCAGCGACTTCATCCATATCAATTTTGACTATCGTTATGCCATCGGAAACTTGTAAAAAACCGGGATTATAAGTAGCCTATGTGTGTTGCAGTCTGGAGGCCCTGGTTAAGAAGGAGAAGTGTTGGCTGACCGATGGTCCGATGTTATTAGAGAGAGTGCTGGTCCAATAGAGGGGACCAGATTAATTCAAAATAGGGCAAAATGGAAAAGAATTGAATAGGTTTATACCAAACCGTGGGCATATTAATGAAATGCTGCAGAAGAAAAAGAAGAAGGTGACACACATACACAAAAAATTCTTTCCCATTTATAATATTACTGGGATTCATACTTACGGCGTCTCTTATTCTTGCCGTCTAAATAATATTAGAAGACTTCAGATTCACTCTATTGAGAGTACATACCATTCGTAAAGCCGCTTGGTTGGTGTGGACCCGATTATTACAGTATTACGCTCAACATTTTCGGCGGTTTTGTACTAAACACCTACGTATTTTTCACACTAAGTTCTTTTTAAGGAGCAAC
The DNA here is from genome assembly GCA_949316455.1 of Acleris holmiana. Lineage (NCBI taxonomy): Eukaryota > Metazoa > Arthropoda > Insecta > Lepidoptera > Tortricidae > Acleris > Acleris holmiana. Next base: position 2,919,819 of record OX438776.1, read on the forward strand.
GTAATTTTGGTAGAAACCGTAATTTGATTTTTTAATGATAAAGGCAAACGTACACAAAATAATCATCTACTACAGCTGGGTATCTTTTTATTAATAGGTAAATTTAATGGGATAATTAAAACTTAAAATAGATTTAGAGGAATGATAATTTATTTAGTTTTTATTAAATTATACAACAAAAAATACTTATATACTAAAATTTTAATTAACAATTAATACTTAAACGCCTTAAAAATGACGCATAAATAATCTTACATTAAGACAAGAACAATCTTTCTTGATCCTATAAGAAAACCTTACAAAGCAAAACGCTCTCACATAAGCTTTTATAAAACATTAACAAGCCCAGTCTTATTAGCTTCACGGGTCTTTCCTAGAATCCTTTTAAAATCAAATTTACAGCTAGTACTTTAAAGTCGAGAAAATCCAGCTAGCACTTCTATTAAATCACAATTGTGGGGATCACACATGGCAATATGGCGGATTTGGAGTGCTCTGACACAGAATACAGATTGTATTATTGTGTTATTGAATTTAACGTTGGGTAAGATTGGATTTGCCGTAAAAATGCTTTGAAATGACTTATGGAGTGGTTTCGATTGTGCATTTTGTTTTTGAGAAGACGAAATCATTTCATAATACTGGATTACTAATTTATGGGCTGTGCTGTTGCCAAAATAAGCTGTGTAAGGTCCCGAAGCCGTTATTACAAACACAAAAAATCTCACAACAAATGAACTAATTTTAATTTTAAAGTTATTTGCTGCTGATCAGTTTAGCCTCCTGTATCTAAGGACCCATCAAGTCTATTTAGTCATTAAAATTTTACTTTTAAGTTCGTTATGTGCTTTCATTTAAAAAAAATGGTTTTCATTAGTAGTCATATTTCTTAAAGACGGTCGCCCAAATCTAAAAATCGATTATAATGTTTACATGATGATTCTTTAATAGCTATCCAATGATATCTTATTCGATGTAATAATGTGAAAAATCCTACCTTTGCTCTACTTCTATGAGAAATACCTTTTTTTATGTTAAGAAGACACACGTGCCCTCAGGCCACCTGATGGTAAGTGGAATCTGAGACCCATAGACATTTGAATTATCAAGACTATAATCCCATGACCTCAAATACGTAGCCACCCCTGAAGACTAAGGTGGAATGGATGGATATTCGCATTGTTGTGTTTCAGTGTGGGTATAAGACAACCGGTGAAATTACTAGTACTGTTGGTTGACGGGTGGTTAATGGATAAGGTGGTGGTAGCGATCCGGACGGACCCTGCACAGGGTCCTACTACCACTTAACCTGTTATTTATATATTTTCGGCGTAACTTAAATATATAACTATTGCAAATTACAGCTTTGTAGAACTTACCTCTGTGTAAATAGGTCTGCTCTCCTAAGCCAATAAACAGTATCTCAGATTCAATTGCCAACGTATATTCAATCCTTTATTCTTAGTAATAAGGTTGTGAAAGCTACAGAAGTTTTATTTGAGTTACTGCTATTTGGTTTAGCAGAGTTCAGCTGAAAACCAGCGCTATGGCTCGGGCTGCAGCACATACTGAGCTGGGTCCTATTTTATGACACTACAGTAGAATATTTCTAAATTTTCTCTAATCAGTGGGCCGAGCACGCTGCCACTAAACTTAGTGTCAAATGACATCAATCGGGAACTAGTGTCAAACATTGTTATGAAATAATTAAAACGTCAGCTACCCGGGATTAAGTTGCTTAGTAATAAAAGTCCTCAAATCACACAAAATGAAATAGACGAAAATGGAATAGACGAATAATAGTCCGACCCTATGTCAAAATTTGACTGGTAGCGTGCTCGGCCCACTGATATTAAATAAAATAAAATAAATATCACAGGACAATGTCACACAAATTGACCTAGTCCCAAACTAAGCTCTAGGCTTGTACTATGGCTTGTATTGTTTTTCTGTTGTTCTTTTTTTTGTATATTGACTATGTGTTGCAATGTGTATTTGTCAAATAAGATTCAGGTACCTACATTGTAATTTCTAAAAAAAAATCAGCTCGTGACTTTGAAAGGACTGTAAATCTTGCGTAGGTTTCCTATGAAGTGTTTAAAAATATTAGCACACTTTTTAGGATCAGTAATATAAAAACAAAAACTGTTATTTCAAGCCCATTTTATATCATAAGTAAGCCCACAAAATGTTTTTGAATCTAAAACGTTTCAGATTTAACCCTTGTAAAATATTCGCATTAAAATAGGACCTTGTCCGAAACTGCCTTTTTTCTACAAAGTTCTCTTTTTTTAAAGTAATGATTAGTACTAAAGATACAAAAAATGCTTTAGATATAATTACTACTCCAACATTTACAATACAACAGCTACTTAACTTAAAAAAGTAATAGTCAATGAGTATGATGTCATTTTTTTAAAAGCCAAATTAATTAAATAACGCTAGAACTTCTAATTCTATGACATGACACACATGACTTATTGCTAGAGAGCGTCACTATGGCTAGTTAATTAATTTGTATTTTTACCAATCACGTGACACAAAGTGCAATAACTAGATTCAACTTACACTCGAGTGATTGCACTTTGCAAAAGGAGGGCAGAATTACTATCTAACGATACTGTTCTGGCGTATTCTGTGTACTGTTACCTAGTTGGCTTTGTGGATTTAGGCATGATCTGTCCCAAGCCCTGGACAGAGGGAACACTGCTTTATTGGATTTTAAAATACTCGACACTCGGTCATATGAAAAATGTTATTCTGCAACCAAAAACCAGGGGTCTTTAGGGATATATGTCAGGGCTAGTTATTGTCGTTGTTATTTATAAAAACAAAATGATTCTTAGCCTGATTGCGCAAAATGTGATTTCAGAATTATAAACAAGTCTTTTTAGAGTTGTAAGTATTTTTGTACCTCTGCATACCGTCGGTGAAACTGCAATACTGCGTAACTAACAAATTGAATAAGTTGCAAAATACTCCTTAACAAGTAAGTCAGTAAGGCATATTATGCAACTTATTGCATTTGTTAATTACGCGGTATTGCAGTCATCGACAATACCCCACTCTGGGAATGAAGGCGTGATGTTATGGTTATAAAACGGGCTTAAAAAGTTGCATCTGCTTTTTAAAAAGTGTTTTTTTTTTTTTAATTTAACAGGGGACAAAACAATACAAGTTTATCTGCCGCTGTGTTCACTCGTAATTTACAAATAACTTAATTAACATATGTACTTAAAAAAAAATAGACAAAAACAGTTTCCCATACCGATGCAAATGCCCAAGTATAAGTTCAACATCAGCATAGGAAAAGGATGGTTAAGTTTGTGTTTTGTCTATGTCGATGAAAATAATATTTTCTTTAATTATAATTCTCTTTTATTTGAGTTTAATTAGCTCTTAGGACGATATTCAAGGTTGTACTTCTGTATCGCTCGCTCTTGTTCGCTCTTATGCTAGTTTTGCCCAACTTGACTTTACCCAAACTACTACATGATACTTCTAATTATTATTTTTTGGCATGGAGAAGGCGCCCTAGCACAGGCAACGTAATGGTAAGTGAATTTGCCCATAGACATTTGAATTTTCAAAACTTTAATCTTAATACTTCAAAACTAAAACCTCAAGTTGGCAACCCTAATGACTAAGATGGAACACCTCTATGTTAGTAATTTCACCGGTAATTTAGCCGTAGGAACTAATTATTGATGCACTATTATATTTCATACAAACCGTTACACAAGGAATACAAAGTTACATGTACTAGAAATTTTATTTAAAAAAACCCTACTATTATTAAAGTCACTTTGGCGCAGTTTACAAGTACCGCACAAGCCTAAAACCCAAGTGGAAAGTGAAGAGTCTAACCACTTCTTAGGCTAGTCGACCTACTTACACAATACATACTCAGGAATGTAATACTGACCAAGTGCGAGCGAGTCGGAATGTACGACTTGAGCGTGGGTCTTTTCGTTCACATAAAGCTGGTTGCCCGAAATTTTCGCCTACCTACCGATTTATAGTCCGGTTCATCACATCCAGATTTTTCATTAATAGGTAATAATATATTTGTGCTACTTAACCATTAAGGTTGGGGCATTTTCAAAATAAATTGTACCCTAGTTAAGGGAAGTTAAGAAACGTTACTTTTGTCAGTTTTGTGACGAAATTAGCCTTTTTTATGTTAAGGAGAAGGCACACGAGCGCCCAGGCCACCCGATGGTAAGTGAATCTGAGACCCATAGACATTTGAATTCCCAAGACTATAATCCTAAGACCTCAAATGCGTTGCCAACCCAGGACTAAGATGGAATGCTTCTATGCTAGTAATTTCACCGGGTGTCTTATCCCCACACCGGAACACAACAATGCGAACACTGTTGCTTGGCGGGTGGTTAATGTGTAAGATGGTGGTAGCCTTATAAATGGGTGGCTCATTTCTTCACAAAACTGACAAAAGTTAACGTTTTATAACTTTTCTTGACAAGGGTACCTTACACGTTATTTTGAAAACGCCCGTTGGCAATAGTGGTCTCGGCCCATAGTATATTATTACTCCATTCGGCGTCGCCACCGTTGGTCCGTCGGGTCCTAGCGCTCTAAGCCTCTTCAAAGAAATTTCGAAGAGGCTCATTGTCGTTACTAGAGACCGAAGAACTGGCAGTTTCCTCGGTCAACGCATTAGTTTAACTATTCAGCGGGGAAATGTTGCCAGAATTTAGGGCCCTTTTTTAGACTTGGCCGTTTAGTTATAGTTTAGTTTAAATTTTCGTTTATAAGTTTTTTAGATCTGATTTTGTTTAGTAGCACTCTATATCGGAGTTCATAACACTGTGTTCTGAAAATGTTCGTTCATAATGGCAGTTGTTAGACAATGACTTGATAACAATGCTGATTTACAAAATTGTTGAGTGATTTTATTTTAATAATCTTACTCGTTTACAGCAGAGATGTTCTGGGTTGATACAAAAAAATCCTAACATCGAAGACTAAGGCTTCTAATCGCTTCTGCCACACGCAGCAACACGACCATAGTACAGTCAACCACTTCACTTCACTCCACTAAACTAATGTATATGATGTTCAAGTTTATGAACAAAAACCATATCCCAACAATCACTTTCGGAAAATAAACGCAAGTAAATAATAATATAATAATAGACATAATTTTTTTAACTTGATGATTTTCATACTCGAATTTTGGAGGAACGATCGTTATGAAAGAAAGATTTGATTATTTATGAACAAAGATTTTTATCCGTGTGGTTTGCCGGGCTAGAATAGTGCCACTCCATGTCTTCCCGTGGATGTCGTAAGAGGTGACTACGGGAATAAAGGCTTGTAGTACTGTTAGGCGATGGGCTTGCAACCTGTCACTAATACACTGGTAAACATCTTAGCCTGACTATACAAAATGTGGTTACAGAATTATCAACAAGTTAAGAGTTGTTGGTATTATGTTGCTCTGCCTACCCCACTCTGGCAATAAAGGCGTGACGTTATGTATGTATGTATGTAAAGATTATTATGATTTAAATTCAATACGAAACATATTCTCATGAAGCAGAAATGAACACTTCCGATTTGTGTAGTCAATTCCGGTGAAAATAGAATGATATGGTACTATCGAGCTGATACTATGATGGATACGGAAGGTGGCCATAGGAACTCCTCAATGGCTCATAGTAGATCCGTCAAGTTTGGACTCACTTGACTCATCTTTTAGTGGTGGTAGGACCCTGTGCAGGTTTCCGTCCGGATCGCTACCACCATCTTATCCATTAACCACCCGCCAAGCAACAGTGTTCACGTTGTTGTGTTCCGGTGTGGGGATAAGACAACCGGTGAAATTACTAGCATAGAGGCATTCCATGTTAGTCTTCAGGGTTGGCAACGCATTTGAGATCTTAGGATTATAGTCTTGAGAATTCAAATGTCTATGGGTCTCAGATTCCACTTACCATCAGGTGGCCTGAGTGCTCGTGTGCCTTATCCTTAACAAAAAAAAGCACGTTTATTATAAGTGCTATAAGTACAGTCTCAAAGTGTATTATGAAGAATATGTTTATTGAGAAACCTTGGGCCCTAGTCAAGATGCCAACGCTCCTAATATTTTTTTTTCTATCGCTCAAAATGTATGAGATGTCATTCTCGTACGTTTCGTTAAACCACGTGGTCGACTGTCATCCCATACATTTTGAGTGATAGAAAAGAAAAACGTTAGGAGCGTTTGCATCTTGGCTAGGGCCCCTTATCGTTTTCCTAGCTAATTCGTCCACGTATATTTCGATTATCGTTATTACCCCGGAAATATAAAAAAAACCGTAATATCAAGTAGGCATGTGTTCCAGGGTATCAGCAAACTCCATTTTTATGGTCAAACTAGGAACCCTTATTGTTTTGACATGTCCGTTCATCCGTCCGTCCGTTCGCAGCCTAGCGCAGAGACTCTTAGGCCCGTATTAATAAACTGATCTCGGTTTAAATGCCTGTCTCAAGATACGTCAAAAATGACAGTTTTCTATGGTTTGACGTTTACTTTGACGTATCTTGAGACGGGCATTTAAACCGAGACGAGTTTATTAATACGGGCCTTTAGTACTAGAGAGCTGTAATTTGGCATAAATATGCATATTGGAACAATAAAATGTAAAAAAAAATGTTATTAGGGTATTTCCCCTACACGTAACGTGGGGATGTATTTTTTATTCCTCGTCTACCCTATAGTGTGGGGTGTCGTTGGTTGGTCTTTCAAAAATATTATGGGTTAGTGTAAACAGTTTTTTGATTGACTAATCCATTTATGAAATATTAAATTTTAAAGCGCTTATTTTTGAGACTCAAGTGTCGTCGCCCCCCTCCCCCCTACAGCCATAACCTACAAATACTAAAAATCAGAAAAAGATCTTGAATGAAAGAGCAATATCACGACATGCTCTTGCCTGTTTTTATCATTATCTTTTCACCTCAGTGACTACAAACGCTATCGTCAACTAGTATTACACTTAGAAACTTGAGTTAACTTAGCACCTTTAACGAAACTAAGTTTTATACGCTTAACTACGTGGTAATTACCCTGAAGTAGGGCTTAGCATAATTGTCATTATATATTTCTATTGTTAGAGTTTAGCCAAAGTTTTTTTTTATGGCATGCAGAGGGCAAAATTAATTTTTGTACACAAATACATATAACAGGTCCTTTACTTAAGATTAAAGTGTGGAATGCAATAGATATATTGAGTATAGAGTTTTGGGTTCAATAAAGGAGGTTATGTTTTATTATGTAAAGAGCGCGAATATTTTTTTCTAAGTTTCGGTTTTTTTCTATGCTTATAAGAATTTATTTCTTTACTGGCTTCCGCCTGCGACTTTGTCTGCATACATTTAGACTATCGTTGTTCCTCTCGGAAACCTTTTAATTTTCCGGGATAAAAAGAAGCCTATGTGTTAATCCAGGATATAAGCTATCTCCATTCAAAATTTCATCCAATTCCGTCCAGCCGTTACAGCGTGATAGAGTAACAAACTAACACACACACACAAACCTTCTCATTTATAATATTAGTAGTACAGTACACCCATATTAGTACAGTCAAGTTCAAAAGTATGTAAACACTTTAGTACCTTGTCACTTTAATCGCTTGGATAATTTCATATGGCAGTTTAAACATGACGTTAAATAGACAAGGTACTAATGTGTATACATACTTTTGAACTTGACTGTACAAGCCTAAAACTGAGTTTAGGCGTAGATCAATTTGTGTGAAATGGCTCCCTGATTATGTTCCCGCTGAAAAACGTTTCTTACATAAGGTTCTATATTGACAGCCGTAATTATTTTTTGTCATAATGTGTTAGAAGTCATAATAACCGCAATCTATAACGTATTTAAAAAGGCATACCTAACCTAACCTAACCTTGACGTTAGATATTTAAGGAGTTCTAAAAAATATGACTATCAATAATTATGAGTCAACAATGACGTTATGATGACTAAAAAAAATATGGGAACAACGGACTCCCTTTAAAAACAAATACCATCATAACTAGACCCCGCTATCGGAGGTGCAAATCGGTAGCTGTCAAATTCTTAGGGATGAGTTAAAATTATTTTAGGTCTACATAACTTTATATTAATGTAAAGAATTCTCACAAAACAAAGCCAGGTACTCACAATGTTGCATTCGGTCGGAACAATGCGCAACTCGATACCACTAGCATCAACTTTTCATGCGGTTAAGTGGCCCGAGTGAGTTTCAACGAGCATGCGTAGTAACATGCATCAGTGCATAATACCAGGGTTCTGCATAGTACAAGGGGCATACACGGGGCATTATAATTTGAATGTTGCAAATAGGATTATTGATAATAATATATAAAACATACATACATACATAACGTCACGCCTTTATTCCTAGAGTGGGGTAGGCAGAGCAACAGAATACCAACAACTCTAAACTTGTTGATAATTCTGTAACCACATTTTGCATAGTCAGGCTAAGATGCCGTGTGTACTAGTAGTATTAACTTAGAAACCTAGGCTTTTATAATCACAATTGAAGAAAGCCATATTAGTTAGAAGGTTATAAACATTAGGTTTTATTATATACCTAAAACATGACAGTTTTGCAAGAACAGTAATTAAACGAGTAGGCTAGTGTTCCGGAAAATTGTATTTCGTCGGTCATTTACATCATAAAAAACTCGTATTTTTTCCTTTACCAAATAAACATTGTTAAGTAATATAAGTTCCGCGTGACGTCACACCGTAACTCATTTTTTACCAGATTGTGACGTCACGAGCCTCCACTTCTGAACTTTGATGCGCGTTGTCGGTGTAATTTTTAACTGATTGGATAAAGCAAAAAATAATTGTTCAATATTTTTTGGTAACATAACTGACCGACTAATTTGATATTTTTATTTACCCAGAACATTATGCGAAGATCAAATAGAATGAATATTCTTAAAAAAAATAAAATACACTTTCTTTGTGATTTGATAATTCACAAACAATTAAGGTTATCCCTACTGCTTGATGATGAGCTTGCAACCTGTCACTAATACACTAGTAAACTTCTTGGCCTGATCGTGCAAAATGTGGTTACAGAATTATAAGCAAGTCATTTTAGAATTGTTGGTATTTCTGTAGCTCTGCCTACCCCACTCTGGGAATAAAAGCGTACTGTTAATAACAATACGCCTTTATTGCTTGCTTATAATTCTGTTACCACATTTTGCACTATCAGGCCACTATTCGAAGTTTACTAGTGTATTAGATGTGTGTGTAATACTTATAAAATGTAAGATTGCTTAATAATTCAAGAGAGCAAGTTTTTGTTATTACCACTAAAACAGCAGCCTTGTAGCTTCCTGCATAATTCAACAAAATGGACATTATACAAGCAAGTTGCTTATGACATAAGATCTTAATATCTTGGCGAAGTATGTTGGAGATGCGCTGCAAGAATGCACTGTAATATTAAGGAATCCTGAGTTTTACATGCAGCTAGGAAGCTTGCGTTGGGTTACTCCTATATTGAATTAAGTTTTATAAGGGAACAAGAAAGTTGATGACACTTGTTATTATAATTTATTTCTTCTTTGCTTTTTACGTTTTACTTTAATTTACATTCTCATTGATAAAATACAGCAGAAAATTGTGACCTTATGAAGATTGATAGTAGAGGCGGGCTCTAGTTGGTCTCTGAATTAAAAATAAATACGGGTGGCGCCATTTTTTTTTTTTGTCTTGTCGCAAAAAATTGTTTAGTATGTTTTAATTTTTATAATAATATATGTATCTAGATAAAGCAGTGTATGTAACATATACATAATTAGGCATTAAAACACTCGTGTGATGTTCTTATGTAACAGTCACATAAACTACTATAAGGTAAAAAAAACAATATGGTAAAAATAAAACGACATCCTCATGCCGCCCATGCGTCGCACCACGATCACAAATTGTGAACAAAAATTAAAAAGTTACTTTGTGTCACCCTTGCAGCAAAATCGAATTTTGTTCACTGTCTTTAAACAGCATAACCACCCTTATTTGGTTAGATAACTAACGAAATTCCGTAATTTAAACAGTTTGGCACATATTTAAACGAATAATTTACATTGGTTCCTACTATTTTAAATGAGTGTTTTTAGGGTTCCGAATCCAAAGGGTGCTAACGGAACACTATAACTAAGCCTCTGCTATTCGTCTGTCGGTCTGTCTGACTCAATATCTGTGTTAGCTAGTTACTTGAAATTTTCACAGTGTATTACTATATAAATACGTCATAACATCACGCCTTAATTCCCAGAGTTGGGTAGGCACAGCTACAGAAATACCAACTCAACTCGGGAAGACATGGAGTGGCACTATTCTAACCCGGCAACCACACGGGTTATATAAAAACAAATAACCGTCCGTGTGGTTGCCGGGTTAGAATAGGGCCACTCCATGTCTTCCCGTGGTTCCCGTAAGAGGCTTCTTGGCCTGATTGTGCAAAATGTGGTTACAGAATTCATACAAGTCTTTTTGGGGTTGTTGGTGTTTCTGTAGCTCTGCCTACCCCACTCTGGGAATGAAGGCGTGATTTTATGTACGTATGTATGTAAAAACAAATAATAATAATAAAATTAAGGTAAAAGTTAAAAGAGATCCATACAAAAAACGTGTGTTTTCGGAATGGTATGGAACCCTTTGTATGCGGGTCTGAATTGCACTTAACCATCTAAGTATATATTCCAAAATAAAAAGCCTTCGTCATAATCCAAAGAAGCAAATCTTTTTGCAAGCTTGCTTTGTTGCAATCGGCTTAGTGATTTTAGTTTATATATGCGACTTTTTTTATTAAAAGTATTCTCCTAAAACGGGATCGTATTATAATATATAAAATTCAGAATACATAATCGCTTATAATACGTAATGATCATAATATATAATGGTTTTATTTCTGAAACCGTAAACCTTTACGGATTTTTTAAAAGGCCATCGTATAGAACCCATTAGTTTAGGTCAGGTTTGTTTTATAACAATCCTGAAAAGCTTGCGGTTTCAGAAAAAAAAAAATTATATATTATGACCATTATTTATTACGACCCATTATGTATTTTAAACTTTATAATATTACGATACGTACCCCCTTAAACACCTGATGATACAAATAAATGTCGTAACAACAGGTTACTCCATTACATTCCTAAATCCTCACCTCACTTATGGCTTAATCTAGAGCATTTTGCATGAAAATGGTTGACGCCGTGACTGTAGTTTTACCGCTTGCTAATGAATCCACGCGTAAATGAAAACCAAATGTATGAATAAAACATGATAATACGAGAAATCTCAACAAAATTTTAGATGCATTTAAAAATTGTACAGGGCCTCTATTCTACTGCGATTAAATCGCATTTGACGTGTTTTAGAATCGTTTATGTCACAGTCACCATTACTGTAAATGACGTAAAAGTAATCAAAATGTTGACAATACGGAAACACGTCAAAGACGATAACGTTATTACCAGGGCCCGTAATTTTCATGCCACTGACGCAAAAATGACGTCACGCTACATAGAGTATGATTTCAAATAGTTTTATTAAAATTATTAACCATTAGTCGTCAATCATTTAATCATGTACAAATAAGTTAAGTAGGTAATCTATTGACTCGTAGAAAAATAAATATCTACTTACTTGATACGTAAAACGTAAATGAAACTATTTCTTTTGTATTTTATGTCGATACATACATTTTATAAAATGTTATTTATTGTTACCACATTTCAACAAGTAAGTACAGAACAGAATTACTCCTCTCTAACTTAAAGCACACAATCCTTCTTGCTTCAAATCCTGCACAGAGAAAATCTACGTCATCTTCGTTTTCATACGTCATGTGATATTCATAAAAATACTTTTGTTTTGTTTTGTTTGTTCGCACATTTGGTTAATTATTCCAACTTCCCTGTTAAAAAGAAAATTTGAATCGATGGACACATTTTTTCTGATTTTAACAATTTACACAAACAGTCAATATATGTATTTAATTCTCAGAGGCATTTAATAAATAATGCATACATACATACATAACATCACGCCTTAATTCCCAGAGTGGGGTAGGCAGAGCTACAGAAATACCAACAACTCTAAACTTGTTGATAATTCTGTAACCACATTTTGCAGAAGTAGGCTAAGATGTTTACCAGTGTACCTTTAGTGACAGGTTGCAAGCCCATCGCCTAACAGCACTACAAGCCCTTATTCCCTTAGTCGCTTCTTACGACATCCACGGGAAGACATGGAGTGGCACTATTCTAACCCGGCAACCACACGGGCTAATTAATAAATAATGATTATGAAGAAATACTAATTGGAATCATACTCTATGTAGCGTGACATCATTTTTGCGTCAGCGGCATGAAAATTACGGGCCCTGGTTATTACCATTTAAAATCCCAGCCCAGGCTTTTTTCGTAACGTATTCACCATTTGTGACTTAGTTCATGTAATTTCTACAAAAAAATTGTGATTTATTAATGAATTTAGTTGTCATTTCTCCATGGCTGACCACGGCTACGCTCAAATTCAGCTAATCTGTGTTCACGCCCTTTTCATTACCACTATCGATATAGGCATCTGTATAGAAAAAGGTCTAAATGTAATGAAATAAATTAATTCGATTTCATTTGATTTGTATTTTGAAATAAAATGTGGTAGTACGAATAGAATAAATTACCTTTCGTGCTGAAATTAAATAATTATCTTAAAATCCTGGTTTATATGTTGGTCTGTTACACCCAAAAATAAGTTAGTTTTTTTTTTTCATGTTAGTTTTCTTGTGAATATTTATATAAATCTGAGTACATGACCGCTTTTAAAATATCAGATGCAATCTTAATTTAATTATAATTTTAAACTGGTAAGCAAGACCGCTACACTTTTATAACCGACCATAAGATCAACAAAAACACTAATTTATAAATTATTTCTAGCAAATTATCCGTGTAGAAGCCGCGGTAGAAATTAACAATTTCTCGTTGAATATAAGAAACGGCACGAAATGAGCCGGCATAACAAATTGTAAATAGCTGTAAGCGCGGGAGCAATTAGGGCGCTTAAATTGTGGATAGAAACTGACTGGATAGGGTGAGAGTGCTCGTGGACTTGAGAGTGCGCTCTCAAAACTTGAGAGTGACTTTCAACTGTTTTTTTTCCTGTTTGCAACTTGACGTTTACTATTTGGGCAGAAATAAAAAACATTGGATAAAAAAGATACTTACAGTGTAGTAACCGGCTTGTTTTGCAAACACATTTTGTCGTTGATTTGTTTGAAAACCTTCAGTTCTAACTTTTCTTAAATGTTAACAATGTTATCTTCGATGTTCGATGTAATGCTTTATTGTTAATTCAATAGATAAAACCCTTAGGGGCTTTGCTTATAATGGCAATCCCATTTTCAAAAGCTTACCCAGCCGATGTCCTCCAAAACTTTAAAAAGGCCCAATTTTACTAACTTAATAAAAAAACTTCGATAGAGATCTACTACACACCATAGGTATACACATATATCAGATATTCTCTGCTGTTGTATGAGTTCTCGATATTCCATACAACCCTTTGATGTAGCTTATCGATGTGACGTCGGATATGACGAAAACTAATATCCTGGATTTTTAATGTTCAACGATATTAAATTTTCTTTTCAAACAACACCTTTAACGAGTATCAAGAATTTTTCATATTTATTTTAATACTAGCGACCCGGCCTCGCTTCGCTCCGGATTAAAGTATTATACATATAAACCTTCCTCTTCAATCACTCTATCTATTAAAAAAACCGCATCAAAATCCGTTGCGTAGTTTTAAAGATTTAAGCATACATAGGGTTATAGGGACAGCAAATGCGACTTTGTTTTATACTATGTAGTGATTAACATTTAATAAACCCACGTTGCTTTAAGGCTTAAAAATGGCATCACTACGAATGCACTCAAAGGTCAACGTTTTGTCAAAATGTGCATCACCAACCACGCTATGCAATTTGAGTAATGCTAATGCTACATTATCCTTAGTTCCGTTGTCTCATTAATATTGAATTATTTGACAGTTCATTTGTCAAAATTGATTCATTAGTACAGATTCCAGGTGGTAAATTATCTAAATTGCTTGCATTCAAATATTAACATTATGAATGTTTAAATTACTTTGTGGTGCTTGCTTGTATTTCTGTTATGTAAGCATCAGTAAATACATAGAAACACTCAGCTTCCTCTGCAAAATAGGTATTTTTTGGGTCTCTATCGTTTGACAGAAATACACTTTCACTTGCACGAATTTCATATGACATAGTTTTATCTGATCTACAATTTTCGTCGAAACTAATTTAATGATAAAACTTACCATTTTGCTGAAAATCGCGAAAAACCCTTTTTTGTGAACTTTGACAACGAGTATTTTATCAGTTATTGGATCGATGAAGATTATTTAGATTTAATTTTATTATTGTGTTTTGAACAATGCTTCCATCTTTGCGCTGGGTGCGAATTAAATCGACCGGAATATAACTTATCGATAAGAAATGAAGCTAAATTAATACGAACGTTTCAAGACAAATACAACGTCGTATGATTTATATTATTCACTGCTTATGTTTGTAGGTATTAGTGATACTGATATACCTACTACAAAGCTAGAAGCGTTCGTGGTTGACTAAAGTTTGTGCGATGAGCGCGAGTGTGTTTTAAAGTTTAGGACGTGTTTCTATGTATGTATTAGTAAGTATTTATTTATCTACGGATATATTTATCGTTATCTAGCGCCCATGGGTACTATTCTAGAGCTTAAGTCTATCTTTCTCTTTTTCAATCAATCAATCAAAAATTGTTTATATCTCGGCCACCATTACCGTTAAGTAATTAATAGCAACGTTAACGATACGATAACATGTCAAAAGCCATATCGACACCTGCAAGTAATATCATCGTAACTCATTTTCACTACTTAACTTTGCCGTACTGTTAACGTTAAAAAAAACAATAAAGATTTTTAACAAGTTGTAATACGAGCAAACCTTAAAAAATTTAGTCAATAAATACTAATCTTAACATTAAATTGCTTATACTACCAAATATTTTATTTCATGATGTTTAGTGAGTTACAATGACATTCCACAACATTTTATTTTACATTTGACATTGTAACCCAGACATACAACATATTAATGAGTAAATATGACAAAATATAAGAAAGAAACGATACTAACTCTGAGATACAACATCAATTACTTATTTTATTTTACATTAAATAAAACAAAGTTAAGATAATTAAGTCTGTTATAAATATTTATTAATAAAACTAGTTAACAAATGAGCATCTCCTTGGTTTGTTTAATCGGGATCATTATTTTGTTAAGCATTGTAACTCAAGTTGCGGCGATGTAATCGCGTTTATTGTTTCCGATAAGTTTTAATTTAACCATTACTTTAACCATTTTGTTTTTAAATCAGCCCGTGAAAAAAAACTAAATTGTAGCACAATGTTATGAATGTAATTAAAAAAAAACCAGTAAAAAACTCACCTCAGTGGATCATTACTTACAACGTTTTTCATTTACCTAACTCTTAAACGATTTATAAGAGCTAAATTCGCAATTTTCATGTTATTCACGAATATGATTGTAACCCAAAATAGCTAAAAAGTGAGTTACGATGTTTTTCCTGGCAGGTGTCGATGTTGTTTTACATTATACATAGAGTAGAGACCCTATACAATTTCAGTCAAAAGACAACTTACCTATTTCAATGTGATATAGTTCCCCAATTAAAAATATACTTGAGCTTCTAGTATTTCTAGCTCCATAAGGTACACCCCTGTGCTCAGTAATTAGCCGGTTCTAATTTTACGCATTATTTACAACCGGACCCTGGAGGGTCAATTATTGTTTACTTACCTAATTTTTTTCTAAATGCTCACAATCCATTTTCTTTTAACTTAAATTTGCAATATTGATCAAGAATGTAAAATAATTGACCCTTGGAATTGAGAAAGGGAGTACGGAAATTCATTGTTGGATATTAATTGAACGATATTTTAAAGGAGGGGAAAATGTTATTTTCCGTTTAGAATTTTCACGGTAAATTTATTTTATAAACAGAATGATTAGGACTTTTTTTATTGGACGTCGGTTACGTAGCGGGGTTAACCTGAAGTTTCTATGAGCGTGGCTCGCCTTGAGGCTAAGGGAAAGTATAAGCAGAAAATTAATTCAACTTCAGCTTTTTAGAAGACGAGTTAGGTTAGGTGAGGGCTCTCTAATTACATTTAATATGCAGTGAATCTGGTAACTTATCGCTTCATCGAATTTCACTTCATCGAATGTACAATACAATACAATACAAAACACTTTATTGTCCACCAAACAAAAACATTACACAGAATTTTCACAATTTAGAAGACCCAGGTAAACAACAGGCGGTCTTATCGCTGATTAGCGATCTCTTCCAGACAACCTTAGAAGGGATAAGGTGCAAGTTAAAACAATTTACAATACAATTACAATTTATTTTAATGTATCATTTCATCGAACGCTATTTTCTGCTGAAAACATGTTTTCATTAATTACGTAGGTTAGGTTAGGTTAGATGTTTAAGATACCCTGAAAACATTATGGTTTCAGCAGAAAATAGCGTTCGATGAAATGAAACATTTGCTGAAAGGGTAATGAAAACTAGTGAATCTACTAGCGCTTCAGACAAGACAATCATTGCGCAGAAGCGCAGCAAGAAACTCCAGCAGGTAATTTTTTCAATTTTAATGCTTAAAAGTAAGTTTCATTACAAAGTAATAAAATAATAAAAAAACAATTATTAATAGTAGCACAAATAAAATAATTCCATATGTAAGATAAATAACATAAAAATAACATAATGACAAGGTCCGTACGTCAGGAACCATTACTGTAATAACTGGTCTCAGCGTGAACAGACCGGACCACACACCACGACCACAACACCGCAGATGGAAAAATTAAATGTTGTAATGCTCGTCATTGCCATTTGGTCCTGAACGCATAATAGAGGACTTATGTTATGTGTGTGGATAAAAAAAGGTTCCAGCTCACTCCCAACACACCGCAAAAGATCAAGCAGGCGATGATTGGCATAATATACCAACCGGTTACTACCCTAATAGAGACCCGTGCGCAATGGATCGTAGGATCCATCGCTTGCACCAAAAGGTCTTGCGGCCCCTGAGTGTCCCGGGGTGCCTCCAACGGAGAAGAGTTTATCGCCCTCTTGAAGGCGGGTCCCTAAGAGCAAACCTTCGGTGATATTGTTAACCGCGTGATTTACAAATTCAATAAGTTGCTTAATGCTCAGATGTATTTTCACCGTATTTATTTTTGTGAGTTACACGGTTATACACTATCATTGAAGAATG
Source organism: Acleris holmiana (assembly GCA_949316455.1). Lineage (NCBI taxonomy): Eukaryota > Metazoa > Arthropoda > Insecta > Lepidoptera > Tortricidae > Acleris > Acleris holmiana. The sequence continues at coordinate 2,937,256 of OX438776.1, forward strand.
CCAATCAACGAGTTTTTAATATGCGATGAGAAGGCATATTTAGGCCACCCTGATGGTAAGTAGAATCTGACACCCATTGACATTTAAATTCTCAAGACTGCAATCCTAAGACCTCAAATGCGTTGCCGACCCTGAAGACTGTATTATTCCCACACCAGAACACAATGATGTGAACACTGTTGCTTCGCGGTAGGTTAATGGATAAAATGGTGGTAGCGACCAGGACGGAACCTGCCTATGGTTCTACCACCACTACGCACCACTAAGTTTGCGGATGGAGTACTGCTCTCGACCAAGGTTGGAGAAGAAACACCTCAAGGGTTTTTAGTCAGCGCCTATCCTGGTCGCTGGTAGTCATAGTGGATTATCTGTAGAGAAAAAAAAACAAAAATAGTTGAGGTCAGGTTAGCTCATATATGCAGGTGCCAGCCATGACTGATTCAGCGTAAATCAGCGTTATCAGCGTTAAGTCACGCCGCACCACTGGCATGTGCCTCAATAGAACCCTGATCTGTGTCAACGTGTCACAGTGACATTGTGATTCAAGTCATAAGAAGTGTCAAACAAATTGTTTTAAAAGGTCAATGTGACACCAGGTTCACAGGGTCAGGGTTCTATTGGGCTTATAGTAAATGCAAGGATTTTACAAGTCGCTCGATGTACCCTTTTTCGAAGATGATGGTTGTGGTCGGACCTCTAGCAAGTTTCGTTCAGATCGCTAAAACCATCATATTCTTTAAACTACCGCCAATCAGTAGTGTGTGTATAGTTTTTACAAGCTTTTATTTAACTTGCACTGTTCGTATGTAAGTATGTAAGTTGTCCGTCAAAATTTCAAGATTTGACCCACTGTCCGGTTTGCAATTAAGCTGAAATTTTGAATGCATATGTATATCGCGTGACAATACAATATTATGATAACATGGAGCTGATCTGATTCTGGAGTTGGAAAGTGGTGACAGGATCTCTGCTATACTTACCGACTCATTGAGTTTGGACTCATTAGGTTGGTACAGTCGGCAATAAAAGCTTGTCTCAAAATTTTTATTTTGACAGAAACTTATTTCTAGTGTTGGACACATAAAACAACCGGTGAAATTACTAGCATATAGGCATAATTAAGCAGAGACGACACGTTAGCCTAGTTGGAAGTGACCCTGCCTCGGAAGCTAGCGGTCCCAGGTTAAAATCCCGGTAAGGGAAGATATTTGGGTGATGAGCGCGAGTATTTTTTCCTAATTCTTGGATGTTTTATATGTATTTATGTAAATATTTCTCTACATAAGTAAGTTTATCATTGTCTAGTACCCATAGTAAAAGCCTAGAGCTTAGTTCGGGACTAGGTCAATTTGTGTGAGATTGTCCCACGATATTTATTTATTTATTCCATTTCTGTCCTCAGATTCGGCAACGTATATGCGATCTTAGGATTGCAGTCTTAAGGTTGTAGTTATGAGTATGTATGTATCTATGGTTCACATATCCCACTTACCATCAGGTGGCCTGTCTGCTCGTTTGCCTTCCCCATGCTATGAAAAAATGGTTTACTGGTTAGTATCTACTGTGCTTTTATTGTTGACTCTTGATTGTAAGGTACCAACTTCCTTAACTATAGCTTTGTTCATATTGTAAATGTATATTACAAAATGAACCGTTTTAGCGTTTTATGCTTAAGCATCAATTTTTTTTAATTCTTACTGGTGATCATGAAATTACACAGAAATAACAACTCTGAACTACCTAATAACCAACAAAAACTAAGCTACTTAAAATAAAAAAAAAACTATAAAAAGAACACCTTCTCTAAGCAGGTCCGCCCGCGGCATGATCCCTATGACACTGGCTACATTACCTCTCTGCATAGCTAGCCCAATCCTTTGAGAGAGGTAAGCACCAGCTCTAGCTGAAAATGAAGCTTCAAGCATTAAATTTATTAAACAAATTAAGCCAAGCTAAGTGACAATTGGTCAGTTTTGTTCAGTCCTTTAGAATGTTTATGTGCAATTAATAGAATTTGTTAATTGTTTTTTTTTTACTTACCTATTCAGTTGTAAATATTCAGTATTGACACTAAGAAGTAAAATAAAAAACGTCTTTTATTTTTAGAGTTCCGTACCCAAAAGGTAAAAACGGGACAATATTGCTACGACTCCGCTGTCTGTCTATCGGTCACCAGGCCGTATCTCATGACCCATGATAGCTAGACAATTAAAATTTTCACAGATGATGTATTTCTTTTGCCAAATACTAAAAACAGAATAAAATAAAAATTTAAAGGGGGCTCCTACAACAGACGTGTTTTTTGCCGTTTTGTGCTCCTTTTAATAACGACAAGACGCTTGAAATATTAACAGGATATTAAGTTGTATATTCCCTGTAAAAATAAATATTTAAATTAAAATAAAAATATTATTTAAAGGGGGCTGCCATACAACAAACGCATTTTTTGCCGTTTATTGCTCGATATTACCTAATCAAATCACGGCCACAGTATCAGATAGACGCTTGAAATACTTACAGAGTATTTTAGTAGTATATTAACTTCAAAAATAAATCAATAAATTAAGAGGGGGCTCCGATACAGCAAAAGTAATTTCTTTTTGCCTAGCGTCAGATGTTGTATAGATAATGGTACGGAACCCTTCATATGCGCGACCGACTCGCATGTGGCCGGTTTTTTAGAATTATTATATAGACTGATGGTTTGACAACTAAATAAAATGTTTCAATAGGTAATGATTTTTTCTATACATTCAAACTAAGACTGAACATAATATATTTATATATATAAACGTTTTCCCTAAAATATAAATGATGTTTCCTTGCATGTTAGTTTAACTTACGCATTCAATTTATTGCGAATTTGCCCTGAAATTAATTTCTAAAGAAGCTTTAACATGAGAAAGTGAAGTTAACCAAAGTGCCTGAGGTGTTTTATAAATACTTGGGTGGATGGAAATCTTTCAATTTTGGTTAACATTATCTAAGGCAAAAGGCTTCAACGAAAACCATTTTATAATTATAATTTTGTTGATATACTTAGCTTAGAAGTCTATGGGTGGTATCTACTTAGGGATATTTTATAAAATTAGTTTGATCTATATTATAAAACCAGTGTATAAAAATGATAAAGAAATTAAAAACGATTCACAAATTGATTCATTTGATTAACATTTTCATTTGTGATTTTTGTAACACTGACCTAATCTACCCGTGTGGTTGCCGGGTTAGAATAGTGCCACTCCATGTCTTCCCGTGGTTGTCGTAAGAGGCGACTAAGGGAATAAGGGCTGGTAGTACTGTTGGGCGATGGGCTTGCAACCTGTCACTAACACTGGTAAATATCTTAGCCTACTTGTGCTAAATGTGGTTACAGAATTATCAACAAGTTTCTTTAGGATTGTTGGTATTTCTGTGGCTCTACCTACCCCACTATATACCCCACTAAGGCGTGATGTTATGTATGTATGTATGTAACCTAATCTAACCTACACGATGGTCTTGAAATTAATCCTGAAATATTTACAGTTTAGAAAAAAAACGAAAAATTATTAATATTTAGTAACCAGGTAGTTACTTCCTCGATATGAAAATACAAAATGTTTATTTTAATTTCATTTTATTTATTAGCTTTAGATTTAAACTTTTAACTTAAAGGACTCAATCTATCTCTATACCTTTCATTAACATTGCTTTAGAGGTTTATCCGTGAAAGAGTTACTTTTTCATTTAAAAAATTAGTATAGATTGACAGCTCTTGGGTCATACACACTCTTAAAAACAAAAGTTGTCTCTCCTGTGGTCAATAGTTAAGTTGTGTGCATATAAGTTATGTTTTTATAAAGATAGGTAGGATAGGAAAGCAGTCCTGACGGCGTTTTTGCGGGTATGGGCTTAACAAGAAAATTAGGCCTTAAAAACGTTAACTTTCAGTGTGTCCACAGGAAAGACGGTAGCCTAAATCCGTGTATGACCCTCTTACATAAAATTAAATAACGTGCCTAATGCAATTAAGTGTTTTATGTAACCCGCAAAGTTATGCTTCACTACTTAATGTGCAGTCAGGTGCAGAGAAATGTAGCCTCTCTCACTAGGTAACTTCTATGCACAGGAATTCACTTTTCCCTGCACGCCACTGTACATTGTCCGCAACCACAACGGTAACCGCACAACATTAATTTGAGTGGCGACGCGCTGTTTTATATTAAAAAACAACCTATTTCAAAGCCGGGTTATACATAATTATCGTTACTACTTTGAAATAATCTCGTATCTCATATTTCGTGAATTACAATTTTAAACTTAAACATGTAGACAAATAAGTTTAAAATCGTACATCACGAAATATGAGATACGAAGTTTTTTCATAGTAGTGACGATATTATATTCGACGTTAAGTCAAGGATATATGTGAACTTATTAGCTTCTGCCCGCGACTTTGTCCACGTAGGTTTTAATTTTCTTTATAACATCATAATATCAATATTACTGAGACTAACTTCGGTAAGAGCGAAAAATAATGTTCTCTTTCATAACAAAACATAGGCTGTTTGCAGTTTCTACGTCATTATAAAGTATCGCTTATTGAATTTTATTGTTTCAATTTTGTTTTGATTAAAAATCTTCTTAAACCTGGATATACGATATACGATATAGCCACATTGCAGCCTGTTATTGTTTGCTGTACAAATAGACTCGCAATATATTAGTTAAAGTTAGAACTATTGCAATTTTTAGGTCAATGCAAGCACTTGATACAATCTCCTCCTTTACACATCTCACTTTATTTTTTTAATACTCTATCATCATATACACTGGGTTGATTTTAACATAAAGTCTAGCGCGTTACCTAATTTCAGACGGAATAAAGGTTATTTTTGCGAGTCGACTCGGACGCTTTAGATTTGAAAGAGTTTTTGCGCATGATGCAACGGAAATAGGCATTCCCTTCTTTAAAACGGCTTTCCCCGAGATTTTCCACAACGATCGGTCCTCTACCTACTGTCATCCACCCCGCGTCGTCGGTCGTGGGACACATTAAAATAGGCTAATATCAATATAATTAATAATAAAAAATACTGTAGCAAAAATAAAGCCAGCTTTCGGTATTGCGATCCCAATTTATCCCATGTAATAATGTAAATAATGTTCTGCTATGTTTAAATAAATCTAGTCGTTTCAAATTTACTGTTGCTTCATCTGACACCAGGAGACCATTCCTCGAAACTCACTAGACTAATAATTAGTCCATGCGGTACATTTCACTAGTAGACTCTAATATTAGTATAGTTTAGTGAATTTCGAGAAACGGGCTTCAGTAGTTTCAGGATATTAAAATAGGAATATGAGGCTGATGATGAAGGAGGAAATGAGCATGAGGGATACCTGAAAGGAAGTAATCATCATCGCCTATGAATACCAGCAACACAAATCAGTCGGTTCGTCGTCGGCCTTTTAGGGAAATTAAAGGCCCTCATGTCACAACTAGTCGGAAATACTGCAGAGTGGAGTTAATTGTACTAGTTTAGCGTCGTGGAAATTTAACCCTGTGCAACAACGCTGATGAATAAAAATTATGTCTGACTAACGACATGTCAATCTGATATACATAAAGAGAACCAGCGATAAAAGCCGGCACTTAAAAATAGAATATCTTCTGTTAGCCTCCTGGATAGTTGCGGGGTCCTTTAAAAATAACAAAATTAAAGTCCTGATACTGCGCAAATAAAGCCATCTGAAAACACCGAGTGTACTTTATAAAGTACTTACATAATAATTACTGTTAATACAACTTTTTTCTGCTTGAAAACGGTAACAATTATTTTATCAAGGCAAGCGGGAGAAGTTTCAGGACTCAAGGGCAAAGCACTTGACTAAAAGACTCTCAGCCTTTATGACAAAAAAATACAAGATCCAGGAGGTTAGACAAGAAAATAAAATTGTATGGGTGTGTTTCTTTGTAAAAGCTGCACGGCACGGATGGCCCAATTTTGACAAGCGATGTGTCGTAAGATTCGCCTTAGCGTCGCGGGTGAATGGATATATAACATGATTGTGACATTATCTAAACAATTTCATTCGTAATCCTCAGTGTTAGCAACGCATTTGAGATCGTAGGATAATAGTCGTGAAAATTCAAATGTCTATGGTCTCAGATTCCACTTACCATTAGGTGGCCTGTGTGCTTGTGTTTCTCCTTAACATAACGTGTTCTTTTTAAATTAAAGGACACCTCTGATTACACACAATGAAATGAAATAAGATAATGACTTAACGTAGAGCAATCGAATAGAATCTTCTAGGTGGTCTTGATCTGATGGCTTAAAAGGGTCAATCATCTTTTTTTTGTACCTCGTTGGCATGGTGACGTCTCTTGGGTCACTCTGAGACCATGATTTTTAAGTTAACAATCCACCAAACATCATTTTTTGTGGCAATAACATTTTTTAACGGTTTTCTATGAAGCATATTTAGTCCATACATACATAACGACACGCCTTCGTTCCCAGAGTGGGGTAGGCAGAGCCATAGACATTTTACACATTCAGGCTAAGATTTTTACCAGTGTATTAGTGACAGGTTGCAAGCCTATCGCCTAACAAGCCACAAGCCTACTTACCTAAGCATTACAAGCCTTTATTTCCTTAGTCGTCTCTTACGATATCCACGGGAAGACATGCAGTGGCACTATTCTAACCCGGCAACCAGTAGTGTAATACTAAACCATTTTTCTAATAAACTATCACCGTTGTCTGCTGGTTTACTGGTCAAAATAACAACCACAAAACGTTGATTCACCCAAAGAATACAATCACCAAAACTAAAACGTGTCTTCAATCTTTGACGGAAAAGATTTAAACTCAGTCCAGTCTAATAATATTTATACCCACGCCAGTCCTTAATAAGTAAATTAATTTTATTTTAACTAAAGTTCTGTTTAATTAATTTATTCACTGCTAAAAAGAGACACCAGTATGTTCTACAAACCCAATGACCAATCAACTTAAACCTAGTTCCCGAAAAACTAATCAAAGCAAACCGTGTTCAAAGCTGCTTCACGTAATACGGAACTGACAAAAAATCCAGTAAAGAATCAAAGGGATCTGTGAAATAGAACACATTTTGTAAGCAATAGTGACGTTCCCAAACTGTAGTTACGTCACTTTGACACCCTAGCCCGAATTACAAGTAGCGCAAAGTGAGTCCTGTGACAACTGGCCGTAATCCGAGAGATTTGCATGTCACAGAACTCGGCTGACCCTAGCAATTTGAACGAAACAGCCTTGAAGGAACAGCTTTGTTAATCCACTCGAGAATAATACGAGCAACACTGACCTAACTATGAAATTAACGGCTTAACTTGTACAAGGTAAAACCTACATGGTACACCTCTGTATAATATTGTACAAGGTTAAACTATATTAATAAATAAATAAAATAAAATAAATAAAGTGTGGTTGCCGGGTTAGAATGGTAACCACACGGCACCAAATACGGCACGGCACGTGGCAAAACGAGTTGTTTGTAAATAAACAGGATTTTTTTAATGTTATGCTGGTTGCGCTGCACGCTCGCGGCAGCCCGAACAGCAACAGAAATATTGCTTTAGGCATTTTATTGTGATGTTCAGGGCTCGGATTTTTCATCACTCGGTTTGATGAAACACAATTATGGAGTCAATATTAAAACTAAAACTTATAATAATATAATCATTCATTTAAATTTATCGTGTGGTTGCCGGGTTAGAATAGTGCCACTCCATGTCTTCCCGTGGATGTCGTAAGAGGCGACTAAGGGAATAAGGGCTTGTAGTACTGTTAGGCGATGGGCTTGCAACCTGTCACTAATACACTGGTAAACATCTTAGCCTGACTATGCAAAATGTGGTTACAGAATTATCAACAAGTTTAGAGTTGTTGGTATTCTGTAGCTCTGCCTACCCCACTCTGGGAATAAACGGCGTGACGTTATGTATGTATGTAAATTTAAAAGATTACAATAATTATAAGATCATGAGATTTACTAGTCGAGAACACTTTGTCTGTGCTTTAAGATAGATGTGTGTTTTAGTTGTGTAAGGTCTACTCCACAAGACAAGTGGAATCTGACACCCCTAGACATTCAAGACTATAATCTCAACACTGCAATACTGAGACCTCAAATGCGTTGCCAACCCTGTCTGGAACACAACAATGCAAACATTGGCTGTTTGGCGGTAGGTTGATGGATAAGATGGTGGTAGTGATCCGGACGGAACCTGCACAAAGGTAACCATTCATTTTGGGCCCAATATCAAAAGTGCCGGCCAACGTACAAAAATGTTTTTAATTGCTCTGGGTGTTTCATTATATGACATGTAAACTCTAGAACCATCATTTGTTGGTGTTACAGAAGTTCGAAAATCCTGACTTTTCATACAAAATCAAAAGTGTCAACTAAAAAATATGATTATTTTTTACTGCTTGGAGCTTTACTGTGAGCATAGAAAACACCTTGACCTAAGATAAATATCATAGTAGCAAGTATCATCATCGTTCAGTCAAAAGACATCCACTTTTGATAGTGTAATTAATATACATCGCCAAATAACAAATGATGGTTTTAGAGTTTGATGTCATATAATGAAATGCTCAGAGCGATGTTCCGATCAGATTATAACACTTTTATTCGTAAATCGGCACTTTTGATTTTGTATGAAAAGTCAGGATTTTCGAACTTCTATAACACTAACAAATTATGGTCCTGGAGTTTTGATGTCATTATAATGAAATGCTCAGTGCAATGTTAAGATCAAATTAAAAATACTTTTATCCCTTGGCCGGCGCTTTTGATCTTGGGCCCAAACTAGTATGAAACGTGAATTGTCTCCTTTGTCACAGTGAGAGACGTCATGACGTGTTTTGGAATTAAGTGTTGCTTGCTTTTAAAGATATAGGTAGCTTAAATAATGGGTGACCTTTAGATGAACTTGTCTCGACCTGGGCTGAGATTCTACACGGTAATAACGATATCGTATTTGACGTGTTTCCGTATTGTCAACGTTTTCATAACTCTTATGTCATTTACAATAATGTTGGCTGTGACATAAACGATTTTAAAACAAGTCAAACACGATATCGTTATAACGCAGTTGAATAGAGGCCCAGGTACTTTAATTCCTCTTGTTGTTTTTGACAAGTTATCGCATAGACAATATCATAATAGCTCCTATTTACTTGACAGTAATGGTGGCCGAGTTATAAACAATACTATAACAATACGAGCAAAATCAGTTAAAATATGGCCTCTGACGTGATGTATTTCATTTCGTTTCACAATGATGTGGCTGCTTTACGTCTGTGTCTATGTACGTCACGGTTTTAGTATTAACGTTTTCTCAAAGTAAATTGAAACTTTTCATAAAGAGATAAGTTTTTGGACGAAACGTGTTGAGGATTCAAAAGTTAGAGAAGTAGGAAAATTAAATAGTAATTATTTGACTAGAAATTCTTTAGTTACTGATAAGCAACCAGCCTGCCAGCCAGCTATATAGCTTGTCATAGCCAGCCAAGCCAGCCATGCCATGGCAGCCCGAAGACTCATCTCTCTACACCTGCCTGCTACCTGGGCTCTAGCTGCACGGAGGGGAGAGAGGTTTATAAAAGCCAACGCAGCCAGACGTACTATTGAGAGCACTGATTAAGTAGTCACGCTGTCTAAAAAAAAAAAAATGAGCTACTTCCGTTCCGTTCTGTTCCGTGTTCTATTTTTATTTTTATCTTTTGGTGTTCAATAAAGAGTATTTGTATTGTATTGTATTGTACTTCACCGCTAAACGAGTACTTATTTCAAACGGTCGGAATAAGAAATATTTGTATTTGTAATGCTAAAATAATTTAGATACAGGTAAAAACTGAAGTGGAGTCCCTCTTGCATGACTGTATTTGTTATACAAAACGAATATTATGGAACTTACGTCATATTTCAAATATAGAAATTCAAAAGTTGTATAAAAATGTGTTATAGTATAGCTTCATGGAAGACGGACTTTACTTGTACTGCGTCCTAAAGGCATTCTAGTAACGTTTTTTAAAAAAATACATATTAAGGGCTATAATTAAAAATAAAACTTATTAATTCCTTTGTGTAACGAGAGTTACCCATTTGGGTTTGTATGACTAACTTTCGTTACACAAATGACTTTTGATTTCATCAAGCCTTTAGCTATGTACATCATACTATCACGCCTTTATTCCCAGAGTGGGGTAGGCAGAGCTACAGAAATACCAAAAATTACGAAAAGAGTTGTTGGTAATTCTGTGATCACATTTTGCATAAACCAGCTAAGTTGTTTATCAGTGTATTAGTAACAGGTTGCAAGCCCATCGCCTAACAGTACTGTGTACTTTTAAAAAAAAAACTACTATTTACCTACTTAAAGATTTGAAAATGGAACACCTCTTACATTGAATTTCTGGTTCAGTCCCAAACTTCATTTTCTCCTTTTCATCTTTATTATTAAGAAATAATTGAAAACTAATAAACGTTTCAATTAAAAGCCTACTCGTAGTCTTACTTACAATTTAGTAATTCTAAATACTGTACAGCCAATTTCTTTGAACGTTAAACTGTAAGCGCTAAGTCGTAACAAAATACGAAAATTCAAAGGTTATTCTACTTGTAATAACCAAATTAACGCAACTTTATTGACATTAGTTTTAATTCAAACGATGCTTGGGTTATGAGCCTTATGGACCAGTTTCAGAGATTACTGAGTGCGTGATAAATATAAATGGTGAACTAGTAGATCAAGTGAGTGAATTTGTGTATCTGGGAAGTATGTTTACAAGAGATGGTAAGTGTGAGAAGGATATTGAGAGGAGGGTGAATGTAGGAAATCAGATAAATGGAGCCCTGCACTCCTTTGTGAGCAGAAGGGGCATTTCACAAAAAGCCCGACTGGCTGTTCACAATGGAGTGTTGGCTCTGATGGATTGGAGCTGATGTATGGTAGTGGATGTTGGGTGTGGCAGGATAAGCAAGAAAGTCGCATAAATGCAGTAGAAATGCGCTCTTTGCGTAGTATGTGTGGTGTGAAACTATGTGATAGAGTAAGGAATGAAAACATCAGAGAGAAGTGTGGTCTGAAAGAAGCTGTAGTGACTAAAGTTGAAAAGGGCATGCTTCGATGGTTCGGTCATTTGGAAAGGATGGATGAAAAAAGATTGACGAAAGAAATTTACAGTGCTAAAGTGAGTGGAAGGGTCGAAAGGGGGCGCCCTAGGCGTACTTTTTTTTAATCAAATCGGGTAAATACTGGAAAAGGGCCGAATCTTAAGTACCCGAAACCGAAGTGCATGCATGACTCGATGTATGAATGTGGAAGAAGCGAAAGAGCTTTGTCAGGATCATAGCAGGTGAAAAGAAGTGGTCTCTGCCTACCCCTCTGGGAAACCGGCGTGATTTATGTATGTATGTATGTATGTATGGACCAGTTTCAAAGTCCAAAATTGACATTAATTATTGACGACACGCTAGCCTCGTTGGTAGTGCCCCTGTCTTCGAAGCTGGAGGTCCTGGGTTCAAATCCCGGTATGGGCAAATATTTTTGTGATGAGCAATGAGTATTTGTTCCTGAGTCTTGGATGTTTTCTATGTATTTATGTATGTATTCTCTATATAAGTATGCTTATCGTTGTGTAGTACCCATAGTACAAGCCTAGAGCTTAGTTTGGGACAAGGTCAATGTGTGTGACATTGTCCCGTGATATTTTTATTATTATTATTATATCTTTATTTAATATCATAATATAAATGTGACAGTTTGGAACTCCTTGAAATTACGGCCGTAGGATTAAACTAAAACGTAGAATTATGAAGTTTTTTATATTAACACACACACAACATCATGCCCTCATTCCCAGAGTGAGGTAGTCAGAACTAAAGAAATACCAACAACTCTAAAAAGACTTTATTACAATATTGTAACATTTTGCTCTAACAGGCTAAGTTGTTTACCAGCATATTAGAGACAGGTTGCAAGCCCATCGCCTAACAGTACTACAAGCCCTTATTCCCTTAGTGGCCTCTTACGACATCCACGGGAAGACATGGAGTGGCACTATTCCAACCCGACAACCGTATTATGATTATTTTATTTTATTTATTTGACCTGTAAGTTTTAATATTCGGCTTAGGGCGGAGACAAATAGTGGGAACTTGCGGCACGTACAGCCGCACGACCCGCCCCACTAGCTTAATAGATGTAATACAGGGCTCCACTGGCAGACACCCACTCCACGGGAAGACATGGAGTGACACTATTATAACCCGGCAACCACACGGAACAAATATATAAACGGAACGGAACGGAACACTATAGATATATACGGAATAAATTTTAGATGTATTTGATTAGTTATAATTATAATATAATTGGGAAACTAATTATAAAAGGCCTTAATCAGATGTTTGATGGGTAGCAATTACGGCGGGATATAGAAACTTATAAATCCTGCAATAATAACCGAATATTATTTCATTAAATTTGAAAATGATTTGTTAAGTTTCGGGAGCGTTGCAATTGTGAAATAATAGTTGGTTTGCCTATTCTAATAGATCTATTAAACCAAATATTATTAGTGATCAATCATATTTGGTTTCGTCGTTTCATCCATCAATAAAATTAAACCAGTATCGCAATTTTAATGTTTTATGGCTTTAATATTTTACCTCTTAGCCTGTTAGTGCAAAATGTGGTTACAGAAATTTAATATCAGTAAGTCTTTAGAGTTGTTGGTATTTCTGTAGGTCTGCCTACCCCACTTTGGGAATGAAGGAGTGATGTTATGTATGTATGTGTGTAATATTTTAAAATACATACCTACTAACAAAAGACAAAAGATGCAAGTAATTTTATATAAGCATGTAATAGAGATAAAACCATTGTACAACACACCTACAATTAAATAATAAATTATGACTAGACTCACTTAAAAATGTTCCTATTTAAGATTTAGAGTCGCATGTAACATTCGGAAATTATTGAAATAAAAAGTTTAAGTATATATTTTTTTTTTACTTAAATGAATTAACGGCAAAATTCTTCCTCTTCATTCTCCTACCCTTTTAACAAACAGACTAAGTCCACTTTGAACTTTTTTTCACCCTCCTACACACACTCATTAACACACTTAACACCTTATTTTTCTATAATTTTTAAAGTAAAGTAATAATTGTCATATTGTTTCTTTTAATGAAGAAATAATCGTAAATAAGTTTTGTTAACGCTAAAACTAATTAACACTACAACCGGTGTCAATAGGGAACGAGGAATAGCTGTAGGTATACGCGATATAATTGTCGTGTAAATTTTCCAGAAGATATGAAGTTTTAAAGTCAGTTCAGATTCCCTGCAAAAACACTATACAAAATCGACGACAGGAATGACGTCATTACTGTTGTTCCATGTTTAAAATATAAGGACCTTATAAGGTTATTTGCATTTATTACGTAAATTCCTATGTTTAAGCCAATATTGTTGAATCAAAATAATTCGTTAATAGATGAGGATGCCGTAAAAAACTATATAAATATAAAAAAAAGTTTTAAACTTGTAACAAAAACCCACAACTCATTTTAATTTTACTTTTGCCATGTTATCGTTTTGTTTTTAACTCGGCCACCATTACTGTCAAGTAAATAAGAGCTATCATAATATTGAGAATACGATAGGTACCTAACATTAACGAGTTTAAAGAACCCCCGAACAGTATCCAAGTAAATTAAATAATAACTCGGCAGGCAAGAACAAAATTATAAATAAAAACCAAAGACAGCAAGCGCGCATTGCTAAGCTGGTTACGTCCAATCAGTATTAAAAAAAAATTGCCACCAATAAACGAACACGAAGGAAAAACGTGAACAGTTGAACAAATCTACATTCTTTTAATAGTCGCCATTTCTATTTTCTACTAAAAAACGTAAATCTATGCGAGAGCGATTTGCCGCGCGATCGCGTAGAACGTGACCCGGTTCGGATATGTCTGCTTTTGAAATGTAAACCTTCGGTGTTTTTAATGTCTGTGCTAATAAACGCCATTATTTTTGCCACATAATATATATATATATATTTTTAGTGGTGGTAGGACCTTGTGCAGGGTCCGTCCGGATCGCTACCACCACCTTATCCATTAATCACCCGTCAAGCAATAGTGTTCGCATTGTTGTGTTTCAGTGTGGGGATAACACAAGCGGTGAAATTACTAGCATAGAGGCATTTTATCTTAGTCCTCAGGGTTGGCAACGCATTTGAGGTCTTAGGATTATAGTCTTGAGAATTCAAATGTTTATGGGTCTCAGATTCCACTTACGGTGAAATTACTAGCATAGAGGCATTTCATCTTAGTCCTCAGGGTTGGTAACGCATTTGAGGTCTTAGGATTATAGTCTTGAGAATTCAAATGTTTAGGGGTCTCAGATTCCACTTACCATCAGGTGGCCTGAGTGCTCGTGAGCCTTCTCCTTAACATAGAAAAAAAAAACTGGCTTTTCGTTTTCATCAAACGTTTTTACGAGAAAAACTTGTAACAAATGCAGGGAAATTTTGCATTGTTTTTTTCCGTAGTGTCGCCATTATGACAGCTCCTTATTGGATGATATGGTGTTGCCGTGCCTATCAATCATCTTTAAAATTGCCCTCCTAAGCAAAAAAGCAGTATATCAAATTCAATTACCAAAGCAAATTCAATCCTATCCAGTTGGTAATAAGGTTGCATTTGCTACCGAAGTTTGATCTGAGATACTGCCGCTTGTGTTAGCAGGGCAGATTTGCGATCGCGGATGCAAATGGCTAGAAATATAACACCACTAATACCGAACTATTGCCTTTTAAAACGGGTACAAAAATCTACGAACCCGTTCTGCAGGTTAAGGTGTGCGGTATATCGCTAAAAAGAGTCTCACGCAAAGGGTGTTTAAATAACGTTGACAGCACGTTAGCCTAGTTGGTAGTGACCCTGCCTACAAAGCTAGTGGTCCCGGGTTCAAATACCAGTAAGGGTAAATGTTTGTGAGATGAGCGCGAGTATGATTCTGAGCCTTGGTTGCTTTATATGTATTTAAGTATGTATTTCTCTATATAAGCAAGTTTATCGTTGTCTAGTACATATAAAACAAGTCTAGAGCTTAATTTGGAAATAGGGTAAAAAAAAAAAGATTTGTTTCCGAAATTTAATTTAATTTTATTAAACAATAACTTAAAAGTGCGAATACATTTCTATAAGACTGTCTTATTAAAGAAACAATAGCTTTTAAAAACATCAAAAAACATTAATCATGAAAGCGAAATACCAGAAAAAACTACTAAAAATATTTTATTTATTGCAACTCTCCGACTATTCACCTTAATGTTTTTTTTAATTATCAGAAACAAATTAACGAAACTCAACAAACACTCTTATTCAAATAATTAATCAGAATTCCACTAAGTGAATTTTTTTAATTAAACTAGCCAAGAAGCGAAAAAAAAGAAAAATCCGATGTCTCGCTCGCTGATTTGCCCGGACTCATAGAAGCCGATTCAGCAAGTTAAGTCAAACAATCAATTAATTAGTGATTTTTTTTAATAAGAAAATACAGGCTGTTATTATTGTGTGCTACTGAAATCTTATACTAGCTGTGTTTCAGTTCACTTTTTTAGACTGAACGATGTTATCTACGACCATAAGGCGGGGGCTAGAGTCAGAGAGAGAGAGAGAATGGATTCGGTAGGTAAAGATAAAATTATAAAGTCTCTGACTCTAGCCACAAGAGGATTAGAATATGTCTTTTAAGGGTTCCGTAGTAACTAGGAACCCTTATAATTTCGTCATGTCCGTCCATCCGTCCGTCCATCTGCAGCCTAGCGCAGAGACTCTTAGTACTAGAAAGCTGTAATTTGGCATGAATATGCATATTAGTCACGCCAACAAAGTGGTGCAATAAATGTAAAAAAAGTTTTTTATGGTACAGTTGACGTCATGAATATGTTTACACATTAGTACCTTGTCACTTTCATTCACTGAGACAATTTCATATATAATTAAATGTAATTTTCTCAGTGAATGAATGTGACATGGTACTAAAGTGTAAACATATTTATGACGTCGACTGTACCTCCTTTAATGACTATCTAGTCCTGTTTGTCGGGTTCATACATGCTTATAGCTAAAGAAAAGTAGGACCATGTTGTACTCAGTACCTGCGAACAAACATAATAAAAATAAGAGTGATACATGATAAGTAAGTTGTTTATTGAATGAAGGGTTTGATTTTGATATCATTTCATCTTTTCAGAGCACGAAATGTTAAATTGATTTTTAGTTGCGAGTAAAATGCCAAGCTATTACTAAAGAAAAACTACAATGAAATATAAAATAAGCATGCCAACATGTTAATGAAGTAAATAGAAACAAATAAATATCAGGGGACAATCTCACACAAATTGACCTAGTCCCAAACTAAGCTCTAGGCTTGTACTATGGGTATGGGTAAACATCCAAGGCTCAGGAACAAATATTCGTGCTCATCACACAAACATCTGCTCTTTCCAGGATTTGAACCCAGGACCGCTGGCTTCGGAGGTAGGGTTACTGCCAACTAGCTCACCGTGTCCTCCTTAGTATTTTAAAAGTGGCTGTATCCATACGTAGATCAGAAAATACAATTTCTTACCGTGGTAAAGGTATTCAAGGTTACCGGTGAATATCCCATAGACGTCAAAGAACAGGCATTTTGTGACCTGAAAAAGATTCAGCAAAATTTTTAAAATGAAAATGATAATTTTTGGGTTATATCTAAGGATAGCAAATCATTTAAAAAAAAAAAAATTAGGGCAAGTTTATGTGGTCGAGATCATCATTTGGTAACTATACCGAGTTCAAACTTGATAGGGTTACGTTAAGTACAATGGAGATCCTATAACCATCTTTCGACTTCATCATCAGATCTAATATTAGACACTTAGGTATTGAATTTTCATCGGTTTAGTATTACTATATTTAGATGTACTTTTTTCCAAATGTTAGCCCTAACTAATGTTTAACTTTGAACTAATGTTTACTTGTTAAAAAACAAACAATCAAACGTGCTTAGTTGAATAAAATGGTTCTGGGGTCTATAATCCTAAAGGTTCCAGGGGAAGTTAAGTAACTGTCAAAGGAGTTTAAATTTATAGTCACTAGGCGAAGTGGTTAACGGGGCTAACAAATAGGCTGAATTGAAATGGACGGGCTTTGCGTGAATTAGCCACCTCAGGAAATAAGAAATAAATACTCTTCTGCAACACAGCAGCGGATGCGCTAGCACACATAAGTTTTTTTTTTTATACTTACCTATCTATTTTACACTACACCGAAAAAACACCGACTTACAAGAGTGGCACCCTAATTACAATTATTAAATAAAAAATAAATAAAATAAATAATCACAGGACAATGTCACACAAATTGAACTAGTCCCAAACTAAGCTCTAGGCTTGTACTATGGGTACTAGACAACGATAAACTTACTTATATAGAGAAATATTTGTATTTGAACCCAGGACCCCTAGCTTCGAAGGCAGGGTCACTCCCAACTAGGCTAGCGTGTCGTATTGTATTGTAAGAGTGAAAAAATTGGACACCTTTTTCCGTTAACTTGACTTCACTAAGGTAAAAGGTTAGTAGCCACTCGTTTTTCAGAGATGAATAAAATACCAAGTTGTAGTCTCTTCGGATTATGATTAAGCCTGAAAAATAAGTTTTCAAAAACGCAAAATATAACTTCTTTTCAAATGGTAGGTACCTACTAGGTTAGTCCAACTTTACTAAAGTCGGCTTTTTTTGTTGAAAATATTGTGGTCGCCAACTTCAATTGGGCTAACCTATTAAGTGGGTGCCTACAATTTTAAAAGAAGTTATTTTTTGTGTCCTTGAAGGCGTTTTTTTATTTTATAAAAGATTCTTTTATTTTATACTTTTTCGTGTTCATAATACGCTGTTGCCCGCTTCTTAGTTGATATTAAACTTTAAGGTATTACAAGCGTGGCCCGCAAGCAACGCCGCGGGAAAGTCATAGTCATATATCAACAAGTAAATATTCTTCGTTGTAGTCGCTCATCTATCTTAATCGATATATCTTATCGCCACCCTTGAAATAGGTACCCTTGAGGAGTTCCGGTGGCCATCTGTGGTCTTCATCATCAGTTCCACTTCACCAAGTCATACTTTCTGAATGCAAATGTTAGACTTGTTATGTTTGTTAAGTGAACTTCTCAAATATTGTAATATTTGAGAAGTTCACTAAATTTCTCACTGATCCCCACATCAGTTTCTGTTTTGGTGACAATAACCACTTCGGAAGTATACACTATCAAACCAAAAAAGACGGATTAATCGGTGAATATACATAACAAAAAATATACCTACCGTGGAACGTAATAACCTCCTCGTTTTTTTAAAGTCTGTTTTAAACACCAAAAAGTTATCTAAATTTTGAGCACAGATCTATGTCAAGACAGACAAGAGGTTAAACTGTGTCATAGTTATATTCTATAAATGATGTATCACATTATATTGGGTTCTAAATTTTAAATCTGATTCATTTTTATAGTTATTTACTAAATTCTTATTACACAAACCAATAAAAATGGTGCAAATCAATTAAAAAAAAATACTTTATATATTAGAAATCATAATAATAGTAATCAGGGCGCTACTTTACATCCATATATATGATTGGAGCAGTCGTAAGCAACTATAAAAAGTCTAATAACACGTATTTTTAAGAAACTTACTGGATAAATCAAATATACTTCCTACTTCGGAACGTTTCGCTTTATAAGGGTCAAACTCGTGACTGCAATCAAGCTTAAATCACGATATCATACAAGATTTTCTAATAAGATTCAAACCTCATCGTACTCAGTATTATCTTTATTCTTATCGGCTACTGCCTGGCTGATTGTTCCGATAAGTTTTATAAATTCAAAATACAAGATTTGACTCATTTTAACAATGTGAAGTCTAAGTCAAACTTGCTTATTTATTTAAGTACAAATATTTTAAGAACAGTTTAGCAATCTTGCGTATGCACAATAAAGTCTTCACACTGCATTATTTGCTCACTTCTTTTAAACGTGTATATTTTTCTAAATCTTGCAACCAATTTTGTAATCAGTTTCTGTTGTTAGAATGTTTTTTTTTTTATACTTCCATAATATGAACGCAATAACGATCCGTTGAGTTAAGAAGTAACAATAGCCTCTTGTTAAATTCATATCCATAAATAAACAACTTATATGCAAAGAAAATAATTGTATGTTGTTTTAGTTGATAGAACTTCCCTTGTCTCCAGTTAGTTAGCTAAACTCCATCCGTATTATGGTCTATCGCGGTGGATAAAGCATCCGTCACTCTCGCACTATTCTTGTCAGAAAGGGACGCATGTTTTATCCACGTTTAGTCTCGCGATAAACACGGCCTTAATAAATCCCCCGGTCGAAGCAGATGTCTTACCTCACTATAATAAAGATAATGGTCTTCCGATACTGCATATTGCCTTCGTACCATAAGTTATGATAAGCAGAATCGGCTACCCCGGCACTCTGAAACAAAAAGCCATTAAGGTTCTGACGGCGTATTATGATCCGCTAAAACCTGCTAAGTTCCAGTGGAAAGGATAGAGTTAAAAGAGTCATATATCTGTCGGTAAGTGAAAGATCACTGGCTAGATTTTTTTAAGGCTTTGATAGCAACTTTGTAAGAATAATACTACTGTAGTTCAGTAATTTATGTTTATATGGCATTGTAACTGTAGTTAGTTTTGGGTTTAAACCTCGTCAAAACCAATATCTACCTATTTTGGTAACATTGTAAATGCAACCTTGTTGTATTATCTATAGGGTGCCTTTTTCTATGATATTATGTCTCAAAGGGGAACCTGGGACACGAGAGGTTAAGGGAAATAAATGTTGTAAAATAAAGATAATTTGAATAATGCTTTGGTCCCGTTCAGTTGTAGTGGAATTTGCCTGGCTGGCTTAAAACTTTTATTATGTTCAACGTAAACATCATACGTGAGTATGTAAGTAAAGTATCTTCAATTTATTCTACTTTTGTACAGATGAACCATTTTGAGTACACTTTGAGCTTGTAAGATCTCCTGTGTTACCTACGTAGCAAGTTGTTTCTTTTTCGATTGAAAATCAGGTAAGATCAGGTATCATAGGTTTGAAATACACAAGTGTACGATCACGTTTCAACACGATAGCCTAGGTCACCAATGCTCTTCAACGTGAGATTCAAATAAATTCGTTTTAAATTTTATTTCGCCGAAAATGGAGGCCTAATCATTTCCTCCTTTAACTCCTTATCCTCTTTGGCCGATCCTGCTTATCTTCAAATTAAAAAGTTGTATATGCCTTGACTACTATGTTACCATTTTTTATAAGGATTGGACCAACAAACCCTAAGTTATCGTAGAACAAACATACAAATGCCAAAATAGATATACTAGTTAATGTTACTAGTGTTAAAACTGTATTTTAATTTAAATCCATTCACCCTGTTAGATATAAAAGCATGACTGGTCCATAAAGCAAAAAACCGGCCAAGTGCATGTCGGACCACACACAGTGAAGGGTTCCGAAGCTGGGATGAAAGTTCATGGTTGAAATTCTTCTTTTTTTTTATTAAATTCTTAAAAACTACACAGCGTATCGTGTTTAAAACAATTTTGGTTGAAAGTATTTCCTATATTCTACTACTGTGATTTTTATTAGAATGTTCTATTTAACAGTTCAAAAGCTACCCACCCGGACATAATTTTTAAGACTTTAGAAGCGTATATCTCGCCTACTGTTCACTTACGTAAAAAAGTCACTTAAAAACCTCGGTATCATTTTGGAAGCCCTATCTAAAAATACTCCACACGCTGATGTAACTAAAAAAAATTTTTTTCGTCCCCTACTTACATGTATAGAGTGCCACCCCTAAATATATATTTTTTCAATTTTACTACATCATTGTATAGTGGTTCATAGAATACATCTATCCTCCAAATTTCATTTATATAGTGCCAATAGGCTCTGAGTAAAATGGCTGTGACATACAGACGGACAGACGGACATGACGAAATTATAAGGGTTCTGTTTTTGCCATTCGGCTCCGGAACCCTAAAAATGGAATAAATTAACGTTCTCAAAAATGCTAATATTTTTGTTTAAGTAATGTTAAAATACTTACCGCCCCAGACAGCATTTCAGCGTAAAAACATAAATTAAATATCGGAATCATCGAAGCAACTACACCGACGAAGTTATTAGCCATTTCTGCAGGACCGCGGGCTATCTACAAACATACAAAAACTCCAATGTATGTTCAAGTTTTTTCAATCCGCGACGACGCGTCCGACTAGTCAAATTTATTTATATTAATAAATTGACGATACACAGCCACTTCGATATAATAAGTGAGGTAACTCATAATTTTATCGAATGTATCATTCCATTCATAATGTTTTCAGGGTATCTTAAACATTAGTTAATTACCAGTGATCGGAATAGGTAGTGCAATTTCGCGAGACTTCGGTGCGTAAGTTTAGTATGGGTATGGTAGCTTGTAACCCCGGGATTACATTTGCAAAGTGTTAAAGTTTGTGTTTAATTCAGAAATGTTATTAAAGTATGATCTTAACGATTATTTTGCTAGCATAGAATATCGCATTGTCGAAATATGTAGACACTTGCAATGACAAAAAGTAAAAAAGTATTAACAATAACATTATTTTTTTAGATTTTTCGCATGTTCCCATTTAACTTCAATTAAGGTCGCGTCAAGAAAATATTCTGTGAAATAATACGAGCCCCGGGATCTGGGGTCATATCCATTATTAAGTATAATGTTTAAGGTCATTCACCCGAAATTGCACTACCTATTCCGATCACTGTTAATTACGTAGGTTAGGTTAGGTTTGACGCATAAGATACCCTGAAAACATTATGATTTCAGCAGAAATTGGCGTCCGATGAAAGGTGTTTCGATAAAAAGATAGACGCCCAATAAATTAATTAATGACGCGGGACGTGGTAAATTTAAAACACTTTAAGGTTTTTGTTACAGTTTTAATAGTTGGAGACGTGTTTTTATTTTATTGTCACCATTATATTTTTCTTTTGGCCGTCAAAGTGCAACGGGGGTTTTGAGGGAATTCGTCTGCATCGATGAATTAGAAAACTTCTTACAAGCAGATTATGTGCAAGGTGACTTCTCTCGTTCGTCCTTAAATAGATAATTTATTCCAATCATATGTATATCTTTTACTTTTTTTTTTAGTAAAATTATTAATTATTTTTGACGTATCGGGATATTGAAAACAGGTGACGTTACGAATACAGCTGCATTTTGTCGAAGTGCTTTAGATCAATTTTAAATTTCTGTACCATTTTGATGCAACTACATAATTATATTTTAATTGCACTTATTTAAGTTGCGTTTTAGTAACAAAATCAATGTCAAATAATTTAACTATCACTTTTCTGTTACAGGATCATTCAGTAAAATCATTCAACATTGAATTGAGTAAAGTGATATAGCAATACGACGTTTAAACAGCAACTGTAGCGAATAACAACCTATCTCCCTTTCTAAAATAATACTTATTCTTAAGGAATTACACCATTCGGGAGCCATTAAGGGCCTAATGTAAACATTGTCGAGTAAACACACCTTGCCTGGGGCGGTGACATAACGTAAACTAACGACTTCTGTCCCTCGGGAGTAATTGCTTTTAGGTGCCTATAATATTTTACGTATTTTAGTAAAATTATAATAATGATTACGGTTAATATTGATTTTTTACAATTATTTTGATATCTTTACATAATATTCACTCGATCTTGTGGTTCATGCTTCTATCGATATCACACTAGTCTAGACGGTGACTTTATACGTTTTTTATGCCTCGTCATTGTCTAAAATAAAAACCAAATCATGAACGTACGTAACGTTATGGCTGGAAAAGTTAATATAATCATCTTTTGTAAAAATTAAAAGTTATAACAAATCTGTTTATTGCCAAACCTTTGCTACAAATCCAAAGAAGCATATAGTGATCGTTGCAAAAAGTAAATTGAAAAATATCATCTTGTTGAAAATGTCATCAAGAAGCTCAGCTAATCTGCAACAATCAAAAAGTTTAATTGAATTGTTTTTATAAGACATCTATTATGCGAGCTGGCTCGCTTCACTCGTCAAAGACGACGTCCAGACCCCCTTTACAGGCTGAATGATTGCTATCAAAATGATTAAATGTAATAGTAATTCTCAAGGCATCACAAAGATGAAGATACATTTTAATAAAAAACACATGAATAGACAAAGATTTCCCTTCGATAAGTAGCCCGCTCGGGCACTTTTACACGTTCAAAATCTACCAGCGCTTCCCAAAATGTGATGGCTGCTAAGAAAATGCGCTGCAAGAAACTAAACAGTCAGTCAGTCTTGAATTCTTAAATCTAAACATCAATAAAATTTTACTTTATTCGATTCTGCTTTCATCTACTTAGGTACATCGATTACTTTCATCTTTATTTCATTCATTTTCATACCTTATTAGTTTCTGATGTCTTTTTATTACGTCTTTTATCTCAGGTCCATCCTCATCTGCACGTATATCTTCACTATTATCAAGTCCTTCATAGTATTCTGTTATATCTTCATAATTGACACTATCAGTATCCAATGACTGCCTCAAACCATAATCTTTAAGTGTGAAGTCAGTTTCATTAAGTGTTGGTTTTGAATAAAGTATTTCTTCACGCAACAACTCGAACTCCGTGGCAAGATGAGAGCATAGGGTTATCATCAGAAATTCAACACCCAAATACATGTAAATTAGATGCAGCACTGAAAATAGTTTGATAATGTCAGAGGACACAAACACAAAGTTATTCGGTCTATCTTCCTGTTAATCATTAATATATTAACAACTAGCTTTTGCCTGTGAATCCGCTTGCGTAGAAGTCGTTTATTGCTTAACATACTTTCGAGAACTGTCCAATTCTCTGAGATTTTTATGTTTCCTATGTCTATTTTCAAGCTTTAAACTATCTCTGTACCAAATTTCAAGCCCATCGCTTTAGGCGTTATTATATATACTAAGGATGAAGATGTAACAAAACACTTACTACTGTACGACTCGTAAAAGTAGGTCGCTAAATAGACAAGCCAATTTCGCGTCGCGTCAAATGGGAAAGTGCATATAAAAGGGAACAACAACTTGTCTTGTCCCAGAACAACGGTACGGAACAATGTCTCGAATAATGGAACTAAAATGTACTGCCAAGTGCCCACTATGTTCATCCAGTAGAAAACTGTGAAGAAAAAAATATATCATTAAAAAGTGTTTCAGTAAGTATATTTTTTTACTACAAATTATTATAATTATTATTTTTTAGTTGAGTAGAGTTTTTAGTCTCACTGATGATTACGATAGTAATTAAAATTGAGTCGCGTGGTGATTTCGTTTACGAGTTTACTCATATTTGGTATCATAGGCTTGAAAATTTCTCACCCGTGATAAAAAAACTTAGTGAAAATGGGTAAGGTTTATAAGGACTAGATTGCAAAACGACTATGTAAGCAAAACATCGTTGTTGCATAACGACCAACTAAATAAAACGCCTTTTTTGTACAAAGCCCTAGTAAGCAAAATTGTAAGTAATGTCTAATTAACCAGGCATAACGTCATGGTTATAAAATGACAATGTTATATCATGACTCACTATGCAAAGTGTCTAGATAGTATGTATCGGTTTTAAATCGTCTAGGTAGCAAAACGTCGTTATTGCATAACGACTAGGTTTATTAGATTAATTTTCTCTAGGAACGAGTTTTTATTTATAAAGTGTTTCTTCACAAACTACTGTTTGTGATTTCCTTGTAACTTTAACCATCTATAAGTTTTGCCACTTAGATGATATTATTTTTTGACGATCTGTCTACCTAGTCATTTTATTGGCAGTACGTGCACCTGACGTTCCATAGTTTCTGCCTACTCCATTGAAAGTCAGGCGTGAAGGTATGTATGGATGTTCTGCATACGTTGGAGTGTTGCAACTGTGACATTTTGTTATTTGGGCATTATAAAAACAAAACTTTATAGAACCAAGTCCAATCATCAACACAAGCATTCTACTATTAAGACAATTTACCATTTAGTCATTTTGCTGCCGAGATCTTATGAAAGTAAAAAAAAAGCTAGTCCTTACGAACCTTAACCTTACCCGTAAATGTCTGCTATTTTGGTAAGCTCTAGTCACCGCATGAGATACTGTCAATTGACGAATGTCAAGCAGCATCATTTAAAATTGTTACAAATTTCTGCCCTCCTAAGCTAAAACACAGTATGTCAGATTCAATTGCCAAAGTAGATTCAATCTTCTCTTGTTAGTAATAAGGTTTTGATTGCTACAGGAGACTTATTTGACATACTGCTATTTGGCTTAGCAGGGCAGATTTGGCGTCTGGTGGTGCGGCTATATCCCCGTTATCTTTATATTAGCATTAATTTCGTCAAAATGGTTATACTGAAGTTACATGTGCGCCTGAAAGTTGTTTGTCACTTTCCTACCCACGACAACCATTAATTTGTTGAAAATCTTAAATAAAACGTTCCTAATTTTGAAGTTTGAGCATACAACATTGTATTTTTAGTACATTTTCGCAGCGTAACCTTTTATCCAATAAATAAATCTTTTTCAGTAATCGAAAATGTCGTTAATGTCTCGTCTCCTTAAATTTTGACCACAGTTCATAATCTAAATTAATTAATTTATTTATTTAATTGTTATTGCACAAAAAAATACACTTAGTATACAAAAGGCAAACTAAATGCCGTAAGGCATTCGCTACCAGTTGACCTTTGGGCAGAACAGAGATTGTAATGGCGGTGCGACATAAGGTGTAACTAATACACATACACTTACATATCAATAAGCTACATACATACATAACATCACGCCTTCATTCCCAGAGCGGGGTAGGCAGAGCTACAGAAATACCAACAACTTTAAAAAGACTTCTTAATAATTCTGTGACCACATTTTGCACAAACAGGCGATGATGTTTACCAGTGTATTAGTGACAGGTTGCAAGCCCATCGCCTAACAGTACTATGTAGTTACAAGCCTTTATTCCCTTAGTCGCCTCTTACGACATCCACGGGAAGACATGGAGTGGCACGATTCTAATCCGGCAATCACACGGAACATCAATAAGCTATAATAATATAAATACATACATTGTGCTGTAAAAATAATAATACATACATATTATTATATAATATAAATGTTTAATATACATATATGAGGATAAGCAAAAAATAATACAGATAAAGCAATCATAATATCAAGATGATGACAATTCTACCTGCTAAGAAATTCGCGAACTTTCTTCTTAAAGGAATACTTGTGTGGAGCTTGCTTGCTTTTAAGGGGAAGGTCGTTCCAAAGACTTGCTGCTTGAAGGGCGAAGGAGGATTTACCTGCGTTAAATAGTTTTAGCCTCTTCAACATCATGTTTTTTTTCGTAAGCTGCTTCTTTGTGAGTCCACTAGTCTGCCATAATGCTCCCAGGTCATCTACAACCCTTCTTGCTTTTGCCAAATTCGAAATAATAACCGTTCCTTTCATAGCACCTGAGAAATAAAATATTTATCGTCACAATCAGATACCATTAGTGGTGGTAGGACCCTGTGCAGGAACCGTCCGGATCGCTACCACCGTCTTATCCATTAACCACCTGCCAAGCAACAGTGTTCGCATTGTTGTGTTCCGTTGTGGGGATAAGACAACCGGTGAAATTACTAGCATCGAGGCATTCCATCTTAGTCCTCAGGGTTGGCAACGCATTTGGGGTCTTAGACTCATAGTCTTGAGAATTCAAATGTCTATGGGTCTCAAATTCCACTTACCATCAGGTGGCCTGAGCGCTCGTGTGCCTTAACATAAAAATAGATACCATACTTGCCAATTATTTTTACTTAATTTTAAATTGCGAGATAAAATTATGACTGACTAGCTTCCGCCCGCGACTTCATACTTCAATAAATCAGTTCCCGAGGGAATAGCGATATGAAAGGTACCCTATGTGTTAATCCAAGGTATAAACTGTTTTCATGACGACCTGTTGGCGTAGTTGGGAGTGACCCTGCCTCCGAAGCCAGCGGTCCTGGGTTCAAATCTCGGTAAGGGCAGATTTGTGTGATGATCGCGAATATTTGTTCCTGAGTCTTAGATGTTTCCTATGTATTTAAGTATGTATTTCTCTATTTAAGTACGTTTATCGTTGTCTAGTACCCATAGTACAAGCCTAGAGCTTAGTTTGGGACTAGGTCAATTTGTGTGACATTGTCCCCTGATATTTATTTATTAATTCATTCCAAATTTCACCTAAATACGTTCAGTAGTTTTTGCGTGAAAGAGTAACAAACATCCGTACTTACAAAATTTCGCGTTTTTAATATTAGTAGGATGAATGTTTGACAGTGCGAGAAACACGACTAAATGATTTTTTTCAAAGTTCCACGTCGTTGATTTTTTTTTTTCAACTATTTAAAACTATTGCTAGACGTTGGAAATCTTTGAAATTTGACAGCACTTTTAACGGAGGTTAATCCGTTAAAACAAACGTTTCAGTGAGTAAACAAAATGGTTAAATTTAATAACAACCAAACGTTTGTTTTTACATAGCTTTGTTAAATCAGGGGCTACCCATTTAAATCCACCGGCTGGGAATTTCAGGAGGATTTTACTAATGATACCTGTTTTGTGGTCATACACAAGGGGATTGGACGGGAGGGTTTTGAATTCCCAATACGTACAAATTACACAATAAAAATGGCCCTCGAGTTACAATACATCCTGTGATTAAAATATTTTGCAGTATCAAAAACAAGGCAAATAAAAAAAAACGATTCATTCGATGCTCAATGTAGGGTTCCGAAGCCGTTAAGTACTACAAACATCAAAAATCATCAAGTAATAACTAGTTTTCTATTTAAAGTCGCCGGATTGGTGCCGTCGTAGATGATTTTACTAGGTATAAACACTTTAATCGCCCGTATCTCAAGAACCAATGATGTCTACTTAGTCGTGATAGTTTTCCTTTAAAATTGGTTATAAGCTCTTTCATTAAATATTTTTTTCTGATTTTTAGTATTTGTAGTTTTGGCTGTAGGCAGCAAAATTAGCGCTTTAAAGCTTAATATTTCATAAACGGATTACTTCATTAAAAAACTGTTTTTACAAGTACATCATATTTTTAAAAGACCTATCCAACGACACCCCACTCTATAGGGTAGACGATGGACGGACGGACATGATAAAACTATAAGGGTGAAACCCTTAAAAAGAGTATTAAAACAAAGTTATAAATGTTAGCTTTCCTGAATAAAGCAAGACAAACAAGACCTAAATAACGTTTACGGTAAATAAGTCTAAAAATCGCATAGTACAAGAAGAATATTGCCCACGAATGAGTTCAAGTACCCTGTACAATACACGCTTTACAATAAATCGTTTTTGCACCACGTGGCAATTTGGATCCAAGAAAATAAAGGTGATCAACGGATCACGGATAGTGCAACCAGTCTTACAAATATTGAAACGAGTACTTTTAACAGGGTTCCCTGTCCCATGAGGCACATGTGCCTCATGCGTGGCTTTACTCATACATCCAAGAGACACATGTGCCTCATAAAAATAATGCAGATTTCTTCATCTTTAAATATACGTATCTATCAATCACGTGTCTATGAAGTGTTTTAAATGAATCAAAACTAAATTCGATTTTATTATTACTATGGGGACGTGACGAAACAACGCTGCACATTGCTTCTGGACAGGGAACCTGTTAAAACATTTACTGTTATACGGATGTCATCGACATAATTTAATACTACTAGTTATTGCATGCGACTCCGTCTGCAAAGAAGTCGTTTATCTATCTCTCGGGAACCGTCCAAGATTTCGAGATAAAAAGTTCGTGTTATTTCAGACTATAATCTGTCTCTGTGCTAAATTTCATCAAGATCCGTTCAGGAATTTTGGCTTGATTGAATAACAAACATTTTAAGTTTAATAAAATATTTTTTAATAATCATATTATTATGTATACTATAGTTTCTGCCTGCGTCTTCCTCCTTCCTATCTTCATTAAAAAATCCTTCCAAAAAACCACTGTCTCACCGATTTTAAAACCACCCAATTCGGCTCTTCAAATTTTAAACAATTGACGACTTTACGGGTTCGGTGTTGGCACGAGACTGAAATGTCATGGAACAGCTATGGATTTTACACCATTGAGTTGTCCAGATTAATTATCTTAGAGGTAAGTGCATTTGATACTAAAGAGTCTATGCTCATCAGAATTTTATGTAAACTACTTACCAACCAACCTAGTTTAAATACCTTTTTACTAATAAAAATTTTTTCGTACTTAGAATGCTACAGGCAGTTACACAGACACACGTTAAACTTATAACCTGCTTATGTCACAGGTTCAAAAAGTTTACCTACAACATAAAATATCAAACCTTTAGGCACGCTGTGACGTCCCATCTTAAGGGGCTACGTCCACGGCCTTGATGCGCGGTTTTCTGATAATTTCCTTTATATATGTCAAGCGGAACACAATGAGAAAAATATGTCCGGTAGTTTTATAAAGAATAAGCAAAATTTAAGAGTATGTCATTTCAAAGACTCCTTTTGAATACTCCTCCGAAAGGACTTCAAAAAAATACAGTAAGTTATTCTCTAAAACACTACCGGCATTTTTTTGATATTGTGTTCCTTTTGAAAGATGACAATAAATCGCGCTAAGGCCCATGGTAGCCCTTAACTGATTACAATAATTTCAGGCTGAAGGACGGGCTGTAATATTGTTTACTGCTATTGTGTTGTTATCGAGTTGTTTGTCGTCACTTGCAAAGTAAACAAAATACTTAGCTCCGCCGAAGATTGATTCGTGAATTTGCTACTGAAACGCGTGGGTGTTAACGACCTTCAGTTCTGTGGGAGAGTAATTATTAGGGTACGCTGAATGTAGGCCAGAGGGTATGGTTACTTAGCACATTTCTATTTAAATGAAACGCGATAGTTAAGCGCAGAGGTGAATACAGTGATCTTAGTGGAATTTTCGACTCTCGCTAACGTCAACGTGAAGAGAAAATCGCTTAATAATTCGTGGGTATTCCAGTCACTATCGGTTGGTAAGTCCCACATAACCACCTCGGGCGCTCCTTGGGCCAAGGTGGTATGCATAAAAGCATTTTTCCCCAGCGTGAAAAATAACAATGAGTGGGTGAGAGAGTTGAGGTTCGTATTTCTATTTCACTAGCTCTATTACGTTTTTATGCGAGTGTAACCAACTTCACCTGGACCCGATTTTTTTAACACTATGTTATTTTATGAGAGGACGAGGTTGTTTATTGCTGTTCTCTCGAGAACTATCCACTTTTATAGAATAATATATTAAACTGATTAAGAACTTTACGTTAGTTTAGTACAAACAAACAAACACACGTTCGCTTATACTATTAGTTGGTGTTAAAAGATCTCAGCAAACGCACATTCACACACCGACAAAAATATGTTCCTATAAGGATTACGATTTCGCTTTTGATGTTCGAAACCTAAAAACGAGTATTTAGCCACTTGAAGTAAATAGTCCCTACACACAGTAACTGGAAGAGATCCCACATTAGATAACATCGTTTATGTTAATTTGCTATTTTGATGCAAATATATCTTGTAATTGTACATGTGCGTTAAAGAGTTTTTATGTACTCGTACATTACATTGAAAAACCTTTACCTAGACGATGCCACTTCTGCCTCCATAACCCAATATGCAGTATCTTAAATTCAATAGACAAAGCAAATTCAATCCTCTCCCGTTATTAATAAGGTTGCATTCGCTATAAGAGTTTTAACTGAGATACTGCCATTTGTCGTAGCAGGGCAGACTTGAATGACGTAACTATATGGCTTCTTAAGTTCCAATCCATCAATTTCGGAGCCTCTATACCCAAAATGATAGTGACCCTAATACCTACTGCACCTCATACCTGCAACAGCTCTATCTATTCTGGTCTACTCACTTCCTTTGTATTGAGGATGCGTCTCAAAGGATATTAAACGGGCCCCTAATCCCGGAAGAAGATCCGAATCAATTTGCTTTGGGGATGCTAGACAATCACGTGCAGGCGTAACCTAGTCACCTGTGAATTATAACCTAAATCTAGGGTTTCGAGACCTGACTTAAGTACACAGATGCATTGGACTTGAAGCGCTATTGTTCCACGTAAAGTTTTGTTTTTCTCCTTCTTTCTTTCTTTTATTATTATGTTTTTGTGATGTCTCTGGTATTCGGGATTTCACTCAAATAGGGGCGACAGAAAATCAGCGTCGTGGCTAGTGGCTCGCCACGCCACCGCATCATGCTGAGTGGTACTCTATTTGACACTATTTGATACTATCTTACTTCTCTTTTTATTTTTAAGTTTTATTTTTCATGTTGTATATATATTTTTAATAAGGAATAATAAATTATAGTTATATAATTACACAGGAATAAAAAATATAATAATCTTAACTACGTAATAATCTAAAATAAAATAATATAATTAAATAACTAATCTAAATACAAATTAAAGACATGACAAAAAGGCTAATTGAAACAACCGGTGACCACAGAGCTGGCAGCTTCCTCGGACAGCGTATTAGCATTGCTATACAACGAGGAAATGCTGCCAGCATCTGTGGTACTTTGCCACGGGGGCCCTCATTTTTCCAGTTTTTTATTTAGTTTTAATTGATTTGTATATATATTGTGTCAAATATTGACAATAAAATTATTTCTATTCTATTCTATTCTTTCTATTCTAAAGTGAATTTATTTGAAGTAAGTTTTTGAAACGATTAATTTAAGAATTACGAACGGAGCTTGGTTTGCATAGCATGGACATACCCTGTCATTCAATCATAGTTCTGTTGTCAGTACTAATAAAATGATTTCGATCGATCAGAAATTAGAAGACGTCATGACCCGGACTTGGATGTGATTAGGGAAGATGCTGAAAAAGTTTCGTAAGGAACGAACGTGGACAGTATTTTATGTACAATTTCGCTGCTGAGAACTTCAGTGGGTGTAAAGATCTTTTTCTATCTATAAGTGGAAATTAAACGCAATAATAAATGCATTGAAATTAGATAATATAGAAAAACTGTTAGTCCAATATTTTAATTAAAAAAAAGCTTAGTCGGTTCTCGTTTTGCGATGCGTTATCATTTTAGTTTTATCATAATGAATAAAGTTTCATTTTGTTTTAATTATACATTTTCAGAGTGTACCCATATCATATCTACACACTACTAAACTATAAACAAACAAACTACTAAACTACATTAATGACACGCACCAACAAGTCTTAAATTTTAATTATGCCCAGAAAGCTATATACTGTTTTAGTAATAGTAAGTTTTTTTTCGTAATGAAAAAAAAGGTGAAGTAAAAATACATACCTTGTGTAGCCACAATGAATATAGGAAGTAAATTGGCCAGCTCATAAAAACCCAATTCTCCAGTAAAAACCTTACCAAAACTAATTGTTAACGAAGCATAGAATGTCACGTAACAAGACACTAGCAGCAGTGTTCGCAATTTTGTGCCAAACCCTCTGTTTTGCTCATGAATCGAAATGTTGGCCTTCGTAAGGAAAACAAAACAGATTTCAAAATGTTTTGAAAATTCTGAAGGAAAATCCTCCAAGTAATTCATTTTTAATACTTTATGTTAAAGAGACCTCAACACAATGGCGTGGAATAACGTGCTTACTGTTGAAATTTTCTTTTTATACGTTGAACACTAGGTATATTAAAAATTCAACACCATAATCAGGAAGGAAAGTGTATTTGCATAAAACTTTCATAGTTTTTATCAAGTTCGCGGTATAAAAGATTTTTTTTTGATAACAGCGTAGGTTTGATTAGGTTTTGTGAGATTGCTTTTAGTTTAAAAGCTTCTCGTGTAGTGAAAGTACAGTTTAAAAATAACTTTAACGCTAGGGATAACATTATAATACTCTTATTTCAAGGGAAGTTCCATCGTTATTGCCGACATGTTTTTGATTTAATGATATGATTTATCGTTAGTTTTTTTTCCCGTCATAGTATCACCAGTTTTAACCTTATCTATAACATAAATCTGTCAATATAGCAAATCACGTACCAAGCAATGAATTATTTTAAATGAACAATCATCTACATAAATACCCACTCAGCAAATTGCCCAGTTACTGTAAAAACGAGAAAATTATTAAAAATGATAGT
Organism: Acleris holmiana; assembly: GCA_949316455.1. Lineage (NCBI taxonomy): Eukaryota > Metazoa > Arthropoda > Insecta > Lepidoptera > Tortricidae > Acleris > Acleris holmiana. The sequence continues at coordinate 2,970,643 of OX438776.1, forward strand.
TTAAATGGACTTATATGTAAAAATATACTTTTAATTCATAGCAATAAATAACATTTAACTAGAATAAAATGAAGAACTTGGCTTTGTTTTTAAATATTTGTTTGAAAAAATCTTTTAGAAATTACTGGCTACAGTGTTATGAATTTTTTTAACATTATTTTCTTTGAACTATAAATTATACATTGTTTAACAAAATGTCACTCCAGTGACTTTGCCTTTGTGAATTCGTAAACAGTTGCTTTGTGCCTCGTAAGTATTTGTTAAACGTAATATTATATTTATGAATCAGAAAATGCAATAAACAGAAACTTTAAACGAAAATCCATGTCACTTTTCGTATAGCCGAAACTTTGTAGGAACGCAATAAATACAACCCTTGTCAAAGATTTGCTTTAAATTAAAAATTGCTAATTTGACGTTTCAGTTAATAATCTGATTTGAACCATAAAATAAGTCTAATGTATAAATTAAGTCTTACTTAATAATTTTAAATACATTAATATTATTTACAAAGACATTATATTACTATCAATACAAAGAAAGTTTGACTTTGTAAAAGATAAAATTGAAGAACCTGTAATTCCAAAACCCAGCCAAAGTTAATCAATAAACATGAAAACATTTAAAAAGAAATATGCTTAGAAATGCTAAGTTTCGGAAGTTCTTGACAAAAGTCCGTGATACATAACAGCGTAACTACCGACTTTAATAAAGAGCGAAATGCACCTTACGATCTTAACAAATAAGGTGCATTTTGCTTCTTATGTTAGTTACGTGGTTTTGAAGTAACACCACAGAAAGTTGAAAAACTTGGTCATGCCGCAAAAAATACCTGATTTAATTACACATTAAACAATGAAAAGCTACAGTGAAGAAAATATGTTATTGTTACATACACGTACGTACATAACATCACGCCTTCATTCCCAGAGTAGTCTAGGTAGAGCTACAGAAAAGCCAACAACTCTAAAAATACTTGTGGATAATTCTGTTACCACATTTCGCACAAACAAGCTAAGATATTTATCATTGTATTAGTGACAGGTTGCAAGCCCATCGTCTAACAGTACTACAAGCCCTTATTCCTTTAGTCGCCTCTTACGACATCCACGAGAAGACATGGAGTGGCACTATTCTAACTCGGTAAGTAACTACTCGGATGTAATTGTTATTAGTCAATAATTATAACAAAAAATATTAAAATGGAGCTACAAATTTAAAAAAATTACGGTATTGTACATCTACTGAGATGAGAAAAAGAATGTAAAATCTTGAGAGTTCCGTTGGTAACTTCTGGGTGCGTTACCCATAAAAATACTCTTATAAAATCGATTGACTAGATCAAGATTGCTAAATCCCAGGCCCGTGGTTCTGCAAGTTAGAAACTAACCACCATGTAGAAAAATAACGAGTAGGTACCATGCGTGCGGTAAACTTAGAGGTGGTAGTGTAACGATACCGACCCCACAGCAGTCAAGAGTGAGTCGCATAACATAAATAAATATATAAATAAATATAAATAAATAAATATCTACTTATAAAATAATTGGCCAGCGTGATCATCTAGTTATATAAAGGTAGGACCCCAAGTTAAACCCGTGTGTAACCAGTTCGTTTAAGGAATACTCGAGGTGTGTTGGAAAGGTTTAGGAAACATTAACTTTAATTTACTAATTCAGAGGCTTCTACTGTATATTACCTACCTAATTTTATATATTCCATTATAATCTAATACCTAACTTTACTTAGATAATATTTGATTCAACAATTCATCTTACAATCTTTCTTAGTACCCTACCGTGTGAATCCAACCATAATAAACCATGCCCTATGTTCGACCTAAGATAAACATATTAATGTGTCAGCAAAGTTACTAACTTAACCCATCTAATTAATTTATTCAAGTTTGAATAGGAAATGTTGTTCGAATGTCCTAGTATTATAATAAATCTTTCACATACAGTAAAGCTCAATTTTGTATGAACTTCCTACAGTTTAATAATCTTAATAACTATAGTCCTAAGCTTCAAATTCAATTAATCTTTCATAATTTCGTATCCGAAGTGAGATAGATTGTGAAACTGCTAGTTTTTTTAATGTAGATGTAAGTTTTCTTGATTAATGGAACAGAAGGAGATAACTAATTCCCTATGGGTCCCTTTTGTAAATAAATACAAAGAGAAGGGCAGGCCCCTCCTAGCCATTACACTTAGGCATCATCCGCCTGCCCCTGTGCGGCTCGACAACCTGACGGGGGCACCGCTCCACCCAAAGCAAGAGTTGCTGTCCCACTTACAAAGTTAGTAATGTCTGTGTAGGTTAGTCAGGTCTCCCCAAGAGAGATCCTACCCCAAGGGCCGCGTTGAACTGAACCGGGATGGTGATATAATGTCGCCACTATTAAAACTAGTGAGTCTCCCCTAAAGCCATCTAAATTCGAGAGCATAATCAAAGGACCTAGTTTTTGCTGGTACATAATGGATGCCACCTCAGCCTCGTTTCCACAGCTTTGAAGTAAGGGCCTCATCTCCACAGCCTATACTTGGGAGGGCGCCTCCAAAAGAATCCAGGTCCACTAGGCAAAGATTCCTACCTGATCTAGCGCCCTTTAGAAGAGACTTTTGTAATACCCACGTTCACCAAGAGACAACCTAGCCCAATACGGATCAACTATGAATTGTCGACCCTGCAAGCAGCAGCCGCCCATTCCATAGCCAAGAGCCGATAAATTGCCGCTAAATTATCACCCGTGTAACGGGCGAATCATTTGTCCAATTCTTATATTACATTACATTAGTTTGTAATTGACAACCAAATGTTGACTAAAATGATAATTGAACAATAACTCGATATCAAACTATGCGACTTATTAACACTGCATTCACGGCATTCTTCAATTTATACCACCAGCCCGGAGTCATTTTAAAGGTAAAACTCGAAATTTTGTTTCATTGAATTCGTGACAACCAATTAAGTATTGTAAATATTTTCAATGACTCAATATTTCGATATAACAAATCCAAAAACGTAAGAATTTCTTTATCTATGGTTTTAATCTATAAATACCATAGTTCGGAATTTAACGTTATAAACAAAAATAAAAACTTCCAACTGAAATGTTAACCTGTAATAATATGATTGAACTTCACTCACTATCTCACCTGGACTCAAATTATATAATCATTCTGATACCAAATTTCATTCTCTCCTTGCTACCTTAGCAATGGATCGAATCCAAATATACTGTAACATAATCCCTATAACCCGTTTTTATGAAATAATAATTGTTATAACTTCCATTTACACATACCAACTTTTACAGACAGACGAACGAACAAAATCACATGTCATGGCTCTTTGCCTAAGATTAATAGGAACTGGCTTAGTAAAACTAAACTTGTTCATAAAGTCGGCGTATCATAATCCATAAAACCCCTTTTATAAAATAATAATTTGTTTATAACTCCCGTTTACATATACCAACGTTTATAGACAGACGAACGGACAAAAATCACAAGGCTCTTTGTTTAAAATAACCAGAAACAAGCTTAGTCAAACTAAGCTTGATCATAATGTCGGAATTACGCCAGCTGCAAATCTAAAACCTACACGATCTAATCGTAGCTCCAAGACCGCATGTACAAATTCATCATCCTACTACTTATTATTATTATATATATTTTAGCCAATCCATTGACATAACTATCGTTAAGCAGTAGTAATTAAAGCATTCATCAACATCTGTCGTACTTATTAATTTATATCATAAATTAACCTTGATTCCTAAATCATATTTATCGATATTGGGACTGCCAACAAATATGAACGAACTACCTCTCATTCTCCCTAAAGTCTAAATGCCTCCTTTCAAAATTTCATATAAGTATATTTTATCGACTCGTGTCTTATCTACCTATAGTGTAACGGGAGCAATATTTAAGGTGTTGGTTCCCTCCAAATTGTATCCAACATACTACATACATATTGATCATGAATTATTTATATGATTCCTGACACATTTTTCACAAGGCGATTTAACTAGTATTGGTTTCATATAAAACCTCCAAATTCTGAACGGTACAACAAACTAACATACATACGCGATTTCATACGACAGAGTAATAACTCCAGAGTTCCCTTCTACATACTCGTACATATAATTCTACATACTGATACATACATGCCTAATTCTAGCCTGTCTATCGATTTTAACTTCACGAACCATGCGATTTATTTTAACGTACGACATTCACGGTTTCCTAAAGCCGGATTCACAACGACTTTAGTCAGCGATTACGTTCGCTTCGTAATTGCATCCTATGTATTCACACAATTTATTTCCTAATTCCTTCCAAACTCTACAAGTAGTTATTACATCACATAAAACCAAGCCTCGAACCTGATTCATAATTAATCCCTTGGATTGTAAGCTATTAAGAGATATAAATTAATCTCAATATCACTATTCAAATTCTGAACTCAGTATCATTATTTCCTGTAGTTACTTATAAATATAAACATGATTTAACCTCAAAATCTTTGATAACGATCCGAACCGATTTAAAGTAAACTTCATAATTACTATTCTATAAAACCTAAATTAGGTATAACAAACTTATCATAATTTTCATTTACTTAATCTTACATACAAAATCATCATAATCATAGATAAATATCCAACATCCAACATTCGCAGCCTCCTAAAGTTGGATTCACAATGAATATTTGCCAACGATAATGTAAATTCTAAAATCGCAACTATAAAATCTAGCCTCGCTAACCTTATCCTAAATTCGAACTCAAAGCTTTATTTCTTTAATTATTAGACCTACTTAATTCTTATAATTATGATATAAACATTAATCTTTGGTCTAGATTTGAACTGACTCAAATGTATTTCTCTAAATATCTTTACGCAAGAGATGCAAAATTAATCGTATCCAATACTCTAAGTCTTTGGTCAAGTATCGAACTGACATTATGTATAGTTCCCTAAACTTCTGAACGTATGCAGTGCCAAATAACTAAATAACTATATAATTTATTCCTACTTATATAAATTGGCTAAAAGCCTAGTCCTTAAACCTGTACATTACAATAGTCTGTGAAGGTACAATAGACGCGCCACAGAATAAGTTCTTGTACTTAATCTGTGAGACGCGCAACTAATCACAGACTACTAAGGGATTCTATGATCAAATAAAGCACTAGTCTATTTTGGGTTTTTTGTTTAGACTTCTCGTAAACTATTGAACAAATAGTTTTTTAATGAAATTTCGGTAATTATCCTTCTATTTACATCCTACCTGCTTATCTTTGATCAAGTTATTACTACCTAAATCTATTCTAATTTTAGATCTCGGGAAATAAAGAGTTCCGCTTGGCTGAATTAAAAATACCCCTTTGCCTTATCCCCATCCTGTTCACCTTAAAACCCTCAAATAACCTGTAGACTCTTAACTTATATGTAATCTATACATATAATAAAATCTACTTAATAATCCTATACTTCGTCAACGAATTTCTTGTAATTGGATGGTACATTCAGCGCTATTCACCCGGACACAAATCAAGCAAAGCAAGCTCCCTACTCTAATTCACGCCTGGATTTCACATAAAAAATTATAAGTGAAACATCAGTACAGGTTAGTAAATACACTCGTTAAGCATTTCTACCTCGCCCCACAATAAGTAAATACCCTATGCCTATTTGTTCACATTGAACATTTCAACAACCTACCAAACTAAAACCTTTATACATAGTGTTATTAATGGACTAGATATTTTTAATCGACTGTCGAAAAATAGGTTCTTTCATATGAATATAACATCTAGGCACTTATGTTTTGATAAAACCTTCTTCTGAAAGTATTACCTATTACTTCGTGGTTAATTTTAAGAATCATAACCTCCCAAATTCACTTCAGCAATCCATTTATACGTTTTGAATCAAACAAGCACCGAATCACAGCATCACTGAATACATAATAATAATTGTACCCTTCGTTCGACTTTGTGGTCTCCTGATATACAACTAATACTAATGTCAAATGTAAGTATATAAAACCCCTACTTGCTATAATAACTACTTAATATTTAACTGTAAATTGGAACCCCCCGTTATTAATAATCTTACAAACCGAATGCAGAATCTCAGGCTCAACTCTCTTCCGTGAAAGCCAACTACAACCCTTTCCTGTTGTTTTTGTTTTAGTACTCCAAAGCCCATAAATATCATTGTTTCAATTAAAGGTATCTGAGATGGTACTTAATGTTATTTCTTTGGGAAAACCAGAGCTAGGTATTACCTATAGCTTTTATGAGTAAATAATGTACTATCCATGACAACATCCACTAGTTAAATATGTAAACGGTCCCGTTATTAAAACACTTGTTATGGTAGGCATATAACTAGAAACCCTCTCCTAAAATAACTTTAAAATAATTTAACCAATTTGTTTCAGGACTCTGCTTGTCCACCGAAAATGTAGGAGCATCTGTGGAATTAAATCTTACTACATGGTACCTAACCCTGAATGCATATTGAAAATGTATGAACAGCTGCTGAATGAAGTTCTACAACAATGTATTGGTTTCTGAATAAAATACCAGAATATTACCACAGATGTTGGCACTCCTATATTTTTACTCTTTTCAGGTATCCCAGATTTATTAATTATACTTCCTAATCCCCTTTCATAAATAATTCTTGTAGTAAAGGTCAAGTGACCTATATGTTAAAAAGGATAAAAGTGACACACAAGGAAGCTCTCAAACATTTTCTGCCCTACTTAGATTGATCCTAGTGGAGAAGTCTCAGCTGAGTTTACCTCCAGTCTCCTTGTACTAATTAATTACTGACCATTTTTACCTCTCGGCTGATACTTCAATAACTGAATCCAAGTCTGAACATATTGTTTCTATTAAACTACCCTGTCGCACCAAAATGATATTCCTAACTAAGGCAGAAATCGCCAATATGAGATTAATATATCACAGTTTAATTTCAAAACCCACTTACCTTACCGTGGAGCTATTAAAAGGGTATATGTACCTACAACATAAGTATTTTTACAACATTGAAATTATGAGGTTAATATTTTAGATATTCCAGCTTGTATCAATAAATATAACAAGTTAGATCAAAATTAATTAAAGCTTACTGCAATTCTTATTTGATGATTGGAAGGTCCAATTTCTATACTTTAATCTTGCTTTTTTTTGTAACATTAAATAATAATTGGATAGAATTAAATATTTTGTTAATTGTAATGAAATTTACATATTCCCCTTTTGCACAAAACAACAATAAAATATAGGTCAATAAAACACAAATCACAGTATATTTATTACACAAAATAACATCAAAATTCAAGTAAATTCATAGGATATGTGCACGAATTTTAATTATTACTTTATAGTAACATAATACGGTTTACTTCTTTGATACTTCATCCTGGAGTTATTAATTCAAAATTTAATCATGATTACCCTGCAAATAGTCACAATGCTTTCATGTTTGTTGGAAGGTCAAATGCCTGTACATAATCATTAAGGAACGATAGTAAATAGCTAATTGTATTGTTAGATGTAATTGATTCGTGCACATTCCCCTTTTAACACGACACAAAAAATAAAACAAATCAAAAGGAACCCCTCCCTAACTCCCTAGCCCTACATTCCGAGAGACTACAAACAGTATAGCTGCATGCCCTAACTGCCTGCCCGAGTTCCTAAAGAAGCCCTATCAGCCTACATTATAAAAGGATACTCTGCTACCCGAAATCCAGACTCAGATTCCGGACTGCTATAAAAATAGCAGCACTAAAGGGGTCTTGGTTCAGCAGAGGCATACTCACCCAATAGGTCCTGATTCCCCATCCAAGCACTCAGAACTTTAAATTAAATATTAGCGAAGCTCTTCCGTCCTCTCCGTCCCGCGTCGTGCTAATTCCCTTTCATCTTCTCCCTCCACCCGTTTTATACTCGAACCATTCCCCCCACCGACCCTAACATTCAGCGACCAGAAAACCTAGACCCGTATCAATAACGAAAAAGGGTCCCCGTAACGATTCCCCATAGTCCCAATAACGAGTTAAAACGTAAAAACGTCCCAATAACGTCTCGTTAGTTCCCTTTATACTCGTCGCTCTTGCTTCCAACAGATTACGTAAGTTTAGTATGGACAAGCGCAATTATAATCTGAATATTTAGTACCTATGTAACCGGGCCAGATAATTTGTCCTTCCTTAATTCCGTGTCCAATTACATAAAAGGTTGTTAAACCCTACTTCTTCTTATATTTGCTAAATAACATAAACAACTTTTCCTGAGATTAGGTACTTATTGTTATATAGCGACCCGGCAATCAACCAAACAAATATAATATATGTTCTAATGGAATCGAGATTAAATAGGTAAGAAAAGAAGGAAGAGGTACTTTTATTTTGCAACCTGTGTTCATTAATTATCTATTTTAGGTATTCTTGATTATGTTCTGCGTACTGATTACTGTTTAACTGTTTGCATGGACCTGAGCTAACAAGAAGATTCCACGGATATTTTTATACGCTCCTACGATTATTTAATCATTCATCTTTCTTTTTTTTTCAATCTTTAATATTGTTATAAATTATTTCATGCTTTATAAAAGTAAGCGATAAATGTATAACCCGATTTTGTCAAGGCATATCCATAATAACATTCTATACCCGCATAATCCCACTCTTTCTAACTACCTTCTTTTATTTTCTTACAAGCAAACAACATCATCGTACCCTATCGCTCTGATTCCCGTAACAAATTAGTATGACAGTTCAAACATAACGTTAAAGCGACAAAGCACCAACGTGTCTATTCTTATCGCCGCCTCGCCAGTTAATTGGTTTAGGCTTTATAACTACCCTACTTTATTTCGCTAAATATAGCCGCAACGCAACTGTACCCCGTCGCCCCAACGCTTCTAACAAATTAATATAGTAGCTCAAACATAACGCTAAAGCGACAAAGTACCAAAGTGGTTTTTCATATCACCATTCCGCCATTTGTATGTTTTAAGCTTTATAACTTATATATTTGAATACGACGACATATTGTACTAATATTTAAGTACACATCTGACCTATTCAATTGTTTAAAAACCCAGTATTATCTCTCGTAAACATATTTATACCTTTATATGATCAGACAAGTCCTAAGCCTCCTATTTATAATAAGTGACGATATATAATTTATGATTATGTAAGCAAAAAAAATTATACCCTATATATATATCTATATATTTATACTTATGCTGGCTGACTTGGGGTCAGTACATCACCCCCCTTTGGCCTTAATAATTTTCGGATTTCGTAGAAGACGCACAATTAATAAGACCAAATCTACTTATAGGATCCTACATAAACGCAAAATTCAAACCATGTATAAATATGTATACCTCCCCATTCCTACCTACCTATTCTTTAACTTAAAATCCTCTTCTTTTTTTTTTTCCTCCAGTCTCTTTTACTCCTTTAATTTTTTATCCTTACTGTGCTTTATTTAATTTTTCTTCTAGAGTGCCTCGTGGTCAATCTAATAAAACCAAAATATAAATTTTATCTTACCTCGTTAGTATGCACTAATTGTTGATATACTTATTTTATAGTTACCTAGTACAATTAAAAATTCAACGACCCTTTATTACTCAATATAGTTAGATACTACAGATTGAGTATCTAAATTATGCCGACTTCTATTTTACCTACTCAGACTGTTATTTGCTACTAATTTGACACCTTGCTTTCCCTATCATCCATCCAACAAATCTTCTACTACAACCCTACATACACACTTATGTAATTCATACATATTTGTATATTTTCAATATCACAAGTAAATCCCACTTCAACCCAAACAAACATTATGTCCAACACACATACCTATACACATCCAAGCAGCTATACTTATTCAGTCAATTGTTCCCGCGCATTCGCATTCAACTCTAAAATATAATTTACTATGCTTTTCCGAAATTTATAGGCTTAAAGATTGGATAAAACTTAATTTTTTTTTCTTACTCTATTCAACCTACCTTACTATCCTAATGCTTAATACTTATTTATTAATTCTCTCCCACAACTATAGCGACCTATTGTACTAAAGTAATTAAGACATGAGTTTATAAGCGTCCACTCTTTGTTCAACCAAATAAAGGTCATTCTTGGCAATTAAAACGGGGAAATAAATTGTTATTGTTTAATAAAGATCAACATTGAAAGATTTACCTATTTCATTTTCCCAACTTCCATAATAGTATTTCAATATCTGGTTATTAAAATAATGAAACAAGTAAGATATTTTGAATAAGTTAAGTACCCCATAATGGTCTTAGAATAAATATATGTATTCTTTTGAAATATGTGATAAAAAAAATGTTTAGCATCCCAACCTAATTTAACCTAACCTTCTGTTTATCGTACTAAATTGTAACCTCCCTAATTTCAAAGTTAAACCTATATTATAATAAGTTGTATTTTGTACATGTAACCATAACATAGAATTAATATAAAGATAGGATACATATAAGTCAACATATTATGTTTACATCTGATAAAGTAGACTTAAGCAAACCTAATGTGCTTAATTTTTCGTATTTTACTTATAATAATCAAGAGTAACTGAATTCCACCCAAATTCGATATATCATTTGTTCATAAGTACCGACCTTTATTTTAATTATAACTACCTATACTTTGCGAACTTTCCGAGCAAATGTTCACCCCCCGAAATACTTAATATTTTAATTTCTAAAACACCTATGAAGCGCTAATCCATTTACAATAATTAAACTAACACCTTATACTACTTTAACCAACAATAGGTTAGACTAGGGTTCAAGTTCACCCCCCTAACCATACAATTAACTAAATCCTTAAACCCGCTATAACCTATCAAATTTTTACAAGAACTGCTAACTGACCTCATCCGTGCAACCTCGTCTACCACGGATCTCGAGGGCATCGCGTAGCCTATGCACTTCGACGGAACCCAAGCTAAACTCCCAAATTTCAATATATTCCAACGAAACCGGCACAGCCGCTTTCCCGCAAAACACATCAACCAAACTAACAACCAGGGCCCACTCTCGCACTTATAATACTAGTATAGAAACAAGGATTTTAACCTTAACCTACTTAAAACTCCCTTAAAGTTAGTTCATAAGTGAACTCACCCCCCAGATTAGTTACTATTTTAATTCCTAAACCCCACCTAGAAAATCTCTAATTCTACAACGTTTCTTAAGTTGTACGAGCCTTTCCTTTTCCGTTTAATTCCTAACTATAGTTTCAAGTTTTATAAATAATCTAACCCTGTAAATCGTCTGTGGGAGTCTAATAATTACTCTCAATAATAGTAGACTACTAACGCCATCTAACCCCACACGGAAGATCTAAGGCCAGAAAGTCACTTATTTAAGTAATTAGTTCTAAGTCGCACAATGGAAGTCACTTTAACGGTAAAGTGATTTCCTACATGGCGCTGACAGGATTTTCCCAAATTAAAAGACCTTCCCGCTGCAGTGACATGTAAACATTGGTCTTCCTAATCTAAACCAGACTTTGCCTACCCTTTATCAGTCGCACTCGAAAGTTTTTACTATCCTTTGTACCTATACGATAACACCAAACATTAATTAACCTAATAAATCCTACTGAATAACCGCAAATAAATTAAATTAAAATAAGTGTGTGTGATATTTTATTTCAAACCTGACAGAAGTAGCAAATACAGAATAAATGACCTCTCCAACACACCTTTTTCGACCCACTCCATTTCACGAACATCAAATGTAGGCTAGGACCGAGCTTCATAAGATTTCCTTACGGATCTCCATAAAACCAAGCCAAAGCCTATTAAAATTTAGCCATAGTGACCCAGAATCTAATCCTGGTCACTCACGGCATCAAATTCTATCAAAATTTAGCCGTAGTAACCCCGAATCTAATCCTGGTCATTCACGGCACCAAATGTAACGATACCGACCCCACAGCAGTCAAGAGTGAGTCGCATAACATAAATAAATATATAAATAAATATAAATAAATAAATATCTACTTATAAAATAATTGGCCAGCGTGATCATCTAGTTATATAAAGGTAGGACCCCAAGTTAAACCCGTGTGTAACCAGTTCGTTTAAGGAATACTCGAGGTGTGTTGGAAAGGTTTAGGAAACATTAACTTTAATTTACTAATTCAGAGGCTTCTACTGTATATTACCTACCTAATTTTATATATTCCATTATAATCTAATACCTAACTTTACTTAGATAATATTTGATTCAACAATTCATCTTACAATCTTTCTTAGTACCCTACCGTGTGAATCCAACCATAATAAACCATGCCCTATGTTCGACCTAAGATAAACATATTAATGTGTCAGCAAAGTTACTAACTTAACCCATCTAATTAATTTATTCAAGTTTGAATAGGAAATGTTGTTCGAATGTCCTAGTATTATAATAAATCTTTCACATACAGTAAAGCTCAATTTTGTATGAACTTCCTACAGTTTAATAATCTTAATAACTATAGTCCTAAGCTTCAAATTCAATTAATCTTTCATAATTTCGTATCCGAAGTGAGATAGATTGTGAAACTGCTAGTTTTTTTAATGTAGATGTAAGTTTTCTTGATTAATGGAACAGAAGGAGATAACTAATTCCCTATGGGTCCCTTTTGTAAATAAATACAAAGAGAAGGGCAGGCCCCTCCTAGCCATTACACTTAGGCATCATCCGCCTGCCCCTGTGCGGCTCGACAACCTGACGGGGGCACCGCTCCACCCAAAGCAAGAGTTGCTGTCCCACTTACAAAGTTAGTAATGTCTGTGTAGGTTAGTCAGGTCTCCCCAAGAGAGATCCTACCCCAAGGGCCGCGTTGAACTGAACCGGGATGGTGATATAATGTCGCCACTATTAAAACTAGTGAGTCTCCCCTAAAGCCATCTAAATTCGAGAGCATAATCAAAGGACCTAGTTTTTGCTGGTACATAATGGATGCCACCTCAGCCTCGTTTCCACAGCTTTGAAGTAAGGGCCTCATCTCCACAGCCTATACTTGGGAGGGCGCCTCCAAAAGAATCCAGGTCCACTAGGCAAAGATTCCTACCTGATCTAGCGCCCTTTAGAAGAGACTTTTGTAATACCCACGTTCACCAAGAGACAACCTAGCCCAATACGGATCAACTATGAATTGTCGACCCTGCAAGCAGCAGCCGCCCATTCCATAGCCAAGAGCCGATAAATTGCCGCTAAATTATCACCCGTGTAACGGGCGAATCATTTGTCCAATTCTTATATTACATTACATTAGTTTGTAATTGACAACCAAATGTTGACTAAAATGATAATTGAACAATAACTCGATATCAAACTATGCGACTTATTAACACTGCATTCACGGCATTCTTCAATTTATACCACCAGCCCGGAGTCATTTTAAAGGTAAAACTCGAAATTTTGTTTCATTGAATTCGTGACAACCAATTAAGTATTGTAAATATTTTCAATGACTCAATATTTCGATATAACAAATCCAAAAACGTAAGAATTTCTTTATCTATGGTTTTAATCTATAAATACCATAGTTCGGAATTTAACGTTATAAACAAAAATAAAAACTTCCAACTGAAATGTTAACCTGTAATAATATGATTGAACTTCACTCACTATCTCACCTGGACTCAAATTATATAATCATTCTGATACCAAATTTCATTCTCTCCTTGCTACCTTAGCAATGGATCGAATCCAAATATACTGTAACATAATCCCTATAACCCGTTTTTATGAAATAATAATTGTTATAACTTCCATTTACACATACCAACTTTTACAGACAGACGAACGAACAAAATCACATGTCATGGCTCTTTGCCTAAGATTAATAGGAACTGGCTTAGTAAAACTAAACTTGTTCATAAAGTCGGCGTATCATAATCCATAAAACCCCTTTTATAAAATAATAATTTGTTTATAACTCCCGTTTACATATACCAACGTTTATAGACAGACGAACGGACAAAAATCACAAGGCTCTTTGTTTAAAATAACCAGAAACAAGCTTAGTCAAACTAAGCTTGATCATAATGTCGGAATTACGCCAGCTGCAAATCTAAAACCTACACGATCTAATCGTAGCTCCAAGACCGCATGTACAAATTCATCATCCTACTACTTATTATTATTATATATATTTTAGCCAATCCATTGACATAACTATCGTTAAGCAGTAGTAATTAAAGCATTCATCAACATCTGTCGTACTTATTAATTTATATCATAAATTAACCTTGATTCCTAAATCATATTTATCGATATTGGGACTGCCAACAAATATGAACGAACTACCTCTCATTCTCCCTAAAGTCTAAATGCCTCCTTTCAAAATTTCATATAAGTATATTTTATCGACTCGTGTCTTATCTACCTATAGTGTAACGGGAGCAATATTTAAGGTGTTGGTTCCCTCCAAATTGTATCCAACATACTACATACATATTGATCATGAATTATTTATATGATTCCTGACACATTTTTCACAAGGCGATTTAACTAGTATTGGTTTCATATAAAACCTCCAAATTCTGAACGGTACAACAAACTAACATACATACGCGATTTCATACGACAGAGTAATAACTCCAGAGTTCCCTTCTACATACTCGTACATATAATTCTACATACTGATACATACATGCCTAATTCTAGCCTGTCTATCGATTTTAACTTCACGAACCATGCGATTTATTTTAACGTACGACATTCACGGTTTCCTAAAGCCGGATTCACAACGACTTTAGTCAGCGATTACGTTCGCTTCGTAATTGCATCCTATGTATTCACACAATTTATTTCCTAATTCCTTCCAAACTCTACAAGTAGTTATTACATCACATAAAACCAAGCCTCGAACCTGATTCATAATTAATCCCTTGGATTGTAAGCTATTAAGAGATATAAATTAATCTCAATATCACTATTCAAATTCTGAACTCAGTATCATTATTTCCTGTAGTTACTTATAAATATAAACATGATTTAACCTCAAAATCTTTGATAACGATCCGAACCGATTTAAAGTAAACTTCATAATTACTATTCTATAAAACCTAAATTAGGTATAACAAACTTATCATAATTTTCATTTACTTAATCTTACATACAAAATCATCATAATCATAGATAAATATCCAACATCCAACATTCGCAGCCTCCTAAAGTTGGATTCACAATGAATATTTGCCAACGATAATGTAAATTCTAAAATCGCAACTATAAAATCTAGCCTCGCTAACCTTATCCTAAATTCGAACTCAAAGCTTTATTTCTTTAATTATTAGACCTACTTAATTCTTATAATTATGATATAAACATTAATCTTTGGTCTAGATTTGAACTGACTCAAATGTATTTCTCTAAATATCTTTACGCAAGAGATGCAAAATTAATCGTATCCAATACTCTAAGTCTTTGGTCAAGTATCGAACTGACATTATGTATAGTTCCCTAAACTTCTGAACGTATGCAGTGCCAAATAACTAAATAACTATATAATTTATTCCTACTTATATAAATTGGCTAAAAGCCTAGTCCTTAAACCTGTACATTACAATAGTCTGTGAAGGTACAATAGACGCGCCACAGAATAAGTTCTTGTACTTAATCTGTGAGACGCGCAACTAATCACAGACTACTAAGGGATTCTATGATCAAATAAAGCACTAGTCTATTTTGGGTTTTTTGTTTAGACTTCTCGTAAACTATTGAACAAATAGTTTTTTAATGAAATTTCGGTAATTATCCTTCTATTTACATCCTACCTGCTTATCTTTGATCAAGTTATTACTACCTAAATCTATTCTAATTTTAGATCTCGGGAAATAAAGAGTTCCGCTTGGCTGAATTAAAAATACCCCTTTGCCTTATCCCCATCCTGTTCACCTTAAAACCCTCAAATAACCTGTAGACTCTTAACTTATATGTAATCTATACATATAATAAAATCTACTTAATAATCCTATACTTCGTCAACGAATTTCTTGTAATTGGATGGTACATTCAGCGCTATTCACCCGGACACAAATCAAGCAAAGCAAGCTCCCTACTCTAATTCACGCCTGGATTTCACATAAAAAATTATAAGTGAAACATCAGTACAGGTTAGTAAATACACTCGTTAAGCATTTCTACCTCGCCCCACAATAAGTAAATACCCTATGCCTATTTGTTCACATTGAACATTTCAACAACCTACCAAACTAAAACCTTTATACATAGTGTTATTAATGGACTAGATATTTTTAATCGACTGTCGAAAAATAGGTTCTTTCATATGAATATAACATCTAGGCACTTATGTTTTGATAAAACCTTCTTCTGAAAGTATTACCTATTACTTCGTGGTTAATTTTAAGAATCATAACCTCCCAAATTCACTTCAGCAATCCATTTATACGTTTTGAATCAAACAAGCACCGAATCACAGCATCACTGAATACATAATAATAATTGTACCCTTCGTTCGACTTTGTGGTCTCCTGATATACAACTAATACTAATGTCAAATGTAAGTATATAAAACCCCTACTTGCTATAATAACTACTTAATATTTAACTGTAAATTGGAACCCCCCGTTATTAATAATCTTACAAACCGAATGCAGAATCTCAGGCTCAACTCTCTTCCGTGAAAGCCAACTACAACCCTTTCCTGTTGTTTTTGTTTTAGTACTCCAAAGCCCATAAATATCATTGTTTCAATTAAAGGTATCTGAGATGGTACTTAATGTTATTTCTTTGGGAAAACCAGAGCTAGGTATTACCTATAGCTTTTATGAGTAAATAATGTACTATCCATGACAACATCCACTAGTTAAATATGTAAACGGTCCCGTTATTAAAACACTTGTTATGGTAGGCATATAACTAGAAACCCTCTCCTAAAATAACTTTAAAATAATTTAACCAATTTGTTTCAGGACTCTGCTTGTCCACCGAAAATGTAGGAGCATCTGTGGAATTAAATCTTACTACATGGTACCTAACCCTGAATGCATATTGAAAATGTATGAACAGCTGCTGAATGAAGTTCTACAACAATGTATTGGTTTCTGAATAAAATACCAGAATATTACCACAGATGTTGGCACTCCTATATTTTTACTCTTTTCAGGTATCCCAGATTTATTAATTATACTTCCTAATCCCCTTTCATAAATAATTCTTGTAGTAAAGGTCAAGTGACCTATATGTTAAAAAGGATAAAAGTGACACACAAGGAAGCTCTCAAACATTTTCTGCCCTACTTAGATTGATCCTAGTGGAGAAGTCTCAGCTGAGTTTACCTCCAGTCTCCTTGTACTAATTAATTACTGACCATTTTTACCTCTCGGCTGATACTTCAATAACTGAATCCAAGTCTGAACATATTGCTTCTATTAAACTACCCTGTCGCACCAAAATGATATTCCTAACTAAGGCAGAAATCGCCAATATGAGATTAATATATCACAGTTTAATTTCAAAACCCACTTACCTTACCGTGGAGCTATTAAAAGGGTATATGTACCTACAACATAAGTATTTTTACAACATTGAAATTATGAGGTTAATATTTTAGATATTCCAGCTTGTATCAATAAATATAACAAGTTAGATCAAAATTAATTAAAGCTTACTGCAATTCTTATTTGATGATTGGAAGGTCCAATTTCTATACTTTAATCTTGCTTTTTTTTGTAACATTAAATAATAATTGGATAGAATTAAATATTTTGTTAATTGTAATGAAATTTACATATTCCCCTTTTGCACAAAACAACAATAAAATATAGGTCAATAAAACACAAATCACAGTATATTTATTACACAAAATAACATCAAAATTCAAGTAAATTCATAGGATATGTGCACGAATTTTAATTATTACTTTATAGTAACATAATACGGTTTACTTCTTTGATACTTCATCCTGGAGTTATTAATTCAAAATTTAATCATGATTACCCTGCAAATAGTCACAATGCTTTCATGTTTGTTGGAAGGTCAAATGCCTGTACATAATCATTAAGGAACGATAGTAAATAGCTAATTGTATTGTTAGATGTAATTGATTCGTGCACATTCCCCTTTTAACACGACACAAAAAATAAAACAAATCAAAAGGAACCCCTCCCTAACTCCCTAGCCCTACATTCCGAGAGACTACAAACAGTATAGCTGCATGCCCTAACTGCCTGCCCGAGTTCCTAAAGAAGCCCTATCAGCCTACATTATAAAAGGATACTCTGCTACCCGAAATCCAGACTCAGATTCCGGACTGCTATAAAAATAGCAGCACTAAAGGGGTCTTGGTTCAGCAGAGGCATACTCACCCAATAGGTCCTGATTCCCCATCCAAGCACTCAGAACTTTAAATTAAATATTAGCGAAGCTCTTCCGTCCTCTCCGTCCCGCGTCGTGCTAATTCCCTTTCATCTTCTCCCTCCACCCGTTTTATACTCGAACCATTCCCCCCACCGACCCTAACATTCAGCGACCAGAAAACCTAGACCCGTATCAATAACGAAAAAGGGTCCCCGTAACGATTCCCCATAGTCCCAATAACGAGTTAAAACGTAAAAACGTCCCAATAACGTCTCGTTAGTTCCCTTTATACTCGTCGCTCTTGCTTCCAACAGATTACGTAAGTTTAGTATGGACAAGCGCAATTATAATCTGAATATTTAGTACCTATGTAACCGGGCCAGATAATTTGTCCTTCCTTAATTCCGTGTCCAATTACATAAAAGGTTGTTAAACCCTACTTCTTCTTATATTTGCTAAATAACATAAACAACTTTTCCTGAGATTAGGTACTTATTGTTATATAGCGACCCGGCAATCAACCAAACAAATATAATATATGTTCTAATGGAATCGAGATTAAATAGGTAAGAAAAGAAGGAAGAGGTACTTTTATTTTGCAACCTGTGTTCATTAATTATCTATTTTAGGTATTCTTGATTATGTTCTGCGTACTGATTACTGTTTAACTGTTTGCATGGACCTGAGCTAACAAGAAGATTCCACGGATATTTTTATACGCTCCTACGATTATTTAATCATTCATCTTTCTTTTTTTTTCAATCTTTAATATTGTTATAAATTATTTCATGCTTTATAAAAGTAAGCGATAAATGTATAACCCGATTTTGTCAAGGCATATCCATAATAACATTCTATACCCGCATAATCCCACTCTTTCTAACTACCTTCTTTTATTTTCTTACAAGCAAACAACATCATCGTACCCTATCGCTCTGATTCCCGTAACAAATTAGTATGACAGTTCAAACATAACGTTAAAGCGACAAAGCACCAACGTGTCTATTCTTATCGCCGCCTCGCCAGTTAATTGGTTTAGGCTTTATAACTACCCTACTTTATTTCGCTAAATATAGCCGCAACGCAACTGTACCCCGTCGCCCCAACGCTTCTAACAAATTAATATAGTAGCTCAAACATAACGCTAAAGCGACAAAGTACCAAAGTGGTTTTTCATATCACCATTCCGCCATTTGTATGTTTTAAGCTTTATAACTTATATATTTGAATACGACGACATATTGTACTAATATTTAAGTACACATCTGACCTATTCAATTGTTTAAAAACCCAGTATTATCTCTCGTAAACATATTTATACCTTTATATGATCAGACAAGTCCTAAGCCTCCTATTTATAATAAGTGACGATATATAATTTATGATTATGTAAGCAAAAAAAATTATACCCTATATATATATCTATATATTTATACTTATGCTGGCTGACTTGGGGTCAGTACATCACCCCCCTTTGGCCTTAATAATTTTCGGATTTCGTAGAAGACGCACAATTAATAAGACCAAATCTACTTATAGGATCCTACATAAACGCAAAATTCAAACCATGTATAAATATGTATACCTCCCCATTCCTACCTACCTATTCTTTAACTTAAAATCCTCTTCTTTTTTTTTTTCCTCCAGTCTCTTTTACTCCTTTAATTTTTTATCCTTACTGTGCTTTATTTAATTTTTCTTCTAGAGTGCCTCGTGGTCAATCTAATAAAACCAAAATATAAATTTTATCTTACCTCGTTAGTATGCACTAATTGTTGATATACTTATTTTATAGTTACCTAGTACAATTAAAAATTCAACGACCCTTTATTACTCAATATAGTTAGATACTACAGATTGAGTATCTAAATTATGCCGACTTCTATTTTACCTACTCAGACTGTTATTTGCTACTAATTTGACACCTTGCTTTCCCTATCATCCATCCAACAAATCTTCTACTACAACCCTACATACACACTTATGTAATTCATACATATTTGTATATTTTCAATATCACAAGTAAATCCCACTTCAACCCAAACAAACATTATGTCCAACACACATACCTATACACATCCAAGCAGCTATACTTATTCAGTCAATTGTTCCCGCGCATTCGCATTCAACTCTAAAATATAATTTACTATGCTTTTCCGAAATTTATAGGCTTAAAGATTGGATAAAACTTAATTTTTTTTTCTTACTCTATTCAACCTACCTTACTATCCTAATGCTTAATACTTATTTATTAATTCTCTCCCACAACTATAGCGACCTATTGTACTAAAGTAATTAAGACATGAGTTTATAAGCGTCCACTCTTTGTTCAACCAAATAAAGGTCATTCTTGGCAATTAAAACGGGGAAATAAATTGTTATTGTTTAATAAAGATCAACATTGAAAGATTTACCTATTTCATTTTCCCAACTTCCATAATAGTATTTCAATATCTGGTTATTAAAATAATGAAACAAGTAAGATATTTTGAATAAGTTAAGTACCCCATAATGGTCTTAGAATAAATATATGTATTCTTTTGAAATATGTGATAAAAAAAATGTTTAGCATCCCAACCTAATTTAACCTAACCTTCTGTTTATCGTACTAAATTGTAACCTCCCTAATTTCAAAGTTAAACCTATATTATAATAAGTTGTATTTTGTACATGTAACCATAACATAGAATTAATATAAAGATAGGATACATATAAGTCAACATATTATGTTTACATCTGATAAAGTAGACTTAAGCAAACCTAATGTGCTTAATTTTTCGTATTTTACTTATAATAATCAAGAGTAACTGAATTCCACCCAAATTCGATATATCATTTGTTCATAAGTACCGACCTTTATTTTAATTATAACTACCTATACTTTGCGAACTTTCCGAGCAAATGTTCACCCCCCGAAATACTTAATATTTTAATTTCTAAAACACCTATGAAGCGCTAATCCATTTACAATAATTAAACTAACACCTTATACTACTTTAACCAACAATAGGTTAGACTAGGGTTCAAGTTCACCCCCCTAACCATACAATTAACTAAATCCTTAAACCCGCTATAACCTATCAAATTTTTACAAGAACTGCTAACTGACCTCATCCGTGCAACCTCGTCTACCACGGATCTCGAGGGCATCGCGTAGCCTATGCACTTCGACGGAACCCAAGCTAAACTCCCAAATTTCAATATATTCCAACGAAACCGGCACAGCCGCTTTCCCGCAAAACACATCAACCAAACTAACAACCAGGGCCCACTCTCGCACTTATAATACTAGTATAGAAACAAGGATTTTAACCTTAACCTACTTAAAACTCCCTTAAAGTTAGTTCATAAGTGAACTCACCCCCCAGATTAGTTACTATTTTAATTCCTAAACCCCACCTAGAAAATCTCTAATTCTACAACGTTTCTTAAGTTGTACGAGCCTTTCCTTTTCCGTTTAATTCCTAACTATAGTTTCAAGTTTTATAAATAATCTAACCCTGTAAATCGTCTGTGGGAGTCTAATAATTACTCTCAATAATAGTAGACTACTAACGCCATCTAACCCCACACGGAAGATCTAAGGCCAGAAAGTCACTTATTTAAGTAATTAGTTCTAAGTCGCACAATGGAAGTCACTTTAACGGTAAAGTGATTTCCTACATGGCGCTGACAGGATTTTCCCAAATTAAAAGACCTTCCCGCTGCAGTGACATGTAAACATTGGTCTTCCTAATCTAAACCAGACTTTGCCTACCCTTTATCAGTCGCACTCGAAAGTTTTTACTATCCTTTGTACCTATACGATAACACCAAACATTAATTAACCTAATAAATCCTACTGAATAACCGCAAATAAATTAAATTAAAATAAGTGTGTGTGATATTTTATTTCAAACCTGACAGAAGTAGCAAATACAGAATAAATGACCTCTCCAACACACCTTTTTCGACCCACTCCATTTCACGAACATCAAATGTAGGCTAGGACCGAGCTTCATAAGATTTCCTTACGGATCTCCATAAAACCAAGCCAAAGCCTATTAAAATTTAGCCATAGTGACCCAGAATCTAATCCTGGTCACTCACGGCATCAAATTCTATCAAAATTTAGCCGTAGTAACCCCGAATCTAATCCTGGTCATTCACGGCACCAAATGTAACGATACCGACCCCACAGCAGTCAAGAGTGAGTCGCATAACATAAATAAATATATAAATAAATATAAATAAATAAATATCTACTTATAAAATAATTGGCCAGCGTGATCATCTAGTTATATAAAGGTAGGACCCCAAGTTAAACCCGTGTGTAACCAGTTCGTTTAAGGAATACTCGAGGTGTGTTGGAAAGGTTTAGGAAACATTAACTTTAATTTACTAATTCAGAGGCTTCTACTGTATATTACCTACCTAATTTTATATATTCCATTATAATCTAATACCTAACTTTACTTAGATAATATTTGATTCAACAATTCATCTTACAATCTTTCTTAGTACCCTACCGTGTGAATCCAACCATAATAAACCATGCCCTATGTTCGACCTAAGATAAACATATTAATGTGTCAGCAAAGTTACTAACTTAACCCATCTAATTAATTTATTCAAGTTTGAATAGGAAATGTTGTTCGAATGTCCTAGTATTATAATAAATCTTTCACATACAGTAAAGCTCAATTTTGTATGAACTTCCTACAGTTTAATAATCTTAATAACTATAGTCCTAAGCTTCAAATTCAATTAATCTTTCATAATTTCGTATCCGAAGTGAGATAGATTGTGAAACTGCTAGTTTTTTTAATGTAGATGTAAGTTTTCTTGATTAATGGAACAGAAGGAGATAACTAATTCCCTATGGGTCCCTTTTGTAAATAAATACAAAGAGAAGGGCAGGCCCCTCCTAGCCATTACACTTAGGCATCATCCGCCTGCCCCTGTGCGGCTCGACAACCTGACGGGGGCACCGCTCCACCCAAAGCAAGAGTTGCTGTCCCACTTACAAAGTTAGTAATGTCTGTGTAGGTTAGTCAGGTCTCCCCAAGAGAGATCCTACCCCAAGGGCCGCGTTGAACTGAACCGGGATGGTGATATAATGTCGCCACTATTAAAACTAGTGAGTCTCCCCTAAAGCCATCTAAATTCGAGAGCATAATCAAAGGACCTAGTTTTTGCTGGTACATAATGGATGCCACCTCAGCCTCGTTTCCACAGCTTTGAAGTAAGGGCCTCATCTCCACAGCCTATACTTGGGAGGGCGCCTCCAAAAGAATCCAGGTCCACTAGGCAAAGATTCCTACCTGATCTAGCGCCCTTTAGAAGAGACTTTTGTAATACCCACGTTCACCAAGAGACAACCTAGCCCAATACGGATCAACTATGAATTGTCGACCCTGCAAGCAGCAGCCGCCCATTCCATAGCCAAGAGCCGATAAATTGCCGCTAAATTATCACCCGTGTAACGGGCGAATCATTTGTCCAATTCTTATATTACATTACATTAGTTTGTAATTGACAACCAAATGTTGACTAAAATGATAATTGAACAATAACTCGATATCAAACTATGCGACTTATTAACACTGCATTCACGGCATTCTTCAATTTATACCACCAGCCCGGAGTCATTTTAAAGGTAAAACTCGAAATTTTGTTTCATTGAATTCGTGACAACCAATTAAGTATTGTAAATATTTTCAATGACTCAATATTTCGATATAACAAATCCAAAAACGTAAGAATTTCTTTATCTATGGTTTTAATCTATAAATACCATAGTTCGGAATTTAACGTTATAAACAAAAATAAAAACTTCCAACTGAAATGTTAACCTGTAATAATATGATTGAACTTCACTCACTATCTCACCTGGACTCAAATTATATAATCATTCTGATACCAAATTTCATTCTCTCCTTGCTACCTTAGCAATGGATCGAATCCAAATATACTGTAACATAATCCCTATAACCCGTTTTTATGAAATAATAATTGTTATAACTTCCATTTACACATACCAACTTTTACAGACAGACGAACGAACAAAATCACATGTCATGGCTCTTTGCCTAAGATTAATAGGAACTGGCTTAGTAAAACTAAACTTGTTCATAAAGTCGGCGTATCATAATCCATAAAACCCCTTTTATAAAATAATAATTTGTTTATAACTCCCGTTTACATATACCAACGTTTATAGACAGACGAACGGACAAAAATCACAAGGCTCTTTGTTTAAAATAACCAGAAACAAGCTTAGTCAAACTAAGCTTGATCATAATGTCGGAATTACGCCAGCTGCAAATCTAAAACCTACACGATCTAATCGTAGCTCCAAGACCGCATGTACAAATTCATCATCCTACTACTTATTATTATTATATATATTTTAGCCAATCCATTGACATAACTATCGTTAAGCAGTAGTAATTAAAGCATTCATCAACATCTGTCGTACTTATTAATTTATATCATAAATTAACCTTGATTCCTAAATCATATTTATCGATATTGGGACTGCCAACAAATATGAACGAACTACCTCTCATTCTCCCTAAAGTCTAAATGCCTCCTTTCAAAATTTCATATAAGTATATTTTATCGACTCGTGTCTTATCTACCTATAGTGTAACGGGAGCAATATTTAAGGTGTTGGTTCCCTCCAAATTGTATCCAACATACTACATACATATTGATCATGAATTATTTATATGATTCCTGACACATTTTTCACAAGGCGATTTAACTAGTATTGGTTTCATATAAAACCTCCAAATTCTGAACGGTACAACAAACTAACATACATACGCGATTTCATACGACAGAGTAATAACTCCAGAGTTCCCTTCTACATACTCGTACATATAATTCTACATACTGATACATACATGCCTAATTCTAGCCTGTCTATCGATTTTAACTTCACGAACCATGCGATTTATTTTAACGTACGACATTCACGGTTTCCTAAAGCCGGATTCACAACGACTTTAGTCAGCGATTACGTTCGCTTCGTAATTGCATCCTATGTATTCACACAATTTATTTCCTAATTCCTTCCAAACTCTACAAGTAGTTATTACATCACATAAAACCAAGCCTCGAACCTGATTCATAATTAATCCCTTGGATTGTAAGCTATTAAGAGATATAAATTAATCTCAATATCACTATTCAAATTCTGAACTCAGTATCATTATTTCCTGTAGTTACTTATAAATATAAACATGATTTAACCTCAAAATCTTTGATAACGATCCGAACCGATTTAAAGTAAACTTCATAATTACTATTCTATAAAACCTAAATTAGGTATAACAAACTTATCATAATTTTCATTTACTTAATCTTACATACAAAATCATCATAATCATAGATAAATATCCAACATCCAACATTCGCAGCCTCCTAAAGTTGGATTCACAATGAATATTTGCCAACGATAATGTAAATTCTAAAATCGCAACTATAAAATCTAGCCTCGCTAACCTTATCCTAAATTCGAACTCAAAGCTTTATTTCTTTAATTATTAGACCTACTTAATTCTTATAATTATGATATAAACATTAATCTTTGGTCTAGATTTGAACTGACTCAAATGTATTTCTCTAAATATCTTTACGCAAGAGATGCAAAATTAATCGTATCCAATACTCTAAGTCTTTGGTCAAGTATCGAACTGACATTATGTATAGTTCCCTAAACTTCTGAACGTATGCAGTGCCAAATAACTAAATAACTATATAATTTATTCCTACTTATATAAATTGGCTAAAAGCCTAGTCCTTAAACCTGTACATTACAATAGTCTGTGAAGGTACAATAGACGCGCCACAGAATAAGTTCTTGTACTTAATCTGTGAGACGCGCAACTAATCACAGACTACTAAGGGATTCTATGATCAAATAAAGCACTAGTCTATTTTGGGTTTTTTGTTTAGACTTCTCGTAAACTATTGAACAAATAGTTTTTTAATGAAATTTCGGTAATTATCCTTCTATTTACATCCTACCTGCTTATCTTTGATCAAGTTATTACTACCTAAATCTATTCTAATTTTAGATCTCGGGAAATAAAGAGTTCCGCTTGGCTGAATTAAAAATACCCCTTTGCCTTATCCCCATCCTGTTCACCTTAAAACCCTCAAATAACCTGTAGACTCTTAACTTATATGTAATCTATACATATAATAAAATCTACTTAATAATCCTATTCTTCGTCAACGAATTTCTTGTAATTGGATGGTACATTCAGCGCTATTCACCCGGACACAAATCAAGCAAAGCAAGCTCCCTACTCTAATTCACGCCTGGATTTCACATAAAAAATTATAAGTGAAACATCAGTACAGGTTAGTAAATACACTCGTTAAGCATTTCTACCTCGCCCCACAATAAGTAAATACCCTATGCCTATTTGTTCACATTGAACATTTCAACAACCTACCAAACTAAAACCTTTATACATAGTGTTATTAATGGACTAGATATTTTTAATCGACTGTCGAAAAATAGGTTCTTTCATATGAATATAACATCTAGGCACTTATGTTTTGATAAAACCTTCTTCTGAAAGTATTACCTATTACTTCGTGGTTAATTTTAAGAATCATAACCTCCCAAATTCACTTCAGCAATCCATTTATACGTTTTGAATCAAACAAGCACCGAATCACAGCATCACTGAATACATAATAATAATTGTACCCTTCGTTCGACTTTGTGGTCTCCTGATATACAACTAATACTAATGTCAAATGTAAGTATATAAAACCCCTACTTGCTATAATAACTACTTAATATTTAACTGTAAATTGGAACCCCCCGTTATTAATAATCTTACAAACCGAATGCAGAATCTCAGGCTCAACTCTCTTCCGTGAAAGCCAACTACAACCCTTTCCTGTTGTTTTTGTTTTAGTACTCCAAAGCCCATAAATATCATTGTTTCAATTAAAGGTATCTGAGATGGTACTTAATGTTATTTCTTTGGGAAAACCAGAGCTAGGTATTACCTATAGCTTTTATGAGTAAATAATGTACTATCCATGACAACATCCACTAGTTAAATATGTAAACGGTCCCGTTATTAAAACACTTGTTATGGTAGGCATATAACTAGAAACCCTCTCCTAAAATAACTTTAAAATAATTTAACCAATTTGTTTCAGGACTCTGCTTGTCCACCGAAAATGTAGGAGCTTCTGTGGAATTAAATCTTACTACATGGTACCTAACCCTGAATGCATATTGAAAATGTATGAACAGCTGCTGAATGAAGTTCTACAACAATGTATTGGTTTCTGAATAAAATACCAGAATATTACCACAGATGTTGGCACTCCTATATTTTTACTCTTTTCAGGTATCCCAGATTTATTAATTATACTTCCTAATCCCCTTTCATAAATAATTCTTGTAGTAAAGGTCAAGTGACCTATATGTTAAAAAGGATAAAAGTGACACACAAGGAAGCTCTCAAACATTTTCTGCCCTACTTAGATTGATCCTAGTGGAGAAGTCTCAGCTGAGTTTACCTCCAGTCTCCTTGTACTAATTAATTACTGACCATTTTTACCTCTCGGCTGATACTTCAATAACTGAATCCAAGTCTGAACATATTGTTTCTATTAAACTACCCTGTCGCACCAAAATGATATTCCTAACTAAGGCAGAAATCGCCAATATGAGATTAATATATCACAGTTTAATTTCAAAACCCACTTACCTTACCGTGGAGCTATTAAAAGGGTATATGTACCTACAACATAAGTATTTTTACAACATTGAAATTATGAGGTTAATATTTTAGATATTCCAGCTTGTATCAATAAATATAACAAGTTAGATCAAAATTAATTAAAGCTTACTGCAATTCTTATTTGATGATTGGAAGGTCCAATTTCTATACTTTAATCTTGCTTTTTTTTGTAACATTAAATAATAATTGGATAGAATTAAATATTTTGTTAATTGTAATGAAATTTACATATTCCCCTTTTGCACAAAACAACAATAAAATATAGGTCAATAAAACACAAATCACAGTATATTTATTACACAAAATAACATCAAAATTCAAGTAAATTCATAGGATATGTGCACGAATTTTAATTATTACTTTATAGTAACATAATACGGTTTACTTCTTTGATACTTCATCCTGGAGTTATTAATTCAAAATTTAATCATGATTACCCTGCAAATAGTCACAATGCTTTCATGTTTGTTGGAAGGTCAAATGCCTGTACATAATCATTAAGGAACGATAGTAAATAGCTAATTGTATTGTTAGATGTAATTGATTCGTGCACATTCCCCTTTTAACACGACACAAAAAATAAAACAAATCAAAAGGAACCCCTCCCTAACTCCCTAGCCCTACATTCCGAGAGACTACAAACAGTATAGCTGCATGCCCTAACTGCCTGCCCGAGTTCCTAAAGAAGCCCTATCAGCCTACATTATAAAAGGATACTCTGCTACCCGAAATCCAGACTCAGATTCCGGACTGCTATAAAAATAGCAGCACTAAAGGGGTCTTGGTTCAGCAGAGGCATACTCACCCAATAGGTCCTGATTCCCCATCCAAGCACTCAGAACTTTAAATTAAATATTAGCGAAGCTCTTCCGTCCTCTCCGTCCCGCGTCGTGCTAATTCCCTTTCATCTTCTCCCTCCACCCGTTTTATACTCGAACCATTCCCCCCACCGACCCTAACATTCAGCGACCAGAAAACCTAGACCCGTATCAATAACGAAAAAGGGTCCCCGTAACGATTCCCCATAGTCCCAATAACGAGTTAAAACGTAAAAACGTCCCAATAACGTCTCGTTAGTTCCCTTTATACTCGTCGCTCTTGCTTCCAACAGATTACGTAAGTTTAGTATGGACAAGCGCAATTATAATCTGAATATTTAGTACCTATGTAACCGGGCCAGATAATTTGTCCTTCCTTAATTCCGTGTCCAATTACATAAAAGGTTGTTAAACCCTACTTCTTCTTATATTTGCTAAATAACATAAACAACTTTTCCTGAGATTAGGTACTTATTGTTATATAGCGACCCGGCAATCAACCAAACAAATATAATATATGTTCTAATGGAATCGAGATTAAATAGGTAAGAAAAGAAGGAAGAGGTACTTTTATTTTGCAACCTGTGTTCATTAATTATCTATTTTAGGTATTCTTGATTATGTTCTGCGTACTGATTACTGTTTAACTGTTTGCATGGACCTGAGCTAACAAGAAGATTCCACGGATATTTTTATACGCTCCTACGATTATTTAATCATTCATCTTTCTTTTTTTTTCAATCTTTAATATTGTTATAAATTATTTCATGCTTTATAAAAGTAAGCGATAAATGTATAACCCGATTTTGTCAAGGCATATCCATAATAACATTCTATACCCGCATAATCCCACTCTTTCTAACTACCTTCTTTTATTTTCTTACAAGCAAACAACATCATCGTACCCTATCGCTCTGATTCCCGTAACAAATTAGTATGACAGTTCAAACATAACGTTAAAGCGACAAAGCACCAACGTGTCTATTCTTATCGCCGCCTCGCCAGTTAATTGGTTTAGGCTTTATAACTACCCTACTTTATTTCGCTAAATATAGCCGCAACGCAACTGTACCCCGTCGCCCCAACGCTTCTAACAAATTAATATAGTAGCTCAAACATAACGCTAAAGCGACAAAGTACCAAAGTGGTTTTTCATATCACCATTCCGCCATTTGTATGTTTTAAGCTTTATAACTTATATATTTGAATACGACGACATATTGTACTAATATTTAAGTACACATCTGACCTATTCAATTGTTTAAAAACCCAGTATTATCTCTCGTAAACATATTTATACCTTTATATGATCAGACAAGTCCTAAGCCTCCTATTTATAATAAGTGACGATATATAATTTATGATTATGTAAGCAAAAAAAATTATACCCTATATATATATCTATATATTTATACTTATGCTGGCTGACTTGGGGTCAGTACAGTAGGACCCTGTGCAGGGTCCGTCCGGATCGCTACCACCATCTTATCCATTAACCATCCGCCAAGCAACAGTGTTCGCATTGTTGTGTTCCGGTGTGGGGATAAGACAACCGGTGAAATTACTAGCATAGAGGCATTCCATCTTAGTCCTCAGGGTTGGCAGCGCATTTGAGGTCTTAGGATTATAATCTTGAGAATTCAAATGTCTATGGGTCTCAGATTTCACTTGCCATCAGGTGGCCTGAGTGCTCGTGTGCCTCCTCCTTAACATAAAAAAAAAAAAAAAACAATCGTTCTTCCCGCCAAAAATATCTAAGTCGTCCATATGAACCGACTGTTAAAAAAGTTGAGGCACCTTGGTCTAGGTAATGAATAAAATAAAATAAATAAATATCGCGGACAATTTCACAACAAATGACCTAGTCCCAAATAAGCTTTAGGCGTGTAATAACGATAATAAACAACGATATAAATACTTATAATAGAGAAATGGTTTACCCTTGAAATGTCGACACTCATTTCATCGAATGGTTTACTTCTCCGAATTTTCATTTCATCGACAGGCATTTCCACTTGCAGAAGTTAGAATTTTTTGGTGTTCACAGGTCTAACCTAACCTACGTAATCTAGCAGAAAGTAGCTCTCGAAGAAATGAATTTCGGTGAAACGACACGAAAATACGATTTCGGTGAAATGAGTTTCGACATTCCAAGGGGAGAGAAATAAATAGGGACTAAAATACATAGAAAAAATCCAATATTCAGGAATAAATACAGAACAAATATTTGCCTATAACGGGAATCGAACCCAGTGCTTAGGAGTCACTGGATAAGGAATAGTGAGGTGACCTAAGAGAGCCTTTCGCCTAAGAGCGGGACAAAAATAACTATAAGATTTGGTAAGATGATTGATAGATTTTACGCTAGCTCCTATCCCATATACCAAGTACTAGATACACACGCGGCATCTCGTGAGGAATTTCGAAGCTAATTAGGGAAGTTTGAGGAATCTTGACTTAAGTTTGGTTTGTTACGTTTTCCTTCTGTGTAAGAGGAATGTGATCTTGCGTATACGACTTAAAGGGATATGCGAGCGGGTTCTACACTCAGTAAAATGATCCAACCAAGAGAGATTTCCTTTGAGTTGTTAAAAATAGAATAAAGTGATTTAGTTGTTCAAAGTCAGCAAGTTCATAAGTGATTCAACTAACATCTTAGTAAATCTATCTAACGTCTTGTTAGCCTCGTAGGTATGTAATCAAGACTAAGCAGTTAGAGAAGAAGTCCATACAAACGTCAAATAAATTAAAACCATTTTCTAAGCTATTTTTATATTAATTTTGGATGAAATAATTAATTGGTTCCGATTTGAAAGACAAAATGGGTACTACGTGATCCTGCTTTTCCCTATTTCACATAGGCATGTTGCAGTTGTCTATGTTCAGTGTGTGTTCTATCTCGTAAAACGCTCGCGTAGCAACAGCAGTTCATTTAAATCTTTGAGACCGCGATTTCTGTTAAGTCTGCGTTTCACAAAACATGTAGGTACGTAATAAACATTCGCCAATCTCTGTCGCGTTACAAAATGTATCAATCCTTAACGTATTTAATACTAACTCCTGTCCGCGACTCTGTCAGCGTTTAATTAACAACAAAACTCAAGTCAAAAACTTATTTTTTTACATTTAAATGCCATTTGATTGTAATGCACGTCAATCTACCAATAATTGTAACCTTTTAACCAATCTGAGATCAGCATTAAACAAAAACAAATAATTAAAAAACACAAGCTGTGTTAGATATTAGGATGGATTCACAATGAAATTGTAATTTTTGACCGATATGTAGCTACTACAGTAAAGTTCTGCCCTGCCCTGCTAACATAAGTGGCAGTATCTCAAACAAAACTCCTGTAGCAAATGCAACCTTATTACCAACAGTATAGGATTGAATCTGCTTTGGCTATTGAATTTGAGATACTGCTTATTGGTTTACGGCCGAACCCTATATTCAAACCGTGGACAGATAGCCTTACTTCAGATTAAAATTTGACACATTTTGTATGGGCAAATGTCAAATTTCAACCCGAAGTAAGCCTTGTCAATCCGCGGTTTGAATATAGGGTTCAGCCGTTAGAAGGGCAGAGTTCACGTCCATGACCGTCTCGATCAATTGAAAGAAACGATGTGATGATCTGATGATATACTTGACAATTTGTTTGTACTAACTGCATATCGCACGCAAATGCCTAATTTGAATCTAGCTTTCTTCAAACTTGACGTAAACTCCTTATTAGTTTTGTACACATCATACAAGAGAGTCCTTTACTTAAGTTTTTTAGTTAGATATTTCGTCATCCATACAATGTGTATGACGATTGGTTATAGCGCCACGTGTACGTATTTGGTAGATTTTCGTGACAAATTGACATTGACGTACGCATTTGTATCGTTTAGAGTATAAGCTAACTGTTAAGGTAAAGATTACGTTTAATAATAAAGTTCGAAACACGTTTAAAAAGCGTAAAAGCGATTGGAAATGTTTAGGTATGATAGAAATGTTCAGACTCGAGTTGCATAAAAAAAACCATACAATTGTAAGGACAATTTTTGTCGCACGACGGAACTTTTTCCACTTTCGTTTTTTATATAGTTAACTGCGCTTAGCTATAGTCTAACTTCTTGGTCCTCACCAATTATGTCAATCCTTTTATTTCTTAACTATGGCAGTCATTCACGATTGCATTATTCATTTTATTTAAGCCCGTATATACACGTATAAACATACATTAAAAGAAATCGGGTAAGGTACCCGTGAAAGTGAATAACCCTTTAATTATTTTAGATAATCTTATAAGACTTTATTCAGAAAGGGGTTATAGTTATTTTATTACAAATACGAGGCGACTAAGGGAATAAAGGCTTGTAGTACTGTTAGGCGATGGGCTTGCAACCTGTCACTAATACACTGGTAAACATCTTAGTCTGATTGTGCGAAATGTGGTTACAGAATAATCAACAAGTCTTTTTAGAGTTGTTGGTATTTCTGTAGCTCTGCCTACCCTACTTTGGGAATAAAG
This sequence comes from Acleris holmiana, assembly GCA_949316455.1. Lineage (NCBI taxonomy): Eukaryota > Metazoa > Arthropoda > Insecta > Lepidoptera > Tortricidae > Acleris > Acleris holmiana. The sequence continues at coordinate 3,004,157 of OX438776.1, forward strand.
GCGTGATGTTATCTATGTATGTATGTATTACAATCTTGATATTGAATCAAGTATAACATTAAATCTTCATTTCTCTATATCTCTATACAAAAAACAAATTCGACTAACCAACGCGTAAAAGGTCGCAAGCCTAGGTCACAGAATAACACCTGGTAACCCTTATCAGCAAAAGAAATTGTACCCAGTGATCTGTAGCATAAGGTTCAAAGTTAAAAACTATTTTATCGCAAGATTCCCTTAATTCAAAGTTGCCTAGCTTATTGGAGCAAATCCGATTTGATTAGGAATAAATGTAATCCAATATTAGGAGACTAGTCAAATAATGATCAAACCCACCTGGACTAGATTGGGAATCTTTGCAAAGGAAAACGAGAACTAACGGTTATTAACCGACTTCAAAAAAGGAGGAGTTTTTCAATTCGTCGGGATATAATGTCGATTACCGATCCCCGATTACACAAAGAGCGTTGGACCTAATTATTCAAAAAAAATTTTTTTTTCATTTGGTATATTTTTTATTTTTTGGTCTCATATCCAGCTCGTCAAGATCTAATGATGGGATCTTGGAGAAATCGAGGGGACTCCTCAAATATTATAGAAATAAATATACGTGGACGACATAACAGTATATAAGCTAATAGGTCATAAAAAAAGAAATCTCTTCCAAAAAACCTTACCAAGAATACAAGTTAAGAGATACATACATACATACATACATACTATCACTCCTTCATCCCCAGAGTGGGGTAGGCAGAGCTACAGAAATACCAACAACTCTAAAGAAACTTGTTGATAATTCTGTAACCACACTTTGTACAAGTAGGCTAAGACGTTCACCTGAGTAATCAGTGACAGGTTGCAAGCTCATCGCCAAACAGTACTACAAGCTGTCATTCCTTTAGTCGCCTCTTACGACATCCACAGGAAGACATGGAGTAGCACTATTCTAACCCGGCAACCACACAGGGGCAAGTTAAAAGATAAACAAAATAAATTGGCAGGCGGTGCAAACTAAAATTGGTAATTAAATAAATGACAACCCAAACATACTTATAAATAAACATATAAGAGTAGTAGTAAGTAAAGGAGCAGAAAGTTAGGTCACCCATGTTAATTGTTTTAGGTCAACTTAAGTCCGGATCTTCAAACAGAAAGTCATTTTACGTATAGATTAACGTATATTAATTTAAAAACTCACGTAATACGACCTCAACGAGTTGTCTTAGCCCTCACATTTCCGGCCAAAATGAAACTGTTCAACAGCTAGATGAATATTGATTCAGCGCAACCACCCCCGGGTGACCCCTCATTTCCCACTGTTGGCTATTGTTTATGAGACTTTTTAATCGCGCAATGGCAGTGGAGAGGTTAAGTTATGCTGGCCATGACTGTAATATTGCAACAAGAAAATAAAACAAAAGAACAGCGCTGCTCTAGAAAGGTTGGGATTAAGTGCAAGCGAGGCAGAAATATTGAGTTTATAATGTGACGAGGCTAAGTGAAAAGAGTTCACTATTATGCAAGTCTACGACTATAGTGTTTGGGCCGATTCGAATGGGTATTCCCAATTTTTTTAATATTCTTTAACCTTCATTTACAAATTCAATCTGTTTTCTTTTAAGGCTAGATTTGAGTTTAATATAAAGTTAGTTTTAAAGATATAAAAAATTAGAGAACACTGTTTCGAATTGGCCCCATTATTGTAACAAAATGTTTGTTGTACATACAGTACAGACCAGATACTTTCGATACAGTAGTAGATAAAGTTGTTTATTCAGTAAGTAGGCCACACGGGCACGTCAAAATTCTAATAGCGCTTCAAAGAGGAGACCACTGCTGAGACTGAAGAAGTGCCACAAGAAACTCAAAAGTCGGTGTTTTGTACTTTATCGCATTAAAATATTAGACAATCTTGTTTAACATTGCTAGTGTGACAGTAAAGCGACAAGTTACTAAAGCGATCACTTAATTTTGAAATTGACGTTCAAATGTCTATGGGTCTGAGATTCCACTTACCATCAGGTGGCCTGAGTGCTCGTGTGCCTCGATTTAAATATATGTGAATACGACTTCAATCCATACCTACTATTCCCAATATTACAAATGTGAAAGTAACTCTTTCTGCCTGTCTGTCTGTCTGCTTGTTACGCGTTCACGCCTAAACCGCTGAACTGATTTCGATGAAATTTAGTATAAAGGTTACTGAGGTCCCGGGAATAACAAATAATACTTTTCATCCCGGATAATTGACAGTTCCCGAGGGCATAGCAATACTTAAATGATTTATACGTGGACGAAATCGAAATAGTTCATGATAATGGAGTCGCGTGGACATTTTTTAGACACCTAAGATGCTACAATGTTTTTGCAGCTGGTATACCTTATAAAAATATTTTTTTTTTGGCTGATAATAATCTTGATCTCTAAAAAAAACAATAAAATACGACTTTCATTCAAATGAAATAAAACGCATGATATAAATAAGTTCTCAGAAACCCATATTATTTTATCTACTAAGGCGTCTATTTAGCCTCGGCCTGTAACCGAAATAGTTAAATAAACTTTGTTTATTTTAAAACAAAATGTGGTTACAGAATTACCAACAACTCTTTTTGTTACTAGTTGTTGGTATTGTGTAGCTCTGCTTACCCCACTCTGGGAATGAAGGCGTGATTGTATGTATGTTTGACGACACGTTGGCCTAGTTGGGAGTGACCCTGCCTCCGAAGCCAGCGGTCCTGAGTTCAAATCCCGGTAAGGGCAGATATTTGTGTGATGAGCGCGAATATTTGTTCCTGAGTCTTGGACGTTTTTTATGTATTTAAGTATATATTTCTCTATATAAGTATGTTTATCGTTGTCTAGTACCCATAGTACAAGCCTAGAGCTTAGTTTGGGACTAGGTCAATTTGTGTGAGATTGTCCCGTGATATTTATTTATTTATTTATTCATGTATTTTAAAACATTATTCTGTTTAAGAAACCGCTCATCCTTTAACACTGGTACCATCAGCTTGTATTGTTGCGATGTATTCAAATGAAATCCGTGACTCCGTACCCCACATATCTCTTTCTTTTCCATGCATCAGAGCAAAAATGTTGGATGAAACTTGAGTCTTAAAGAACAACGGCTTTGTTTCAAAAGTATCTTTTGTTAAAATGGTTGCCATGTAGGTCATAGTTGACTCGGTTTGCATTTCTCAAATATTGGCGTGGAGTTATGCTTAGTCTTTGTCAGCTGAGGAGGCTTTGAATGTATGTAATACTTTGTTAACTTTTTATTTTTTTACAAATAGCACATGGTACAATGTTAATATAGATAAAAATCGATTGATAATATTTAAAAGATATTTAGTTATACACGAAAAATAGTAGCCTTGTTTTCTATATTAGTTGTACTGTGTGATATGTAATCTCTAAATTATTACTGCTACTAATTGAATACGTTTGTTTATAACTGGTTCCATCGACTTGGACTGGGCGACAAATACTATTCCACTTTGTTTTAACCTATTTATTTTCTTTATAGTTAGTATATATTTATTTTCTAGACAGTAAGGGCTGCTAAACCGTCCGCTATTTGCTTATATTTAACAAAGTGAAATACAGCCCCATTTCAGTCTAACTTTCATTTAATTATTTTCTCATTTATATATGTCTCGTTATACTAATAAAAGTAAAAACGTACATTGATAAATATAATTTAACAATAATGTATCCGATACGGTTAACTATTAAAATGTCAAGAACAATGCACAACGAATGCACTTTTCAATAACATTACCTGAAATAAAAATAAAATTGGCTATCATACTCCGCTTTACCTGTTAACACGGCACAAATTCGTTTAATTGAGAAGCCTTATAAAAGTGCTCATAATTTAATAAATATTTGCATTATCTCACGCAAAATAAAGACTTTCATCATAATCCTGGTCGCGGCACCAATGTGAATGAGTTTATTAAATTTCAATACATCCTATTTAACAGGGTTGTGATAATTCATGGCAAAATAGTGCGTTAATTGGAAAATCTTTTGTTAGCGTTCAATCCAGCGTATCAAATTCCACGTAATTATTTTGTAATGTAATTGGGAGTTAAATTGCGCTATGAATTTTAGTGGTAAATAACTGGATAGAGTATATAACATAATTCCGCAGTCACAATCATGAATCCATCAACAACCCAAAATTTCATAATTCCGAACATATTATTTCGACTGAAGTGACTGTGACTGAATTCCGATAGCAAATATAAAATAGACGAAATTAAAACAGGGATGTACAAAAACGAACTTGTTTCTATATGGGAATCTCTTTCAGTTTACCACTGAGCGATTGAGAAATTATGTAATGATAAAAAGTAGCCCAATAAGTTCAAAGGCAAAGTTATCCCTAAGTAGTGTATTAATTCTATTAATATCAACAAGGTAAAATAAAATAAATTCTTTAACTAAATTCTACTTAATACTTTGCAAGAGTAAATCAATGTAATGTAATATACAAGCCAACATACAAGACCGTATCATTGTTCTATTCATACGAGATAAATAATTTACAAGGAAACTGCAAGCGAATACCAGTTTAACCTTGCCAAGACATCTTCAATCAAAATTGCCACATGCTCCAAAGAGGGTCTTTTAGACATACGTTTTAGAGACAGTGGCAATCTTGAGGCATGATGTAATTAATCTTCATTCTCACTTGCTTCAGTAAAGAAGGACAGTGACAAAAAAGTTTGATCAATGCGACTGTCGCAAGAGAAACTCTGTTCGCTTGGGTAAGAGTAGAATAGTTTTAGTAAATCCTTAACACGCTTTCGTAGGTAACGCCTATTGTTTGTTTTTTTTTTAAACTTATGGCTGTTAAAAATGCACATCTATCAGTTTTTTTTTCAAATTAATGTATTAAAGAAAATACTTAGCAAAAACTTCTGACAAATAGTACCATCGTAACCTACTGCAAAACATTGTTGTATTCCAATGTAGGGATAAGAACTCAGGGTTGGCAACGCACTTTGAGTCTCAGGATTGCCGTCTTGAGATCGCTGTCTCGAGAATCCAAAAGTGTTGAACACAGGTATTTTTATTAATTTAGTAGCTGCTTGAATATAAAATTAATTTGTACCGATGCATCTCCATGCGCCCATGTTTACCATAAGGTGGCTTACGTGCTCGTATTCTTTATTTTTTATAATTATTTGTACGATCACCATTATCATACTTCCTATCCGCATTCTTCTTTTTCTTATCGTATAAAGGTGACCTATGTTCCTATGGTATTTTTTCCCAATGTCTTGCCACTACTACTCTGCGAAGTGTAGTTTTCAAAAGATCATCGATAGAACATGTAGCATTTGATGCACTATACCGTACTGCATCATACGCTGCGTCATTTGATGTGACCCGCAGACATATTCGGACCTTGAGTTTGCTGGTTGCATATCCTATTAGAGGAGATTGTCCTTGAACTGACTAACTCTGGTTCATAGACAATTAAGAGCCAACATTTGTGATACTCCTGGAGTTAGGTGTTATTAGCATTAAAAAGTGTAGATAGAAGCAAAGACAATATTTTTTTTAGGACACCTTTTAAAAGTTTAATTCAAAGGTCTTTCCCAAGGACGTCCAGTTTTTCAGCATCGCTTTTTTACTGGATACTGCAAAAATCATACTTGTGTTCACACACATAAACTTGCATCCTTTTTTTATGGCATAGCATTGGCAATCGGTTTTCATTAAAAAACCGAATGCAGGATGCTAATTGGAACATTTCCATTAATGTACGTAATTAAACTGGATACCGTATTGTACTGGATCCAGTCGTCCTGTTTGTAGTGGCAAAACCGTACAGAACATTTCAAACGGATCGTATTTTTGCGGTATCCTGCAAACCGAAACCTCATGTAAATGTTACCACAGAAGCACGTAACTACTAAACGTGATTCTGCAAAAAATCGAACCCGCGTTAACGGGACATTGTCGTGGGAAAGATTATACCTGTCGCACGCTTAACACATCAATTCTTTTTAAATCACTAAGCAATGCTAGTGCTATAATATTCATCATGTTTTACACGTCATCACTGATGATCTTAAGTATTGTTTGATAACCCAAAACGATTTTTAAATCTTACTGCAATTTTCCACTGTCTTCCCGTGGATGTCGTAAGATGTTACTAAGGGAATAAGGGCTTGTAGTACTGTTAGGCGATGGGCTTGCAACCTGTCACTAATACGCAAAATGATTTGACAGAATTATAAAAATGTCTTTTAAGAGTTGTTAGTATTTCTGTAGCTCTGCCTACACCACTCTGGGAATGAAGGCGTGATGTTATGTATGTAACGAAAGATAAGTCGTACATCATTAAGTCCGAATGACACAGTAAATGATGTTTGGGTACCGTAAATACCTCGTTAATCATTTATAATAGTGTACATAAAACGCCAGAAAGGGATGTGACGAAAAGTGCCTTAATAACATTTTACACATCGTTACTATCTCAATTACAAATGTGTAAATAAATATAAAATTCACTGATGAATCGCGTGTTGAAATTACCCGTTGACTTACTGTAACATTTCTTCATCATTATTTGTATAATTATATTGATTATCGTGTGGTTTCCGGGTAAGAATCTCTAATACTCCATGTCTTCCCGTGTGGATGTAGTAAGAGGCGACTCAGGGAATAAAGGCTTGTAGTACTACGCGATGGGCTTGCAACGCGTCATTAATACACTGGTCAACATTTTAGCCTGTTTGTGCAAAATGTGGCTACAGTATTACCAAGAAGTCTTTTTTAGAGTTGATGGTACTTCTGTAGCATACCTCACTCTGGGAATGAAGGTGTGATGTGATGTATGTATGGACATGTATATTGAAGATTTTTATACAATTGTAAGTATTAATTAAAGAGTAGGTACTCATCGGATTCCATAATTTTATTGGATTTCACTTTACCATTTGTATCATTTCATCGAACGCTAACAGCTGAAACCACAATAATTTCAGGATATCTTAAACATTAATTATGTAGGTAAGGTTAAGATAGACTTGCAACTATGAAAAAAAACATATCTTATGAGGCGAGAAATGCCTTACGATAAAATAAAAACTCTGCGTAGGTAAGAAACTGCACTCCTTACCTTCTACTACAGCAGAATTGCTTATGTGTTTCTTCTATATTCTTTAAGTCCCATTATTTCACAGTTACCGGCCAAAATTCTCCAAGCCCGTCATGTTGTTTTTGACATATTGAATGGTCAAAGTTGACAAAAATATTCAAGTGTCATTAGCCGCGCCATGGCCTCTTTGACAGACACTTTAGCTCTTTTGATAGATCATCGAAAATGCCCCTTTTGTCTCGTCTTACTTGTTAAAGTCGCTGTCGGGGAATAGCACAGCCTTTTCAAAGAAGGTCATACTAAAGTGGTCAATCTCGCATTATTAAAAGCGAATTGTAACTTATTAAATGACCGGCATCTTCTTTGGAATGGAACCCCTGCGTAAGCACTTTTGCCGCTTCTCATTTGAGACCGACTGATAGTGCGGCTGGGTCTGTAGCAAAGATGAGGCATTTAAATTTCTCTGCCTTAGAGCCGACGTACGATTTTTTCCGGTGGAAACATCAGGATCTTGAGGTTCAGAAGCCAAGGAGCTTTTTATGGAGTTTCATAGGTCCTTTGTTTAATTAATATAAATATCGTGTCACAATGTTTGTCCTCAATGGACTCCTAAACCACTTAACCAATTATAATAAAATTCGCACACCATGTGCAGTTCGATCCAACTTGAGAGATAGGATAGTTTAAATCTCAAATTATAGTCGCAATTTTAATTTACTGCTAATTATTTGTCTGTTATTATTTGACAGTCGCAATTATCTGTTAACTCCAAATGATTCTAACAGATGTCGATACCTTTCGACTGGGTTGAGTAAGTAATCAATAGATGGCGCTGCTATGGTAAATCTACGAACATGTCATATAAGCTACATATAATTATATGTAATTGTCTCAGTGAATGAAAGTGGCGTGGTACTAAAGTGTAATCATATTTATGACTTCGACTGTACCACGTTCCATACATTTTAGCCCATTGCTCTTTGTACAGATTATTTTCGTTAATTAGCACAGGTTTTGCTGAAGTGAACTTTGTTCAATAATGACCTCAAAAGTTGGAGCTTAAGTTGGATTTACGAAGATTTGTCATGATTTCTTTCTTCACTACATAGTATAAAACAAAGTCGCTTCCCGCTGTCTGTCCCTATGTATGCTTAAATCTTCAAAACTACGCAACGGATTTTGATGCGGTTTTTTTTAATAGATAGAGTGATTGAAAAGGAAGGTTTATATGTATAATACTTTAATCCAGAGCGAAGCGAGGGCGGGTCGCTAGTATGTGTATAAATATAAGTATGTGTAAATTATTATGTTGATATTTTTTAATTGTTATCCAGACGTAGTTAACGATCATACAAAATTAATCACGTGTTATATATATTTTGTTAGTAATTTTATTGAAGAGCAGGTAATTTTTAAAAGTTTGGCTAAGGAGCAATGTACGAAGTGTGCGAGCGTCCATCGGTCGTCAATGTATTGCACGTATCCAAGAGCAAGGACGACATGTGGAAAACAAGTACCTATCTCAGGCGAGGGAACCGCCTGCATTAATATCTTTATTTTTGACTTTTATTGGCGAAGTAAACAAATGACGAACCATAATAATTCATGAGTCATGACATGACCATTATGTAGATGCTTTAATTTAATTGGCGCAATGTGAGATACATTGCTTGCTGAATTAATTACGTAGTAAGAAAAAATAAAACACAACTAATGTTGCTGTTACACAAGATTTTACGTTAATTAGTGTGTATATTAACTGTTGTTAAAATGTATGCCCGTATGAAATTTACACGCTGTATAATTATGTCCGTGTTAGTGTTTATTCATTACTTTAATTTACTTCTTTTTTTTTTTTTTTTTTTTTTTTTATGTTAAGGAGAAGGCACACGAGCACTCAGGCCACCGGATGGTAAGTGGAATCTGAGACCCATACACATTTGAATTCTCAAGACTATAATCCCAAGACCTCAAATGCGTTGCCAACCCTGAGGGCTAAGATGGAATGCCTCTATGCTAGTAATTTCACCGGTTGTCTTATCCCCACACCGGAACACAACAATGCGATCACTGTTGCTTGGCGGGTGGTTAATGGATAAGATGGTGGTAGCGATCCGGACGGACCCTGCACAGGGTCCTACCACCACTAAAACACTCACACTCACTCTACTTCATACAGTTTCCATAAACTTTGTTTTGACTCATGTCTACTCGTTGTCACTTTTTGCTTACTTATTTTTCTCAATCACCCAAAGGTTGTATGTTCCTATTCTGTGAATACTGTGTTTGAATTTCTGTTTTTAGTACAATAAAGTATTTACATACATGCACACATACTTCTATGCTGACGGAGACCTGGGCCTCTATTCCACAGCGTTATATCGATATCGCTTTTGACGTGTTTTAGAATCATTTATGTCACAGTCGCCTTTATTGTAAATGACATAAAAGTTATCAAAACGTTGACAATACGGAAACATGTCAAAGATGATATCGTTTTTACCTTGTAGAATCCCAGCCCTGGGCTGGTTTGCGCTACTACTAGTTATTCAAATAAATACATTGTAAGCCCTACACAAAGGTCAAATGACAGAGCTGAATATTTTGTTTACGGTAAATAAAACAATATCATGCTAAATCGGAACAAATTGCCCTTATAAATAATTGCTCATTCAACCCGCTTATACTCAAAAACCGTTCATGTTTTCTAAACAGCCGCCTTGATATTTATTGGGAAATGAAAAGGTTCTTCTCTCTACGTCGGGGTTAAGACAGCTTCGAACGAAAATGATTTATTGCTGCTATTTACTTTGACAGTTTTATGAGCGTGACTCTTTTTGAGAAACAAGCAGCAAACACTGATACGGTTTGCTATCGTTTAGTTTTTTCACTTCTCATTGTCAAAGTGACTAAAGCGACATTTTAATTACAGGAGGAATTTTAATTAAAAAAGGGTAAAAAGGGACCATATTACTAGGACTCCAATGTCAGTCCGTCTGTTGGTCTGTCTGTCTGCTACCAGGCTGTAATTTTCATGAACTGTGATAGCTAGACAGTTCAAATTTTTACAGTGGATGATTTTTTTTTGCCGCTTTAACAAAAAATACTGAAAACGGAGTAAAATATTTTTTTTTTGCCGTTTTTTGCTCGATATTAATTATGGCAATAGGTAGACGCTTGTAATATTCACAGAATATTTAGCTATGTATTCACTTTAAAAATAAAATTATAATATAAATAAAAAATAAATATTTATGGGGGCTCCCAATTAACAAACATGATTTTTTTTCCGTTTTTTTTTGCTTTTTTTATGTTAAGGAGAAGGCACACGAGCACTCAGGCCACCTGATGGTAAGTGGAATCTGAGACCCATAGACATTTGAATTCTCAAGACTATAATCCCAAGACCTCAAATGCGTTGTCAACCCTGAGGACTAAGATGGAATGCCTCTATGCTAGTAATTTCACCGGTTGTCTTATCCCCACACCGGAACACAACAATGCGAACACTGTTGCTTGGTGGGTGGTTAATGGATAAGATGGTGGTAGCGATCCGGACGGACCCTGCACAGGGTCCTACCACCACTTACCTGACCTTAATACAGACACCGTGGTTGTATAGATGATGTACGGAACCTTTCGTGAACGAGTCCGACTCGCACTAGGCCGGGTTTTTAATTTAGAATGACAACATTTCAAATAACCGTCCACCAGATTAATTATTTTTATTGTTTTTTATATTTATTGATAAATACGAAAATAATTAGAATAATTTTTCAGGCGGCAATAGCTGGATACCCCGCGTTTGTCATTTACCATCAAGTGGCGTGGCCATTTTCCGTGAAAATCCGTCAAGCGGCAGGGGTCCCACGGGTGGTCATCGCGAATTCTGCGCATGTTAGAAAAAAATACCATTATTCAATAAACATTGTGGGTGTTATATTATAATTTTTCATTGTTGGATTTTACATAAAATGGCCTATCCAATTATTTATATGCATTTAAAACTCTTTATTGGTCATAAATAAAAACAAAACACATTTGCATTGATTCGTATTATACCTCCAATACTAGTACCTAGTTCATTGTATACTGTGCTGGTGCTCACGTCTCATTATACTATCGATGCTCGTTTTGGTAAATCTCATTTAGATTAGGAATTATCTGTACGTGTGTTAAACTGCGTATTACTAATTGTAATCTGGTATATATACCTAAGTCTTCTGGTAATTAAATTGGATTGTAACCGACTGACGAAATGGTTAACTATGTAACGGGATTCTATTTCACAAACATATTCTTAGACGTTTTTTTCGAAACTTAAAATAATTCTGGATTTATTTTAGGACCATCGTGTAGAACCCTCTAGGTTACGTTAGTTTAGTTTTATAAAAATCCTGGAATATTTGAAGTTACAGAAAAAAAAACGGGTTGGCAAATGAATAGGTTGCGAAACGATGGATCTGTCACAGATAAGTCAGATAACCCTCTGACACCCTTACAATAATAATGGTGCCCTCCGGTAAAGTGGTGACCACCATCCTGCGTACAGGGGTCACCACTGGTAACCCGTAACCTTGACATAGAACACCGTTGTCGAAACTTGCATTTTTTTAATTTTTTTTTATATTAAGGAGATGGCACACGAACACTCGGGCCACCTGATGGTAAGTGGAATCTGAGAGCCATTAGACAATTGAATTCTCAAGACTATAATCCTAAGACCTCAAATGCGTTGCCAACCCTGAGGACTAAGATGTAATACCTCTATGCTAGTAATTTCACCGTTTGTGTTATGCCCACACCGGAACACAGAAATGCGAACACTGTTGCTTGGCGGGCTAACCTAACCTAACCTAACCTAACACCACTAAAACCCCCCCTGCCTGACTGAGAAGCATTTTCGCTGGAGCCTTTATGCTGTTACCCTGTCAGCGAGAAGAGCAATCAGGATGATACTTACGAGGCCAGCTGGTCTTTAAAAAAAACAGGTAAGAGCATGTCGGATGCTCAGTGTAAGGTTCCGAACCCGTTAAGTATGGAACCCTGTCACAATGTCAGCGTTAATCATTTATTTTAGCTTTCTTTCATTTGGTTTGACGCTGTCATTATGACAGGGTCCCGTAGTGGAATAACAACTAAAGTCCTTGACTGTACTACAAACATAAAAAACAACAAATATCAATAAATTTTCTAATTTTAGTTATTTAATGCCGTCATAGATAAATTTTAATAGGTACACTAGGTGCATTTAAATGGCCTGTATCTCAAAAACCAATGATATCTGCTTAGTAATATTAGTTTTTCTTTTAAATTCGTTACATGCGCTTTCTCTTACGATATTTTTTAGATTTTTAGTATTTGTTTTGTAACTGTATGCTCTTGCCTTTGATAATTCTTTGCACTTTTAAGCTTAATATTTTACAAACGGATCGTTTAAACGATTTTTTTTTATCACGAACCAACAATATTGAATGAAAGGCCTATCCAACGACACCCCACAACCAAGGGGTAGACGAGAAAAAAAAAACATCCCCACTTTACATGTAGGTAGGTAGGTGGAGGTCCCCTGTTTTTTTACCACTTTGTCGGGTGACTAATCAAAACGGAGTGGTTCATGTCAAATAACAGCTTTTCAGTAGTAAGAGTCTCTGAACTAGGCTGCGGGAAAACAGATGGATGGACGTGGCGAAACTATAAGGGTTCCTACTGTGACTACGGAACCCTAAAAACGAGCTTTCATATGAAATTAACGATACCATTTCAAAATTTAATAAAATAAACATTTACAATATGCAGCATCATAACTCATAATACTTTAAGGATAAATAGCTACTAACCACAGTGCAGTTTATGGTGCAATTGCACCAGGGCAAAAAGCTATATATTCTTACGGTTGTTATTATGCCAAAATCTTGATGATGGCTGTAAAACTCAGCTTCATATCATATCTTCAGCAGTAAACCGGTCTCAAGATATGCACTAAGTATTTTATTTTATAGTGAAACTTTAATATGGCAAGCGACGAGTGCATAGTTTACTAATTAGTGCAATTAATTTAATAATAATAATAATAATAATAAGTTTATTTAAAATTTAGAAAAAGTTAACAGTAATTAAGAACAGGGGTCGCCAAACTAGGCAAGCTGTCTGCTAGGGAGCTGTTTTTTTTTTATGTGTGTATGTATGTATGTATTTAATTTTAATATTTTAAAATATACAATAAATTATACAACGTGTTACAAAATAATCCGTAAAAAAGAAAATACGAAAGTAGTGTCAACCCTAGTATACTGTATACCTAAGATACTGAACTGACGTTATTTAATAAGGGTTGACACTACTTTTGTAATTTCTTTTTTACGGATTATTTTGTAACATGTTGTATTACCTATGTATAGTCTCAATGCTAAACGACGTAATCAAAAAGTGGTTGAACATGCAAACTCTTTGGTTGGATGCACGCCTTGGAAGTTGCGACAAAATTATATTTAAAAAAATGGAAAACTATAACGCCCTAGTGCGTAATATCCAACTTTCCTCACGATATACAGCTACGAAAAATACCACTTTTTGAGCAAATGTGTTAAAATATATATTTTAGGTTTTCCCCCGTGTGGTTACCGGGTTAGAATAGTGCACTCCATGTCTTCCCGTGGATGTCGTGAGAGACGACTAAGGCAATAAAGGCTTGTAGTACTTGTGGTTATAAGTTTAATTCCTGGTAATTATTTGAATATAGGTATTTATTTTGTTGTTCAGTCTATTTTTTTAACCTAACCTAACCTAACCTTTTTTTTTTTTTTTTTTTTTTTTTTTGATGACGAAGTGGAAATGCATTTACGCATCCCCCCGATGGCCTAAGGATGACCGTGCAATGGGGGGTATAACGGACTCTCACCTAAGCGAACTACCGTTTAAAACCACTCCGGCGTAACCCTCCTGGCTGGTTAACGGAGACGCCGCGGTACCGCCAAAGCATTGCCCGCTGGGCGCCTCCCAGCCCGCTCCGAAGAGCACACCGCCAAAGGAGGAGACGACTGCGTACGCACACAGCGATCTCCCCAAGCTGGGGGAGCCGTGCAATGTGGGCCCTTCACCCACGTGGCTCCCCATGAAGTTCAGGCGATCAGCAAAAGCTGGGTTCGCCTTCCCTTCACAGCCTGCATGGAGTGTAGGGTGTTTTCCGGCAGGCTATTCCCCCCAGTCGCAGTGACCGGGGTAAGTCCACGTTCCTTCAAACACCCACACTACACCTGTCTCAGGTCTAAAATGTCCTCTGAAAACAGAGGTCACTAGACCCGAGACTCACGTCTGGGCGAACCAGGGTCGCTTTCCGGGAACGGGATACGGGGACACCTACCCGAGCTCCGTCCCTTCAAACTCCCCCTCGTCGCCCCCCTCATGTGCGCTCTTTTGGGGAGTATTTGGTTCCCCGGGCCCGCGCTGGCCCTGGAAAGTGGATATCCCGCCACTGGTTCGGTGGAAAAGGGAGGAAGGATGGGAGCTGGGAAGGAATGGGAAATCGGGAAGGTGGTAATGGGATAGGGACGTGCCGCTCTTAGTCTGGCCCCTCACCCCGAGCCTTTCCGGTATGGGTAGCCCTGTCCGGTATAGCCACGGGGATCATAGAGACACGCAAGCCCCCCCACCACGGCAAGGTGGCAGCACAATCGGGGGGGAACCTAACCTAACCTAACCTAACCCGGAAACCACACGGGCTATATTGTAGCACCTTGTCGTAATAACGTATTCAACTGACAGTAGTTTGAATTTAGTATATCAATGGCTGCGACAATATGCTCACCTACGTAGTCATCACAAAATAAATCAATTCGATTTATTTAGGATCGTAAAACAAAATGGCGTCAGACAACAGTGAATATATACTGGAACATCAAACCTCTCATTTCCGTCAAATAATATCCGGAATTATACCGGAAATTATTACCGTAAATTTCGAATAGAATCAAATGTGAATTCCTCGTTGATTCATATTCTCCGTTAATTAATATTTCAGGTGAAAACAACGTGTCCCTTTTTCAAAGAATTCATGTGCTTAGAAATAATTATAGGAGTAATCCAAAATGAATAAAGGTTATGACTTTTACTTGTTCTTATTGCGTATTTGGTCTTATATTCAATAGAGAACATGCATGAGAAGCAGAATTGAGTTTTATTAATACGATTTAGGAGTAAATGTAAAAAAAAGCATATTTATTATAAAACGCAATAAACTATGTTTTGACCTGTTTATTAAGATTTTATATAGAATCAAAAGTTGTTAAAATTTTAAAACTTCTTTTAATGCTGCCCTCCTAAGCTAAAACACAGTATGTCAGATTCAATTGCCAAAGTAGATTCAATCTTCTCTTGTTAGTAATAAGGTTTTGATTGCTACAGGAGACTTATTTGACATACTGCTATTTGGCTTAGCAGGGCAGAATGTTTGGATTGTTTTTTTCAGCATCCTCATTTTATTAACGTAATATTTTAATGTAACGATATCGGCTTAAACATAGCGATCTACGAAATAAATGCAACTTTATAAGATCCTTATAGTTTAATCATGAAACAGCAGCAGTGACGTCATTCCTGTCGTCAATTTTGCATGGAGTGCTTTTGCAGGGGGTCTGAACTATGACTTTAGAAAGCTTCATATTTTTTGAAAAAAAATAACACGACAATTGTTTCGCGAATACAGTTATTCTTCTCTATCATAGCATTTTCCAGAGAGCGTAAGATTAAAAAATATTCATGTTCCCTATTTCACCAGTTGCCAAGCAATAGAACATGAAAAAGCGTACACTGCTGCTTATCGGTAGGTTGGTGTATTCGGAAGTTAGTAACATTATCACCAAATTTTTGAACGTTTGATGTCTGATGGCTGTTCAATGTATACTAAGTTGAGTCGGTTATTTGGTCTCTGATAAGCAAAAAAAAGTTAAGCCAAAAATTAAAGCTTACCTCAAAATTTAAACTTTTGAAATTAATTCATAAAGCATTTGAGTGATTATTTGGAAGCTTTCATGTTGTTTTTATTTTATTAATATTTCACTTTTCCTTTTTTTTAGTGTTCCGTAGTCCAAATAGGAACCCTTATAGTGTCTATCTATCCACCCCGTCGTCCGTTTGCAGCTGGTAAAAACGATTTTTCAACTTAGGGATCCGTTTGGAATAATAAGCTTTAAAATGCTTTTTCTAGGGTCAAGTCAAAAAATGCATATTATAGCGGTTTTGAAAAGAAATCTATCCCAACTAAAAACATTTAATTGGTTCTTGAGGCAAGTAAAGTATTGATACATACATACATACATTAAATCACGCCTGTTTCCCAGAGGGGTGGGCAGAGTCCGGGATTCTATCATTTCGTAACTAACGTTTTACAAATGATTTATTTATAAAATATATCCTTTGACAACCCGTGTTATTTTCCGAAACTGTAAATAATTCTGGATTTATTTCAGGACCATCGTGTAGAACCCTATAGGTAAGGTTGCGAAACTATGCATTTGTGAAAGATTTGTCGGCGAAAAGGCAGAGAAACGCACTGACCACTTCGTTCCATCTGCTACAATCCTGATAAAGCTTTTTCACTTCTTTCACATTCATACATCGAGTCATGCATGCGTGGTGTTCAAAGTGTTTATACAAACTTAAAATCATCAAAGACAACACCTTCAAATAACTTCAAATAGAAAATTTGTTCATACTTATTGTTTTGTTACATAGTTTTTGTGTTTCTCGTACCTACTCAATGGCTTTGAAACCCTGCTCTTGCCTGGTTTTTATTATATAGTTGTCAAAAAGACAGATAAACGAAGGTTTATCTTTTCAATTTTAAATATTGCTTTACAAATATTCTAACGCATTCCTGAATATTTTCTTCTTTTCATAAAGACAACTCAAAAGCCAATAAAAAAATAATTGCATTCCAGGTGGAGCTTTTTTAAGTTGACTTTTTGAAGGTTAGACATACGACTTTCAACACTGACCGCAGTCAGATGCTGAGTGTGTTGATCTGTATAACTTTGTAGACTAAGATCTCGCAGTAAGTAACCCATCTTTATCAAATAATTAGTAAAATCATTACAATGGGGTGAATAAGGGTAAGAAATCGGTAGGTTCCTTGTTAAATGCCAATATTCATAATACCCTTTTTTATGTTTTTATACAGTAAAATCTCAAAATCAAATTCTCTTAACACTAACAAAGCAAATTTGACAAAGTAGACTTACTAATATTCTAATTATGCTAACCCTGCTGGTGGGATATCCTATTTATTTAGATACACTTTTACATTTAGCGTAAGTACTTTTATTACTTACTCATTATTTTAATGTGTAGATTTCATCACAATGTTTACTATTTACTGTAAGGGCATTGAGTAAAGTTTTTTAGTTACTTATTGATACATGGCACCGCTGAACTTGTGGTGCCATGTATCTTAGTCACTGAATGACCAATGCTAAAAAGATATGTTTATTAAAAAATGGTCCGCCACGCTTTAATTAAAATATTTGAATATGTTATAAATAATTGCACATAATTTGGTATAATTTTTGATTTGATATTACTAATTTGAACTACTTGTCAAAATCAAGATAATCTTAATCAGGATAAGTTAAAAATATGTTAAATAATATTTTCAAAACACAGTAGTTTTACTATGGAAAATTGTTTAATGGTATGTGGCCAAACTAAACTATTTTGACTTATAACATAAAAAACAAGAGAAGAAAATCGTCAAAAAAATGCGTTGATCGAGAAAAAAAATGTCCCTTTGGTACCGATATCATGCAAGTTTTCGATGAGGTTTAATGAGTAACCACGCACTCTTAGTCTACAAGAGACCGATAGTCCATGTCCAGTCAAGCTTCGATAAATATGCTAAAAGGTGAATACATAATCGGACCCTAATTTGTATGCTAAATTATCGGATTAATGTGCTCTAAGGAGCCTTGATTTAACGCAATCGATACATTCACGTGGCTATGTTCTACGCGGTAAAACGTTAACGCTATTGTATTATTTTGAACTCGGTCACCGTAACTGTCAAATAAATAGGAACTATTGTAATGTCGAAAATACGATAGTATTTGTGTTCTGGTGTGGGGATAAAACAACCGGTGAAATAGTACTACTATAGAGTCATTCAATCGTAGTCCTCAGGGTTGGCAACGCATTTGATGTCTTAGGATTGTAGTCTTCGGTAATAATAGCAGTAGTATTGTAGTTAAGGAAAGTTAAGAAACGTTAACTTTTGTCAGTTTTGTGACAAAATTAGCCATAAAATGTAACTAGGGTACACTTTATTTTGAAAATGCCCTATTTAACTCTCGAGACTTCTACCCGCGACATCTACGTAGATTTCGACTATCGTTATGCCCACGAGAAATTTTGTTTTTTTCCGGGATAAAAACTAGCCTTTGTGTTGATTCAGGGTATGAGCTATCTCCATTCCAAATTTCATTTAAATCCATTCAACAGTTGCAGCGTGAAAGAGTAATAAACTAACACACACACAAACTGTGCAGGGTCCGTCCGGATCGCTACCACCATCTTATATCCAGCAACAACTTATGCATTTAATATTAATAGGATTGCAAAGGATATACGGCTGAATGCTCTGTATTCTATTGCAAGTTAAAAAATATTTCTAAGGTCATTTTACACCTTTTTTACCCTGCTAACACAAATGGCAGTATCTCAGACAAGACTCCTGTAGCAAATGCAACCTTATTGGGTAAAGACCAAATAGTTGGACCATAGGTAAGCGTAGTTAACCATACAAACAACAAAACTGAAAAAAGTTCCGTAGTGACACGAAAAATGTCCGTACAAATGTATGGCTTATTTTCGTGTCATAACGGAAAAGTTTCATAGAAAATTTAATTGAGTGAGTTAGCGTGGCCAACTATTTCCTCCTTACCCTATTACTAACAGGATAGGATTGAGTTTGCTTTGGCTACTAAATTTGAAATACTGCATATTGACTTAGGAGGGCATAGTTCATTACCTACATCTTTTAATGATCTAGAAAAACAAAACAGTTAATTTTCCTTTAACTTTTTGTTATCTTTTACCTACAAGATGATTATACCAAAGATTGTAATCCTTATACTTAATGCGGTTTTTTTATGTGGTCGAATTAAAATTGGGGAGACATTTTTAGAACGTTGATTAAAAAAAGGTAGCTCCATGTCGATTTTATGTAACGTATTTTTAATGATAAATTGAGTTGTCATTTATTTAAAGAATTAGATGTTTGATTTACTTGCGATATTTTGCTTGTATTAGTTCGTTTTGACTTGAGAGGTAATATTAATGAATGACATAAGTTTTCGTCGTCAAACGGAGCACCCTTACGTATATTATTGCTATTCAAGAAAATTAAAAAAAAATGATGAATGTCCAGAAAGTTGGGCACTCTAACTCAATTAAATTTTCTATTTAAACTTTTCAAATGCGTGACGAATATTAGCCACACATTTGTGAGGGTATTTTTCGTCACACAACGAAACTTTTTTCACTTATGTCGTTTGTATGGTCTACGCTTAACTATGGCCAAATATTTGGTCCTTACCATTATGTAAGCCAATGCCGCTTAAGTATAATAATTTAAAGTGTTTATTTCTCTAAAGTGGCGGGGAAATTTTATTTTTATTTTTAAAATATGTGCTTGAGATGTGGTGTTGTATCATTGTTTAATTGTTTAATAATTAAATCGGATGGTATGCACAAATGCAACTTATTAAAGTAAATTGGCTAGTAACTTGCAACGTCTCAACAGGAAACGGTTGTATTGTTAGAATAATTATTTAATTTTTGATAATTTTTTTATTTGCTTGCTTTTACGTTGTATTTAATGTTCTCCTACTCTGTGTCGCTGATGTTTGTGTGTCACTTGTTTAGTTAGTTTTAATCAGGGTTTCTCTGTAAACCAGTGTCACGGCTGCCGCGACACAATGCTGAGAGGGGCTCTTTTTAACATTATGTATATATTATGCTCATTTAGTTTTTTATTTTTTATTGTTTGTTTTTTTTTTGTTTGCATGTGTTTGTATGTTATTTTGTTAAATAAATGTATCTTATCTTAAATTGTTAACAAAAAAATTAAAAACTTTATTTAATCCCAAACATTATTGTACGGTACACTTGACAATAAGGACGGAGAAGTAAAAAAATACAATAAAATTTATTTATTTATTGTATATATTTTTTATGTCAACCATTTTGTGTATATCACGTCATTTGCTTTGTTTTCTGTATTTCTTTTTCTGTACACCACTTTGTTAGTTTCTGTGTGATAATTTAGTTGAATGATACAGAATACATTAATTTATGTTTGCCATTTGTGTATTTTTATGCAATACATACCATAATGTTACATCTTCATTCCTAGAGTGGGATAGGCAGAGCTACTGAATAAGGAACAACAAAAAAACCTGTTGTTAATTCTGTGACCACATTTTGCACAATCAGGCTAAGATGTTGACCAGTGAATTGGTGTCAGGATTAGGTTTATGCAGTAGAGATGAAACAAATAAAATGTCACAGGCAATATGTTTTTAATCACTAGAATAGTAGCCCTGGGCTGGGAATCTACACGGTAATAACGATATCGTACTTGACGTGTTTACGTATTGTCAACGTTTTCATAACTCTTATGTCATTTACAATAATGGCGACTGTGATATAAATAATTCTAAAACGCGTCAAACACGATATTGTTATAACGCAGTTGAATAGAGGCCCTTGTGGCCGCCATGCTCGATTACCTCTTTCTCATTAATATAATTATACAGTTTATTTGAAGACACGTTAACCTAAGTGGTAGTGACTCTGCCTCTGAAGCTTGTGGTCCTGGGTTCAAATCCCAGTAAGAGCAGATATTTGTGTCATGAGCGCGAATATTTGTTCCCAAGTCTTGGATGTCTTATAATGTATTTAAGTACGTATTTCTCTATATAAGTATGTTTATCGTTTTCTAGTACCCATAGTACAAGCCTAGAGCTTAGTTTGGGACTAAGTCTTTTTGTGTGAGATGTTCCCTGATATTTATTTATTTATTTTTAAATGGTGATCATATACCTAAAGACGGTCATCGATCAATGACCTAGTCACTATTATGAAGGTTGCAGATAACCGATAAATTAGTTAAATAGTAGCTTATTTCTTTGAAACTTATCTAAGCCTTTAAGCTTAGCGTATCTACATAATTGTAAATCATTATTTGGTTTACTTATTTTATGCGTGGCATAGCGTTAACATCTGAAAATCTTTAAAAAAAAGAATATGTAAATTATTTATTATTAATAATTAAGTTGTTGTTGTTGGAGTGTCTGGCCGGACTGTGTATATTAATTTTAAATTTTATTCAAATTGGTCCAGCCGTTTTACGCTTACTTTTTTATTTATAATTAAAAACTGGGCAAGAGCATGTCAGACCATGCTCAGTGTAGGGTTCCGAAGCTGTTAAGTACTACAAACATAAAACCAACAAGTAATAACTAATTTTGTATAAAAAGTCATTTGGTGCCGTCTTGGGGTAGTCGAAAAAAATGCATCCCCACGTTACGTGTAGGGAGGGGGGTACACTAAAAAAAATATTTCAAAAGTTTATTCTACCACTTTGTTGGCGTGACTAATTTGTATATTCATGCCAAATAACAGCTTTCTAGTACTAAGAGTTTCTGAGGCTGCGGACGGACGGATGGACGGACGGACATGGCGAAACTATAAGGGTTTCTACTTTGACTACGGAACCCTAAAAATGGTTGCATGTTTATATTGACGACGCAGTTTTGCCTTTGTATTTTTATGGTATTCTTTCTTAATATATCAGAAATTATTAAAAAATTAAACTGACAACCGAATCCCACATTATAGGATTACTCGGGGCCACTTAGTTAGAAAAACTACCAAAACCAGTAGTAAATTAATATGACTTCATTAAAAGTAAGCCAACCCTACCAACTGGGTCAAAATCATTGTTTAGAAAGCTCATCCCTTCCAGATAATTTAAACGTAACATTAAATTCACTTTGTTTTCGCGCAGCTACGCACCCTGCGTAGCACCTCTACGCCGTAGCAACGATACGGGCTACGGGCGTCATTTCAGTACAGTTATGAGTCGGAGACTGCGCGTGTTCCAGTGCCCCGCGAGCCTTCGTACGAGTCAGACGTGACGTGACGTTCTGTGGCGGTCGTGACGTGCATGGATTACCAAGCGCTTTGCGCGGCAAATGTGATTTAAAAAAATAAACGGTGAGTGAAGTGACCTTAATATTTTAAATTGTTAGAAAAATATTTTTTTTAGTCGGTAAGTGTGACACGGCATTTTTTTTTAATTGTGGCTATTGTCGTAAGAGGCTTTTGAGGATTTCTCTCAAGTTTCTCAGCGGTGTTCCGTTTGCGTTTTGTTCGCAACAAAGCAATATGAGAGCTTATTTTCGTGAGTCTTATTCTTATTGCCGCCGAGGGAGTTAAGCGATGGGAAACCTTTTGTATTATTTATGTCACATCTACGCAATGAGGTTCTATTGTGATTGAACGGTGCGTTACGTTTTAATTTTCCGACATTTATTTTTATAAAGTTGTTTTTGAAAGTTAAAAAACGTTTGGTGTTTTTATCAACACCTGTTGAACTTTTATTTAATCAGTTACATATAGCAAAATTATATTTTTGAAAGATTTTTATAATTGGATATTTTAATTAAAACTTTGTCAATGTTTAAACTTGAGAGTTCTGTAAATAACAGAACTAAGCTTCTCTATAACTATAAGTACATCTTCAGAACTTTTAACTTTCTTTACTCTTAGGATAATCTCTTTGCAAGAAAAACATATCACACATAATTTTTAAGATCAAATTAATCAATTTAAGCAAAATTACTATTTTAGATTTAGAAAATATACTGACAGGAATACGTATCACTTAACAAATTATTTTAGC
Source organism: Acleris holmiana (assembly GCA_949316455.1). Taxonomy (NCBI): domain Eukaryota; kingdom Metazoa; phylum Arthropoda; class Insecta; order Lepidoptera; family Tortricidae; genus Acleris; species Acleris holmiana. The sequence continues at coordinate 3,027,238 of OX438776.1, forward strand.
AAAACGTTTAGTTTTCTGAAAGAACAGATCTTTGATTAAAAGTTATAACGGAATATTGATCACCAAAACCATATTGAAACCAAATCTTTTAAAAAAAAAGATTTTCTCTACTTTTTACTTTTTTAGAGATTTTTGGACTTTTACCTTATTGCATCTCTTTACTTTTTAAATAACAACTGTTTTCTTTTTTGGATACTGTAATGGTATCATTTTGCTACCAACGCTAATGTTTATATACCTTAAGTATTATAAGGTGTTATTTATTTATAAAAAAAAGAACTTTTGACATAGTAAGATAGGTTTATGATTTATTAACTTAAATAAGTTTTTGGCTGATCTGTTTTAATTTTTTATCTCTAACTTCTTAAATTCAAAATTATTTATCGAGTAGGCAAGATGCGTGTTTCTTGACTATGCATAAAAAACTGATTTGTGTATTAAAAATATAAAAAGCTAACCATTCAGAAGATTCAATTTCACGTTTAACGAGCACAAAGGCCCCTTTATAAATCCCCCCCCCCATTAGTAATATTGTGAGCTTAAAACTGCAAATGCATTGCCAACTCTAAGAACTAAGATATAATTTCTTTATTCTAGTAATTTCACCGGTTATACAAAACCAGCAAAGGTGCCTATTATTTTATCGAAACGACTTTCAACGAACGTATCATTATTCATATTTTTGGTTTCACCGAAAGACATTTCTCGCCGCATTAGTTTTTTTCGTTAGTCACAAATCTAAACTAACCTAAATTTCGTAATTAATCCTGAAAACATCATGGTATCAGCAGAAAATAGCCTTCAATGAAAGAAAATTCTATGAAACGATACAATCTATAAGGTGAAATTAGATTAATTGATACCTATCAGCAGTGACATTTAAAATAGTAACTTAAAACTCATTTTAAATTTTAATGAAAAACAAGAAACTATACATTTTGTAGTAATTGTAATATTTCTCTTTAACTTTTGTAGAAAATGTGAACACAATCCTAACGACCATATAAAACAACTAAAAACCAGCAACTATGCCAGAATATGGAAACAGTACCAACGAAATACGCCTCATAATTTAGTAGATAATAATTCTAAGTGGATTTCTTTTTTCAAAGAATCCAAGCAACATAATTTTCTTGAATTATATTTTCTCATGGCTGTATATTTGCCTAGGTCGTTCAAATACATTTATACATTATGATGATAATATAAAATGCTACAACACTTTAACATTTTTACTTTATGACAAACAATTAAACCATTTTTTTTGTTTCGTAACATACTTGAAAAAACTATTTGTATCAATATAGGCTGAAAATTAATTAACATTAATTCCATTAAATTTATCTAAATTCTTAATTTAAAAGTATGTATTTTAAGTTCAGAGCTAAGGGCTTTGCCCAGCAATGGGTACGAGAAATTCTTGAGATTATAGTCTTTGGAATTCAAAATGTCTTTTTATCTCATATCCCACTTACCATCACGTGGGTTCACTTTTGAATCACCGGCTCGAATTTCATAGACTGTATCACTTTTTTTTCATCAACAAGTTTCACGTACAGAGGTTAAATTTTTTTGGTGGTCACAGGTCTAACCTAACCTATCCTACGTAACACATGCTTAAGATAACCTAACATAATAAGGTTTCAGCAGAAATTAGCTTTCGATGAAATTAAATTCAGTGAAACGACACATTTGTTGAAACGAGTGTCGGTTATTAAAGAGGATCCCCATCAGGTGACCTGTGTACTTATTTTAAGGAGAAGGTACACGAGCACTCAGGCCACCTTATGGTAAGTGGAATCTGAGACCCATAGACATTTGAATTCTCAAGACTATAATCATATGTCCTCAAATGCGTCGCCAACCCTGAGGACTAAGATGGAATGCCTCTATGATATTAATTTCACCGGTTGTCTTATCCCCACACCGGAACACAACAATGCGAATACTGTTGCTTGGCGGGTGGTTAATGGATAAGATGGTGGTAGCGATCCGGACGGACCCTGCACAGGGTCCTACCACCACTTAACTCGTGTGTCTTCTCCTTGCCTAAAAAAAAGAATGTTCTAATCCAGAACATTGACTATCTGTCTATCTATCTAACCCTCTCAATAGTTAATCATCGTGTTTATTGCATTTCATAATGACGGTTTTAGGATTTTATGTTCATAAATATTTCTTGAGAAAGACTATTTAATTTTGACTTAACATCAGTAATTCGATGCTAGTTGGTTGAAGTTACTAGGCAACCACGAAAGTATCCAGTATGATCGAGTGATTTTAAATTTGTAATCGATAAGTGTCCAGTAAGTTCGTATTAAAAATCCAGAACATATATTATCATATTATTTGAATTTGGAACTATCTGTACAGACCTGTGACAGCCTTCAAAATAGCTAAGGGGTAAACACGAGAAGGTCACATAAAACATAATATAAATACTATTTTTACTTCATTAGCATTTTACAAAAATAACCATTATTAAGATAAATGCAATTATATTCGCTTTTTAAATATTCATATATTTGTTTAAATTCGTTTTCGTTTAATAACTTACAGAGGTTAGCAGTTTGATAATACAACGTGGTGTTTTTAATTATAAAGAAGTTGTCACGAACGTAGTCAGTGCTGCCATGATGTACGATGTTAAAAAGTGAGGAAACAATTAGTTTATCGTTTAGTGTTTTTGTAGAATTTTAGGTAATTATAGAAAAATAACATTAATTTATGAATGAAGCTCATACACTTTACATGCTTCAACCATTATAAGCCATCCTGGACTCGCCTGACAGCTCGGATTGTTAACTCATAATTGTCCAGGAAGACTCACATACCTGGTGAGTGTAATAATGTACTATAACTTAGTCGTGGTACCTGTTGGCCACAATAATGTACCTTATAACAATCAACTACTCGTAGAGATCCTTCCTTACGTCTGACGACGCGTTGGCCTAGTTAGTATTGACTCTGCCTAGCGAAGTTGGAGTAGATCACTGAGTAACATAGTTTTGGCTATTTGTTTTTTTTTTACGTGGAATGAGTCGCGGGCAACAGCTATTTGTAATACCACCGTAACATTTTAACGATGATTATTAGGTAAAAAAAAAAAAAAAAAGAAAGAAGTCTCACTTAGGCATAATATTTTATTCGTAGTAAAAACAGCAAGGATAAAATTAACAATTTCTAGTTCTCAGAAATTTACAATTACTTACTACAAAAATAAATTCTAAATTTACACAAACCTTATTCTTAAAAAGAACTCGCCATCTAAAAACGAAAACTTAATCAATACACCGGTTTAATTAGTAAAAGGTGTCAGATACTTTTAATTAGTATCTTTTTTGACAGCGACTGTAAATTGTAACATTATCCTAGCTTCAATTTTATAAAGCAAAAGACTACAAAATTATAGAAAAATAGTTCTTAGCGTCATGTTATAAAGTATGAATTTAAAGCCAACCATATAAAATATTAAGCAAACTAATATATCTTGGCAGTGATATTGCTCTAAACCACCTTTTTTATTTGAATAGCATTTATGACACTTTAGTAGCGAAATTTGTATATTATCTTTTATACTTTATTAACAGTGTAAAATGAACAGCAACGACATTATTATTATTTTACATTTATTTAAATTGAAAATAATTTCTACAAAAGTGAAACTGGCTCAACCAGCAACGTCGTTTTGCTGATTAAAGAACTATTTTACAAAATAACGTACATGTGCCCCTTATAACAATATAATGCAAAAACATTTTTTGTTGAATACCACGGTTTTACAGCAACGAAAAATACAAGAGAAAAGTTACAGAGTATGTAAGGCTGGCAGATATTTTTTACATACCAAGCTTGTTCAGGATACGTAAATTATAAAATGGGTATCTTGCTTAGCTTAGCCAAATAAATTACATTTTCATAACGTAGTCAATTATTTTAGGACTTATTTAGGACTTATTTGGGAGTTAAAACTCATAAGCATTTACCTCGGATCCAATTAAATTTTTAGTAAATGAGATCTTATCGTAAACAATATGTCCTAACACATAGAAGAGGCCAATGTGTATTTAAAAAAATAATTGATCGAACACCATTATGTCTTCAATTACGACGACACGTTGATCTAGTTGGGAGTGACCCTGCCTCTGAAGCCAGCGGTCCTGGCTTCAACTCCCGGTAAGGGCAGATATTTGTGTGATGAGCGCGAATATTTTTTCCTGAGTATTGGATATTTTTTATGTACTTAAGTATGTATTTTTCTATATAAGCATGTTTATCACTGTCTAGTAGCCATAGTACAAGCCTAGAGCTTAGTTTTGGACTGGGTCAATTTGTGTGAGATTGTCCTCTGATATTTATTAATGATACCGCAAACTTTTTAAAGGAATATTTACATAAAAAAATACGTAACGTCCTTTTCGTAGATAAAATAATATAAAACAGTCGTACTAAAACATTCTGTTTCACAAAGTAAACATCTGGACAACTATAAAATTTTCATTAGGATAATAAATTCTTACGCGCCAGGTGATCTGTAAAATAAAGGAACTAAATTCTCCGTTCCTTTAAGGTGACCTTTTATTTCTTTTTAAATATTATAGAGCGATAAAATTTATCGCCAGGCGTTAAATATCTATTGTTTCCGGGGTGAACCCCACATCGGCTCGTTACTGGAGATATCGCTAAATGGCTGCGATTTACCGGTTTCTTGACTGGTGGTGGGTTAGGCTCATGATTATTTCTTAATTAAGGTTTTTATTACATTCTTATTAATCCATTAGGCTTTTGCCGCGACGGTAATTTAAGAATTGTAAGTAGATTTCTTGAAGATTGAGCTTAGCTGTAATAAAACAATAGTTTTGAAAGAAGCTTTTTCAAGAGAACCGTTGGGATATTAGTCGGTATTCCGTTCATTTATGGCCTTTGGGAATAGGTGTTTTGCCTAAAGCATTTTCACAGCGTGAAAAAAAAGTAGTTTGTGACAACTTTATGTTAATTAAGTGAATCTAATTTACAGAGCATTATTAATACTTTTTTTTAACTACTTTTTTCCTGTGAATTTTACAGGCGTATAACTCGTTATTTGGTTTACCTTAAGGATCTATTACCATTGTCGAGTTAAAAAATCCTTTATCGGAAATAGCGTAACATTTCAGTAACGACGTAGTTGAGGCGTTTTTTCAAGTGAGATATATCCATTGTAAAAAAGGCTAATTGACTTCGGTGGGCAGTTTACGCACAAAAAGCTCTAAGTGATGACTTTTCGTTCATAGCCGTGCATTGTTCTCAGCGGTCGGCCATTTTGAAGGCTTACTTCCTCAAACTCGAAATATATATTTATGTCTACGATGCAAAAAGGATTCTAAAGTATCAAAATACGGTTCAAATTTCAGGCTCGTGTATTGGTGATATACGAGTTTTGGAATGTGAAATGGCTATTTTGTTCTAACTGTTGGAATTTGGCTTTGATCAATCATTTTGGTGATCTAAATTCTCTATTGGGACGTAATTAATGGCTGAAATGAGCCGTTCGGTCAAAAGTGGAGTATTTAAATAGTGGAGTAGTAAATTATCATGTATTTAGTGATTTATTTATTTATTTATTTACTTCAAAATAATTACACAGCATAACAGTAAAACACTACAGCACTGTGAATTACATACTAAATATAGGTTAACAAGACGGTAATAAGACGGTGATGGATATGTATCATAACCTATCCATCAAATTATCACATTATCAAACAAAAAATGCAAATCCTTCAAGTTTATTAACAACATTCTAATTTAAATTTCATATTCACTAAAAAAAACAGTTTGTTGATAAATTAATGGTCACGTTCATTAGGTGCTTAAATTAATATCCAAAATATCTTATGTATTATACTTTTCAAACGATATACCAAATTAGCTTCTTTTAACGAACCCTTGTAACTTTATGTCAGAAATATTATTTAAAGTCTAAAGTAACATCGTTATTTAGGATTTGTGTCATACAGCCAAGTCAAATATCTCGTAACAATGTCTTATCTTTCATAAGAGCTGGATTTATGTTTCAAGTTGCGTCCGGATATAAACAGTCTCCCTAGTTCTTAAAACTTCCTTACTACACGAAGATAATTTAAATCTTTATCTTTACTAATATTATAAATGTGAAATTAACTCTGTCGGTCTGTCTGTTTAAGGCTTTCTCGGATAAACCGCTAAACTGATTTAGATGGAATTTGGTATGTAGATATAATGAGTTCCGCAAAAGGACATAGGGTACTTTTTATCCCGAAAAATTGGACGGTTCCTGAAGGAAAAGCGATAAACGACTTTAACGCGGACGGACAGAAACAGCTATTAATATATAAAGGTTTTTAAATCTGAAGGTTTTACGATTTTAATTTTAGTCTACTAAATCAACAAAACTCGTTCGATACTAGGTCTAAATATCACTTTTAAGTCGCTAATTATTGAAATAGACACTTAGAAGCAAACACTTCAAGTTTTCATCAGTGAATTTCTTAGTTTTGATTATAAAATATATAAACTTCTTAAAATGTGATTCAACCAAGTACTTACAACGTTCAATCAATCTTAATTATAGATAATAACATTATTAATTAACCGTAAACTAGTCTTCGAGTAGGTTGCATCACACAATCAATACTTAATAGTATTTTTCCCAATCGTGTTGTAATACAGAGCTTTTTAGTCGAGTACCGCTCCATGGCCTAAAAAACTTACGAGGTTAAAAAGTTTGATTATGACACTATAGTGAGCAATACTTTTTGTACGAATTCATTAAATTTAATAATTTAAATCATTAATACGAGTACCTACCCATATAAGAAAACTATAAACGTAAGTACTATATTGTCTAGTTCTACTATCCGACTTCTTTTACACAAGATAAATGAAATAGTTATTTCTTGAGGAGTTAAAGATGTTTCGTCACTGTCACTATTCATTTTCTTAGTTTATATTTTAACTTTTAAAGCTTAAGGTCTGATTTTTATTTCCACAGAAAAAACGTAAACCTTTTAGCTTTGAAAAGAAAAGTTATCACACCACCGGCGTCCTTAATGTAGCAGTACTGTGCCAAGCTAAAAATACTAGCCAATCACAAAGCGTAGTTTTTTTTTTGCCCTGGATACAGCAGCAAGTTTAAGTAAATTTTTGACAGCTGCTACGTTCCAAAACGCCATAACGCATCGAGTCTCCTTAAACAAGGGCACATATTATTTAAATACGAAGTTCTATTGTCAATTTTTTTTCGGTTGTCTAGAGCGTTTCGAAATAGTTATTTCGGTTGTTTCGGAAGTAACATATACTATTCAACATTGAAAAAAGTGACGTTACAGTATTCTCTATGAAATCTTAAAACACAGATTTTAATCGACGAGTGCAAAAAAGTGTTTACCTGATTATTTCTATCACACTTCCACACGCGATATACCTATTTATAATATTTTGTAATTATATTATACTAGCGACCCGCCAGCGGCTTCGCCCGCTGCATTTTTTGTTTCTTGACAATTTAATTTTTTATTTTTGTTATATTTTTTTTTATTAAAAAGTATCCTATGTTCTTCTAGTACCTCCCAGAATATGTGTACAAATTTTCATGATGATTCGTCAAGTAGTTTTTGCGTGAAAGCGTAACAAACATCCACTCTTTCACATTTATAATATTACAGATTAATTTATATCCTGAAGCCTTAGTATCTCATCACCATCAAAATACATATATCATACAGTGTTATTTGATGCATAGCAAATTTAATAATATAAGTATGTGATAATACTTACATGTTTATATTTTAATTAAAGAGTTTTAAATAATTAAGCACTAATAATTAAAAAGCAAAAATAATTTCACTGTATTATATTCACTACAATATGAATTTAATTTATACTTCAGTCTAAGTAACATGTGGCCGGCTATGCTAACACCAAAAATTAAAAAATCGAGAACAATTTGTATTTCACTGTATTTCGTTTATTCCAAATTAAATTTAGGTTATACCTTAACCTCAGCAACACGTGGTGGTTATGCTATTGAATTGTAGCTTATATGAAACGTTTGTATTTTTAACATAGCGCCATCTATTCAATATTTACTCAATCCAGTCAACAGATTTCGCCATCTGTTAGAATCCTTTGGAGCTAACAGATATAGCGCCATCTATTGAATATTTACTCAATCCAGTCAACAGATATCGCCATCTTTTAAAATCCTTTGGAGCTAATAGATAATTATGACTGTCAAGTAATAGACAAATAAGATGCAAAAGAATTATATTGCGACTATAAATTGAAATGTAAGCTATCGTATCTTTCAAGTTGGGTCGATTTGCACACGGTGTGCAAATCAAATTTAAAATCGGTTCAGTAGTTTAGGAGTCCATCGCAGACAAACAACGTGACACGTAATTTGTATATATAAAAAATATAATTTTATATTATAAATGCGAATGTTTGAATGATTGATACTCAATCACACCAGGAAGATAGATTATGGTCTGTAATGGCACAGAGGCTACTTATCCATTATCCCTAAAAAGTAAAAATTCCCAAGAGTATAGCGATAACCGACTTCTACGTGGAATAAATTGTGGGCAAGAGCTAGTTTAACTATTAAGAAACTAGTATGTATGTTTGTGAACACTTTATAGTACAAAAAGAAAAACAAAATCAATACAGTGAAGACAAAAAATACAAAGGCGAACTTATTCAGCTAACGCTTGTGAGTTAGTACATGGCCTCTTTTCTACCGCGTTATTACGATATTGCGTTTGACGTGTTTTAGAATCGTTTCTAACCTCGGCTGTTATCAAAACGTTGACAATACGGAAACACGTCAAAGACGATATCATTATTAACCTGTAGAATCTCAGCCATTTACACGGTGGGCGTTTTCCAAAAAAAGTACCTATAGTTTAGGACAAAAATTAACAACAATATTTTTTCCATAAGTCACGAAAATTAGTTATTATATAATTAGACAAAACAATTTCAACCATATTGAATCTGCTATGCTTATTTAATTTGAAATACCGCTTGTTGGCTTATCAGGGCTGGAATTCTACACGGTAATAACGATATCTTATTTGACCTGTTTCCGTATTGTCATCGTTTTGATAACTCTTATGTCATTTACAATAATGGCGAACTGTGACATAAACAATTCTAAAACACGTCAAACGCGATACATTATAACGCAGTAGAATAGAGGCCCAGGGCAGTATATAAATAAATTACTAATTTTCAAAACGTAATGTAAAAATTACCGTGTTTGTGCTTAACTCTAGGTACTTTTTTTGGAAAACGCCCAAGTGCAGACGTTAGTTAAGAGATACTGCAATTCTGTTTACCAGAGCACTGCTATTATCGCTTTAACCGCCTTAACTATACCAATGTACAAAACAAGATACGATACATGATTTAGCAGACCCTTAGGAGCATTTTTCCAAACTTTTCCAAGACCGCCATTTCCAGAAATGAAATATCTCCCATTCGCTCACTCGGCGAACTCATCTGACTATAAAACTGTCTGCTCACACCCAACGAGCTATCTCAGACTGTGGTGACCACACGACAGTACAGCACCCCGGGGAAATTTGCAGTCGTAACTCATGAAGTCGCACGAGACAGGATTAAAGGCCGTTACGCGCTAAAATCTAGTAATAGCTGACGTAAATGGTAGTTTCAAACTGGGACGTGTGGTCAACGTAGTTATGAACTTGGCTCATAATTTTCAAGCGTGTTTAAGCGGGAAGTAGGGCAATAAAGGTTTTGGATTCGTAAGTCGGTTTGGTGAGAGAGATGCGGTGATACGTTAGAACGAAAGGTTTGATGATTGTTTTGGATAACGCCATAATCTAAGATATTAAACGTTTTTGACCAGGACCTCTATTTGATAAAACGATATTGCGTTTGACGTGTTTTAGTATCGTTTTTAACTTAGTTGCCATATTACTGTCAAGTACATTAAAGTTAACATAACCTTGACAATAAATATGTCCAAGGAACCTTGTAGAATCTCAACCCAGGGCCTTCATCTACTATTTACAACATGTCATCGTACTGTTTTCAACTCGAAAGCCATTACTGAGAAGTAAATAGCTAGAAGTAGATGAAGGAAGAATTCAATCTGTTCTTGTGTATATTCAACCTAGGCCAAATAGTGTTTATCCTGTCTAGCCTGGAAACATCCAGGCTAGACAGGATAAACACGTCGTCAGACGAACCGAAAAAAGCCTGGAAGAGCTATTGGGCTATGAAGGAATACATGAAGCGAAGTCTTCCAATGGCGCTCAAGAGTAAACTCATGGACGTATGCATTTATCTGATCTTCACCTACGGTGAACACATTGTCTTTTGTCTTTGACAAAGATTCAGAAGTCCGCCCTAAGGCTGCGTTTCCATTAAATAAATAAATAAATAATAAATAAATATCAGGGGACAATCTCACACAAATTGACCTAGTCCCAAACTAAGCTCTAGGCTTGTGCTATGGGTACTAGACAACGACAAATATACTTATATAGAGAAATACATACTTATATACATAGAAAACATCCAAGACTCAGGAACAAATATTCGCGCTCATCACACAAATATCTGCCCTTACCGGGATTTGAACCCAGGACCGCTGGCTTCGGAGGCAGGGTTACTCCCAACTAGGCCACCGTGTCGTTAAAGATGTGCTAGTTAGCTAAGCGCTGCGAGGCTGTGTAACGAGGATGTGTAACGGGCTGTTTTCAAATAAGCGAGCGAATTGCGGTAAGACAGGAGCAGAGCGAGCGAGCCTCGCAACACATCCCTTGCAGCACATCCCTCGCAAAACATTTCTCGCACAATCTGTCCCTTGTTTTGTATGTACCAAAAACTCGCTCCGCTGAGCTGTTTCCATCAAAACTGAGATGAGCAAAGATAGGTAAGGTCCTGTTCACTGGCCGGCTGGAGTGTACAATGATGAGGAACAGACCCTCACCTCTGGCTTGCCTTTATTGGCCGGTCATAGGCCGAAGTCGCAAGAGCGATATGCTTGAAGGGCGGATGTGTTGCAAAAGTCTAAGTGGCCACCTTATGGCCGTTTAAAGCCCAGAAACACCTTTCCACATTTAACCTCTTTAGAACTGTGGCCTCTCTTTTGCTATGTATATGCGGCTATTTTGGGCGGCCCATTCCATGAAATTGGCGAGTCACCGTCTGCCATTTAACCAAAGTAATATTGGCCAGGCAGGCGCCATAGTTTTATCAATAGCCTAGTTCACCAATCCTATAATTTATTTTATATAACCTATTATTTAATGATCCCATCCTTCTTAAATAGTCCTACACTTACCGGTGGTTGTCCGTGGGAGCATTACATACTCGTACTTCTACGAGCATAGTGTGAACACAGGGACAATCGCTGGTTGGTGTTCCACCACTTTACTTAATTAAAGTTGTCTAAAGGGCCTCTGCGTGTTGACTTCGGCTCCATGTACGCCTTCCAAAAGTCCGGGACTTCCATAGTCTCGTGTTAATATTAATAATAATATTATAAATGCGAAAGTTTGTGTGTGAAGATAGCTTATACCCTAGATTAACACAAAAGCTACTTTTTATCCTGGATAGTTCAAAAGTTCTCGAGGAAATAATGATAATTGAAATCTACGTGGGCGAGGTCGCAGGCAGAAGCTAGTATTTTAATAGAATGATTGATGATGAGGTATAAACCTTGTCGTTTCCACTCGATAGACAATTTCCTGTTTCATTTTAAATATGACGTTATATTGACAAGGAACCGAATGTCATCAGACCTAATAATTTTAATTATTAATTATTGAGTGGATACAAAGCTGTAAATGGATGCAGCAAACTTGTGCCAAGGGATCGTAAGATCTTGAGCCTTTAAAGCCTAAGGTGACTGGTGACTTTACTTTGATGGAATATTAAACTTAGCTAATGTTGGTCAATCAAAGGTACTTTACTTATTACTTAAGATGACACACGAATATCTCATTTAATAATCGTGACTGTTTCAAAATAAAGGCTAAGCAGAAAATTTTAAATACTGGAAAACAAAAATTCTGAAAATCTTAAACTTTAAAAACAAACATACATACATAGCATCACGCCTTCATTCCCAGGGCAGGAGAGAGCTATAGAAGTACCAACAACTCTAAAAAGACTTGTTTATAATTCTATAACTACAAATTGCATAAACAGGCCAAGAAGTTTACAACTGTATTAGTGACAGGTTGCAAGCCCATTGCCTAACAGTACTACAAGCCCTTATTCCCTTAGTCGCCTCTTACGCCATCCACGAGAAGATATGGAGTGGCACTATTCTAACCCGGCAACCACACGGGGGTAACACTTTAAAAACTTATATCTTATATCTTCTTATTTATCTTATATGATCATCATCATTTACTTAATAGCTGTGCTTTTGTCGTTGGAGTAATTTCCACTTTTTTCTATGTTCTTTAACACACGAGGCATACTTTTTTTTATTTGGACTAGGTAAGTTCCTCTTGGTTTCTCTGTTTTCCTTTTTCCTTCAATTATCGTCTACATGTACTCGTTGTGCCGTTACAGGTGATCAAACATCTTCTCTCGTTTATTTTCTATGGTCTGCTTTAGACTTCTCGTTTTATTCACTATGATACTTCTAAGTGTCATGTTAGTTACCTGATGCTTGTTATGTTACATTATTAGTATAATTTTAGTTCTTTTTTTTTCACCGTAAATCAGAATTCCTTTATTTACGATGTACGTCCGTGATGACAAACGAACTAGTATGCGGATGGACATCGATCCCGTTTTTCCATTAAGTTTATTGTGTAGTCAAACACTTTTATCCATTTTGCCTATACACGTTTGGAAATTGCTATTTTTAGTTTAAAAGTTACAGTCACACGGTACTCGTACAAATGTACAATACAATACAATACATACCTAACATTTTATTGAACACCACATACATCAAGGAAGGATAAACAAAATAATACATAGTGAGTCAAACACCTTACAAAGTAGAAATGGTTAAAATTACACGTTACAAGTAGGCGGTGCAAACTGAATAAAAAAATAAAAAAACATATGTAAAAAACTATGCATAGATACATAAATACAAATATATACTAATACTAGCGGCCTGCCAGCGGCTTCGCCCCGCTGCAAATTTCTGACTTTCCCAGTGGATATTTTTTTTTCTTTCATAAGAACCTTCTCCTAACGATAACGAATACAACAAAAAAAGAATTAGCGAAATCGGTTCAGCTGCTCTCGAGATTTGCGCTTAGCAACATATTCAGCGATTCATTTTGATTGTATATAGATTATAACTGTGAAAGTAACTCGGTCTGTCTGTTTGTTTTGTACGCTTTCACGGATAAACCGCTTAGCCGATTAAGATGCAATGTGGTATGGAGATAGTTTGAATCCCGGGGAACGACACAGGGTACTTTTTACCACGAAAAATTGGCACGGTACTCGTACCTAAGGGACTTCTGCGTATTATGGGTCGCGGGAAAAAAACTAATAATGAAAAAAAAAAAGTAAGGAAGTGATAAAAGGTGGTCTGTAAAAAGATTCTTAATTTATAGAAAGTGGTTTCGCTTGTCTCAGTTTCAGAGGAAGAGAGTTCCATACCGTAACAATGCACTGCGATTTAACTTGCCAATAACGATATTGCCTTTGACGTGTTTCCGTATTTAAAACGTTTTGATATTCTTATATAAATACACGCCTTCAATCCCAGAGTAGGGTAGACACAGCTACAGAAATACCAACAACTCTAAAAAACTTGATGGTAATTCTGTAATCACATTTTGCAAAATCAGGCCAAGATGTTTACCAGTGTATTTATTAGTGACAGATTGCAAGCCCATCGCCTAATAGTACAACAGCCTTTATTCCTTTAGTCGCCTCTTACGACATTCACAGGAAGATATGGAGTGGCACTATTCTAACCCGGTAACCACACGGGATAAATAATACTCTTAAAATACGTCAAACGCAATATCGTTTTAACTGTAGAGGAACTGAATTGTAATCACGAATATTAAGTGGTGGCAGGACCTTATGCAAGGTCCGTCCGGATCACTACACCGTCTTATCCTTTTACCTACCTCCAAACAGTGTTTGCATTATCGTATTCTAGTATTGGTATATGATAACCAGTAGCCTATTACAGCATAAATACGTCATCACAAATAAATGTCCATGGATCAAACATATCCCAAAACTATTTTGATATTTGAGATGACTAAGGCAATAAGGGCTTGTAGTACTGTTAGGCGATGGGCTTGCAACCTGTCACTAATGCACTGGTAAACTTCTTTGCCTCATTGTGCAAAATGTGGTTATATAGTTTTAATTAAGTCCTCGACTAATCCAGAAGGATGGTAATGTTTTTCGCGCGTATGTATGTGGGTGTGTTTCTGACTGTTAGTTGGGAGGAGCGTGTTTGTCTTAAATCGGAATGGCGCCACGCCGTCAACAAAAGTGTGGATTTATATGAAGAAAAGCGTCTAGTAGCACTAGATGCAAAGCGCCAAATACGGAAGACTCGACCGACGCCCAATTACAACTACACACTCAACTCATCTGATCAGCTTTATAGCATCTCATGTGATTGGATCTTCAAGTCGAATTTCGGTTTCACTAGCGACATCAGAGCCCACCACAATAACGACCCGTGATGGACATATAGGAGTCGCCGTCGCTGGATACGGTTTGGACGACATGATGATGTAATTATGTCTGTTCCAATGGATGGCTCCTGGAACTTAAACGTCTTGACAGATTTTGGAGATTTAGATATCATTCGATTTGTCTTAACATTGCGAGTGTCACTGGGTACATAGATTTAAAATGAAACAACCACATAACGGAATAATAAATCTATAAATAGGGAAAATGCATATTTTTAAATCTTACGCTGAAAGAGAAGAATAACTGTAGTCGCCAAACAATTGTCGTGTTATTTTGTGATAAGATAATGAAGATAATAAAGCTTTAAAAAGTCATAGTTCAGACCCCCTGCAAAAGCACTGTATACAAAATCGACGACATGAATGACGTCACAGCTGTTCCATGTTTGAAAGATATGAACCATAAAAGAAATATGCATTTATTTCAGAAATAACTATGTTTAAGCCAATTAATAAAATAAAATTGTTACGTACCTAAATTAAATGAGGATGCCGATAAAAATAATCTAAACCTTAAAAGAAGTTTAAAAAATTAACAAGTTTGATTCAATATAACATCTTAATAAACTGGTCAAAACTAGTTTTTTTTTACATGTTCTCCATAATCGTATCAATAAAACTCAATTCTGTTTTTTATGCCTGTTACCTATTGTAGGTAAATTACATATATAGACGACATAATCCAAATATGCAGGGTTTCTAAACCTTGCCTTTTGCAAGACTTGTTTGATGTATGTAGCTCAAAAGTTAAATTAGTATTAAGTACATTCTATTCATAACTTTTCAATTCCATTCGCTGTGAATACCCACCGCAGCTTTATATCTCTTTCAACTTGAACCAGTTTCCTTGTACCATAAACATGTTTCAACTTATCTAGAAGATCTAATCTGCCTTTGACTGCTTCAACCTCAAGGCGTTTCGGGAACAGTTGTAATTTGTATAAGACAAGTTTAGTCTAAATACATTGATGTATTACAAACCCCTGCTAAGTTGAAATTGATTCGGTACAGTCTTGCAAATAAGTACACAATTTCCCGCTAAATTTGTTTTTAAATATTTATTAATCCTAAACTAATCGAGACAAGAGATTTCTCTTCAAAGCATGTTTAAATTCTTATTTCACAACACGTTAAGTTTAGATTTAGTTGGTAAAAAAAAAACTGTATATTGAATTTTCTTAATCTCTAATCTTAAATATTAAAGATTTTATGAGTTAAGGAGTCTTAATTAATTACACTTTATCCTATTGATATTGTTGTTATTGTAGTGACGATGTTTTCGAAGCTAGTGGGATGGGCAGATATTTGATGAGCACGAGTATTTATTCGTGAATCTTGATGTTTTCTATGTCTTTTAAGTTTAAATTTCTCTATGTACGTTAGTTTATCGTTGTCTAGTAACAGCCTAGAGCTTAGTTTGTGAGTAGGCCAATTTCTGTGACATTGTCCTGCGATATTTATTTATTTTTATACGAGTATAATAATATAACATACATACATTAAATCACGCCTGTTTCCCAGAGGGGTAGGCAGAGACGACTTTTTTCGATAATAATATAATAAATCCAAAACTCAGAAACGAATACTTGCGGTGTTCTCACAGATATTTTTCCAAGCCAGGAATCAGATCCAAGACCGCTGATATCGCTGAAAGTACTACCTTGAGTAAATGTAAACGTGTCATTCGCATGTATCTCGTATGTGTTTCATACATAAGTGTCATAAACTTCTCTAATTTGAACTGATAGACGTATCTTATCGATTTTATTATTCCTTTATAATGTGAAAACATTTGGCTGACTGTACAATTAGGTTGTTTTACGTTTAACCGAAATAAATTATTTAATTTTAATTGCCTATTTGCTTATACTAGAATAATACTTTTGCCGGTTACCTCGAGCCAGTTTGCGTAAAGTGTATTAAAATGTAATACCTAAACTTAAAGTGGGTGGACGAATCCAACCGTGTCGCTACCGGCAGCGGCTGGACGGTTTTATGACGACAAAACTGTTAGTAGCATTTCTGCCTCTGAAATGTATAATTTTCTTGCATTGTAAACTGTTTGCTAAAGTCGTAAATATTGTTTCTTTTATTTACCAGAAAAAAAAAATAATACGTTATAGTTGTCAGTTGTAATATTTAACGCTGAAATAAAGAGAAAAACCGGCGATTATTTTTAAATAGCGGTTTTTGAAAGAAAAGCAATAACGTTGTAAGTATAATTTTTGGCTTTTGCGTTAAAAATTTAATTTATAGAAACTTGATTGCAACAACCAAAGCTATTCCAATTTTACGAATACATTTTATTTGGTATTCAATGTCGAATGTAATTAATTTTAAATTCTACGTTCCTCACGTTTCGAATTAGAAATTATAGACGATAATTATAAGTCATAGAAATCTGTATTCTATTGAAAGCACAGACTATTTTCGTATGAATGTAGATTGTATATTAACTTTTTTCACGACTCTTTTTTTCTATAAGATTTTCTATCAAAACAATGTAACACTTACCTAAAAAAAAAACCTAATCGTATTCTTATTACAAAAAGCTCCGGACATAAAACAAAATTGTTTATGCATTCAATTCTCTTATTTATGAGTTAAATACGTGACTGCGTTTGTAACTATACAAAAGCGATATTTCTTCGAACTCACGTACCTATGTTATAATAAATTATGTCATACATACAAGGGCAAGTAAGGGGAAAGAGGTGTGTCAACGCTAAATAAATGGCACCACATCCTGTATCAAGCTTTTAGGCAATTTATGAATATTATATGTATGAGTATTTCGCATTATGCTGGCCTCTTTAGCATGTTTAATGTATTGCCTGTTTGCTAGTGTGTGTATGGTATTGGTTGTGTGAGCTTAGGCTTTGTTCACACGATTTATTTACTAGTATAGGTGCTTTCACACCTTATCCACGATCTATCTACTAATATTATAAATAAATATCAGGGGTCAATCTCACACAAATTGACCTAGTCCCAAACTAAGCTCTAGGCTTGTACTATAGGTACTAGACAACGATAAACGTACTTAAATAGATACTACGAGTCTCTGTGCTAGGTTAAGGACGGACGGATGGACGGACGGACATGGCGAAACTATAAGGGTTTCTGGTTTTACTAGGAAACCCTTAAAAAGGGATGTTATACCCTCTCTGTATGTTTGTATTCTTCCAAACGGATAAACCAATTAAGACGACAGACAGTTACTTAAATCACAATGGATCTAAGGTTTCATGAGAATCGATTAAGTCGTTTAAGTAAAGATTACCAAGGTATCGGAGGTTTTTATCTATTGCCGATCAATGTTCTACGGAAGTATTTAATTAGAACTCTATTGAACGACGGAAAATGCTCCAAAACATTTACGGGAAGTTCTCAAACTGATTTCATAACAGCAACCTATTGACCGCTCTAGCCAATTTTCATTAAACATGGCTAAAATCCAATAAAACTCCGTTTATCCGTTAAAGAGTAATATAGTCACGTTTATATTATTTAGCTCTGCGTACAGTCGAAAACTTAAAATTGTGATCCACTTTAGGTCCAAAGTCAATCTGACTTTCTACAGCAATAAGGTTGAGTTTCCTTTAAGTTACAAATGACTTGACATGTATAATCACCATTACACACGTGTGCTAACTCGGGGCGCATTCTAGGGATTTGATATCGATGAAAAAGCTATCGATACACATGTTTATTTATAAAAATACTCTTCTCCTTTTAAGATAAAAAAGTCCAGTTTCATTCTTAATAATTAGTCAGTCTTCTAAAAGGTAAATCACAATATCGTTAATGAACCAGAAAATGGATTAGATAAGTCTATTTATTTTTTATACAATGCCCGAGAATGTATTTTAAAGTGGAAGTGTAGTAGTTACATAGTGGCATATCATAATGTATACAACATAAATATCGGGGACAATTTCAAACAAATTGATCTAGACGCAAACTGAGCTCTAAGCTTGTACTATGGGGTACTAGACATCGTTACGATAAACATACTTATATAGAGAAATACATACTTAAATACATAGAAAACATCCAAGACTCAGGAACAAATATTCGCGCTCATCACACAAATATCTGCCCTTACCAAGATTTGAACCCAAGACTGCATGTTTCAGAGGCAGGGTCACTCCCAACTATAGGCCAACGAGTCGTCAACATGAGCATTACATACTTTTTATCGAAGTAAATTTTACCCGAGCGGTGTAGGTACTCGTTATCAGCCCAAGTAAGCTCCAAAAATATGAATAATATATCTCAAACTGAAATACTTTCATAATAATATTATTATTATAAGGTTGTAATTTTTAATTTATTTCTTGTTAGGAAACAAGAGGCGTAAAACTAACTCCAATTTCACACAAAACGACATTTTTATTAAAACTATGCACGCCAAACAGTTTTCTCTTTATAAAAAAGCTGATTTAAACCACAGAATCACATAGCCAATTTATGACGTTGTTATAGATTTTTTATATTCGCTTCGAATTGACTGCTGAAATTGCATGCATTTGAGAATTTGATGACAATTCAACAATTTTATTGGATGGGTAACAATAAAATATGAAATAGTCCATTTGATTTAGATCTCGGTGTTAAAAAATATTGATTGTAACGACTTGCCACTTGATTGAAATTAAAACTATATTGTACATGCAAAAGTATATCTCTAAGTCTTTTTACGTGGTTTTAAGCACATACGCCAAAAACTACTTAAAGCTACTTTTTCCTTTGAAAATTATTTTAAGTCCAGCTAGTCTATCCTAATATTATAAAGAGGTAAAGTTTGTGTTTATGAGGTTTTAGGTTTTTTTATCTTTGTATCTACTGAACCGATTTCGATGAAATTTGGTATGGAGATAACTAAGGTCCCGGAAAAGGACATACTTTACTTACTAACCTAATTACTAAACGAGGTATTTGACATATATAGACGACACTATCGAAATGTGATTTAATAGTGTCATCTCGGAACCTACTATTTCATAACCAATGTTTCAGAAATTATTAATTTCACAAACATATCATGTGACAACACGCGTTTTTTTCCGAAACTGTAAATAATTCTGGATTTATTTCAGGACTATCGTGTGCTATAAGTTAGGTTAGATTAGTTTTATAAAAATCCTGAAATATTTGTAGTAACAGAAAAAAAAGCGGGCGGGCAAATGAATAGTTTGCGAAACGATGCATTTGTCAAAGATTTGTCGGCGAGAGAACCGTGTCGTCTACATACACACGAGCTCGGTCGCATAGGAACTAACAATATAAAAGAAGAGACTGACTGGCTGATGGATCAAGGCACAGCTGAAACCGCTGGACCTAGGGACTTAAAATTAGAAGGGAGTATTCCTTGTATATCATAGGGGTGGACTGAGGATCCGTCCTCTAAGTGGTTAAAATAGGGGGAATAGCGGGAAACTAATTCTACGCGTACGAAGTCGCAGGCGTGCTCTAGTTATCGATAAAACTGGATTTACTCACACTCAGTACGTTACACGGGTTTGCTCTCAATAACGCTATAAATATAATGCGTACTCAGTTCACTATAAAAGGACGTGTCTTCTGTAGTGCAAACCTAGAATAGACTTATCGAAGGTGGAAATCCAGATTTAATGGCTTTTGATAATTAAGTTTAAGAAGTACGACTTAATTCGTTTTGTCTGAGAAACGGCCATTTAAAGTCAAAGTCAAAGTCAAAGTCAAATAATAGATGGAACAAACAAATATGTATACATGTGACGCACTTTAAGGGCACAGCATAAAAGCTACCAACGCTAATATCGTTTTCCTTTTTTATCAGTCAAAATGTATGGGATAACATTATTGTCCGAATTGCGTGCGAACAATAAACCAAGTGGTCTACTATCATTCCATACATTTTCAGTGACCAAAAGAAAAAAGTCAGGAGGGCTTGGGCCTCAGTTAGAGAGTACCGGCGGGATAAACTAGTTATACCATTCAACTCGCTACGCTCGTGATTCAATTCTAGAATCCTTCGCTTGCTCGGGATTGAAAATCAACACTCGCAGCAAAAACCAAATTTGCTCCCTTGATGCACAAATAACTATTTTTTTCTAGTTGCTGGTAGGTTTCTTAATGTAATGGTTAAAGAATGTTGAACAAAAATTAATAGTAAACAGTGAAAGTATATATTACTGATACTGGAAAAATACGACTATCACATTGCAAAGAAATTGGAACCGATAATGGGTAACGTTACGATCAATTCGAAACCCGATCCATGTTATATATTCTTATTTTCGTATCGAATTTCAAGCTCTCGTATAACAGTAAAGGGGTTTAGATGGGCAATAAGAAAAACACGAGAATGCCATTAATAAAGTTAATAAAAAAAAAACAAGGAAAATTGTGACGTTATTTCACCCTTAATACCGTGGCGTTTGAATTTTATTTACATTGTGATTTCCGCTTTAGACTGTTTTTTCTTGAAATTCAGGCCATAAATAATATTAATATTTTATGTTTGATTTTGATTTTGCAATTTTTCATCTTATTAATCAATCTCATATTAATCTCGTCTTTTTACTATAAATTAATGTTGTGCATAAATAAATAAAATAAACAATTAAAAGCTAGTAATCATGTTAATGTTAAAAATATTGAAACACCTTAGTATTTATTATAAACTCGTAGAATGCTATAGTAGAATAGAAACCCTTCCAATTCTCTTTGACAGGCTCTACATTCCATATTCTTTACTTTATCAAAATTAAAAGTCATCTTCCTAGATTTAAAATCAAAATCAATTCAAAACCAACGACTAACATAAATAGTATTAGTAGGCCAATTACGTGTACCGCATGCAACTGGAAAGAGGCCAAGTGTAGCCACTAATTGCTTGCCGCATGACAACCCATGAAGACGGGGTAGGCCAAGACGGAAATGGCGGGACGACAAAGCATTTCTCATCAAAAATCTGAAACAAGCATCAAACGGGACTGTGATATATAGGGGAGAGTCTTTTGCCCAGTGGTAATACTCTAATATTAAAAGCTACGTAAAAAAAAAACATATTCATTACATAATGATTATTTAAAAAAAAAACACTTTTTTCAACAGCTTTTACCCGTGACATTATCCACATAGAAGTTGTTTATCGCTGCACCTGCTGATTTTCTGTCGTTTCCCAGGACATATTATCTATCTATACTATCTCCACACCGATTTTATTAGACGACATGCTAGCCTAGTTGGTAGTGACCCTGCCTTCGAAGCTAGGGGTCCTGGGTTCAAATCCCGGTAAGGGCAGATATTTAAGTGATGAGCACGAGTATTTGTTCCTGAGTCTTGGGCGTTTTCTATGTATTTAAGTATATATTTCTCTATATAAGTAAGTTTATCGTTGTCTAGTACCCATAGTACAAGCATAGAGCTGAATTTGGGACTAGGTCAATTTGTGTGACATTGTCCTGTGATTTATTTATTTATTTAAATCGGCTCAACAATTTAAGCGTGATGAGGTGACAGACACGCTTTCGCATTTATAATATTAATGTGGATTTGAATAGCATCATGAAACTGTCTTCCAAAGAACGCAAAATTTCAACTAAAATTAAATGAAAAATGAAAACATTATTACAACGTAACATTTTTACTTCTTACGTGACATCGTGTGCCTCACTGACAGGTATATTTTCCCTCTACGTCAATTACAGGTACGAGTTGGTACAGTCAGCAGCAAAAGTAGGCAGACAGTCGATGAGCTCAAAAATATCAATACACGATTCTATTGTCATGAGAATAAGAGCGAGTTTTGATAATTTTAATCTCTAATACTGTTCTCCTACTTCTGTTGCTGACTGTACGACACGTATGTAATAAACAGATTCGATAAGCAGCTGAATGACTAGGCTTTTTCTAGGTTTATTTACATTTAAAAGAGGCAAACAATGAAATTAAATATTGTTGTTGCAGTTGAAAGCATTGTTTGGATGTTAGTTATTCATTTACTTAAATCCGAGCAAGTTAGGCCATGCTCGGCGTTGAGTTCCGTCGCCGTTATAACAAAAACACAAAACTTACTTCAAAAGCCACAAGTTTGAGCTTATTCTATATTTAAAGTTGTCCTGCGAGTTTTTGCCTATTCTGTCAATTTAATAGGATCTCTACTAAAACAAATATAGCTAAACATTCATAAAAATGCTTAAGATACGCCAAAGGAATTGGTCAGCTTTAGCTAATTTATCTAGACCATTTACAAACTCGACGTATTATGAAGAAGATTGTCCTAGATAGATAAGGGATACAGAGGTGTCTTGAAACAGAGGTGAAATGAAACAACGTCAATCTTGCGCCATCATCGCCAACACCCGTGGGCTAAACAGTATTGTTGCCAGCTCGATAGCGCTATTCGATTCCGCAAAAATAACTTCGTTTCATCTCAACTTTGTTTCAACCCTCAGTCTTCTGTAATTAATCACATTGTGGTATAAGTCTTTTTATAAGTTAATGGTGGTAGGTTTACTTGGCTCTTCATATTTCTGAAAAGTTATAATTCCGCATATTTAAAAATTTCGAATTTTCACATTGCATGTTTTGATATTGGAAAAAATCTCCGTGGCCCCGTAAGCCCTCGTGTACTTTCTTTGTTAGAATAGTGTCATTCCATGTCTTCCCGTGGATGTCGTAAGAGGCGAATAAGGAAAGAAAGGTATGTTAGGTGATGGGCTTGCAACCTGACTTACTAATACACTAGTAAACTTCTTGGCCTGATTGTGCAAAACAGGCCAAGAAATTTACAAAGTGTTCCCAATATAAATAACTAACCTTATATCAAATACCGCGTTACGAAATCATTAATTCATAACGCCATATATAGGTAACACACACTTATTTAAAAATAATAATTATTCGACAAAGTCAATAAATATTTGACAAGCAACGAATACAAATAAAAGGAATAGAACACTACTAATACAAGTTTAATAAGCCCTAGGCAAGGCAATAACTATATAACTTATAGTTTATTAATAACAAGTAACAAAAGAAAGTGCTTCATGCTAACACAATAAGACCTTTTACTGAAACAACGGGCATTGTTGCAAACTAACCTTTGTTCTTAAAGTAACAAAGTTGACCTTGACTGACCTAAAGGGACATAGTTGTAAGTTAAGGACGCTTGAAGAAACCCATAAATGTTCTCAAATGACCTTCGCAATGAGTTTTATGGGAGGATTATTCTCCGCTGTGCGGTTTACTGATACCCGCTCGCTGTTTATGGTTCCAGGAAAAAAGTTAATCCGGTTACTTCTTTATTTTAATAAAAAAATGATTTTTATGGCATGAAGGAGAGTAGGAAGCACACAGGCCACATTATGGTCATCTGTATGGTGGATCTATGATTAAAAAACCATTTGAATTAACAAGATTAAATCTATAGACTGCAATCCTGAGACCGCAAATTCATTGCCAACCCTGGGGCCTGAATAAATATGAACTTTCACTGCTTTGCGCCGTAAGCCTTATGTTCGAAACTGTAATTGTAACTCGCCCAAAAACAAATTGAATACTGTCTTTTGAGTAAATAGAAATGTGTTTAGAGTTGTAGATATTGTGAATTAATGAAATAGTACTATTTTTCTTTTTATTTTTTTAATGGCGGTTTATTGCGATATTCCGCAGTGATTTCGCCAATGTCAAGTGAGTAGAGTAAAACAGTAAACAGAATAAATCAAAATCAAAAGCCGGATATTGTTCAATTAGCCATCTTCCCTCCCGAAGGTGAAAAATTTGTCTTATACTGTTTTTCATGCACTTGATGATACTTCTAGTTATCAGTTAGTCTAGTGTTTTTTGCTTTACTGTATGTAGAAGGATAATTTAATTTCCATTGTAAGATGGAAGGTCGCTTTACTAGTAATTCATTTATTTATTTATTTATTTATTAAATAAGGTACACCAACAACAAACATATTAACAAAATTACAATAAAATAAATTTGAACATTAATATCAGATATGAATGTCAATTATAGGCGTACACGACATTTGCAATAAGCCAATAAATTTAACTAATTACGATAAAATACAATACAAAGATGATAAAGAAAATAAAATCTGAAATGTACAAAAAAAAAACAATTATAATAAAATAAAAATAAAAATAACAAAAGTCAAATAAAATAAAATAGCAAAAATAGTAATTCCACCGGTTGTCTTTACCCCTCACCGGAATACAACAATACTAACACTGTTGTTAGGCGGTAGGTTTAAGGATAGGATGATGGAAGCGATCCGGACGCACAAGGTCATACCAACTGTAAAGATAATTTTGATGTTTATTTTATAGCATGGAGAATCGAGTATACAGGCCACCTGATGGAAAATAGGATGTGGAAACCGCAATATGGCGTAACTAACAAATTGAATAAGTTGAAAACTACACCGTAACAAGTGAGACAGTAAGGTACACTTTGCAACTTATTGAATTGGTTAGTTACGCGTTATTGCAGTTTCACCGACGGTTTGCAATCAAGTCTACAATCTTAAAAATTGCATCCCTAAACACTTTTAGTGCCAGAAACGCTATGCGGGTTCTTTGTTTGTAGGCAGTTTTCGCCACAAAGCGGAAAAACGCTGGATCAGAGCCTATAGCCAAGTGACGATAGCGTTAACGTTTATAGAAACGAATTTGTTCAATTCATTTCGTTTTTAAACCAATCGTGTCACTAGTAGTTCACATGACTTTTCGTATGACGTGATCTACCAGTGCAGTGATGCAATTGGTTTGAAAACAAAACGAATAGAAACACTAGTTAGCATATGTATCTTGGCTATGGTCACATAGGCCCTAGCCAAAATACAAACGCTCCTAAAAAAATTCTTTCTATAGCTCAAATTCTAAGAAACGCCAGGTGACCGCGTGGTTTATCGTAACGCACGAGAATATATTACCCATACATTTTGAGGGATAGAATAGGAAAACGTTAGTAGTAGTTTGCATCTTGGCTAGGGTCCCAGGTCACAAGCGTTGCACGTAGCTCTACGAGGCATCGATCTTGTTGAGCAGCAAAAATTTTGCTGACCCTTGCAACAAGATTTAATCACATGGAATAGTAAATTGACCCGTTTGGTTGCTGTGTTAGAATAGTGCACTCCATGTCTTCCAGTGGATGTCGTAAGTGACGACTAAAGGAATAAAGGCTTGTAGTACTGTTAGGCGATGGGCTTGCAACCGGTCACTAATACACTGGTAAACATCTTAGGCTGATTATGCAAAATGTGGTTACAGAAATTACCAACAAGGTTAAAGTTGTTGGTATTCTGTAGCTCTGCCTATCTCACTCTGGGAATGAAGGTGTGACGTTATGTCATGTATGTACAGTAAACAACACTTTTGGAAAGCTTATCGAGGCTGTAAGCTCGCTCGTTAGCCGCATCTCAAGCCACAGCCGAGCCGAGTGTCAAAAGTTGGTGAATTGTTTACTCTAGATCCGGACAGGGTTGCGGGGATAAAATTACTTTCCGTCGAGTTTCCCGCTTTTGGGTTGCGCAAGATGCTGGAACTTTGAAAGGTCGGCTACTTGACTGGTAATTTGTTTTTGTATCTGTGATTGAACATGTCGTTATGCATGCCAAGGTTTAACGCATTCACTGCTGGCAATGTGCTAATTTTATTTTAGTGCTTAACACGCATATGTGCGTTCTATCAAAATGCAAGCTCTGTATAAATCAAAGGGTACGGCACCTGGCGAAAATTTGGTAAGTAATGCCGGCAATGAATGAGTTAAATGGTATTTTTGTAGACTATGCCTTTTTGTCTTTTACCGTGTGGTTACTGGGTTAGAATAGTGACACTCTATGTTTTCCCGTAGATGTCGTAAGACACGACTAAGGGAATAAGGGTTTGTAGTACTGTAAGGCGATGGGCTTGCAACCTTTCACTAATACACTGGTAAAACATCATAGCCTGTTTGTGTAAAATATGGTTACCCCACTCTGGGATTAAAGGCGTAATGTATGTATGTCTTTTTACACGAATACCAAAAAAAGAAGTAAAATCGTCGGTAAAACTACAATACCGCGTAACTAACACATTGAATAAGTTGCAAAATACACCCTTACACGTAAGTCAGTAAGGTACACTTTGCAACTTATTGGATTGGTTAGTTACGCGGTATTGCAGTATCACCGACGAAATGATTTCAGGGTTCATGTAATTATGTATATTTGTGAACCAAACCTAAGCATTTGGAGCATCATTGGAATCGTAAATTTACCACAAGTAACAAATGCTAGGTGTTTTTTGTTATATTAACTAGACTTTATTTTACGCCACACACGTATAAATTATGACTTTTGAATGCTTCTTTTAGCAAATAAGTATATCGAAAAATAAATTACAGAAGCCTAAGGTGTAACAAATTACTACACCATGCTACAAAGAATAATACCAAAACACTGTGAGAAGTTATAACCTTACCTTTACTTAGCATGCTTACATAAAAATCCTCTAGATCAGTGGTTCTCGAACTTTTTTACGGCAAAATCCTTTTGAAGTATTAAATATTTTACGCAGCATCCTTACAAACCACACCATTTTTATGTTCTAAATAAGAAATAAGAGTTTTTTTTTATGGCAATTAGAAACAAGCACATAGGCAGGCAAGTGCGACTTGGGATCCATAAACATTTTGCATTCTCAAGACTATAATCCTAAGACTGCAAATGCGTTGTCATTAACCCTCAGGATTAAGGTAGAATTGCCTCTGTCTGTGCTAGTACTTCTACCAATAGTTTTATTAAGTTATTATTTGGTTTGCTATCACATACAACACCGTTAACTTAAATTAAAAATAACATGTGTAGGGAAAAGTGACAGGGTGTTTACCCAATTACAGGCAAACTCCGCTTGCGGAAAACAATCGCTTTTGTGCCGATGTGGCCCAATAACTCAGTTAACGTGCGGTCTCACAGACCATGGATTATTCAAAGTTGTCAATAACTGTTCGTGAGTACATCGCACACGCGTCTGTGGCCTTGTACCTTTGCCCGGCCTCCTCTCAGTGCCGGCCATGCCATCGACGCGTTCAGATGTGTGCTCATTTGGATTTGGTGAGTAAAATAATGGCATCGGCGGTCTGTGAGACCGCATGTAGGTGGGTACTATAATTTTTGGAGTCTCCGAGACCGCACGTAGGTGGTTGTGTTATTTTTAATTTCATATAAACTTTACTCTATTGTTGACATGTTTCTCGTTTTTTCTAGTAAAACATGCTTCCTAGTGATGCAGTCATTGAAAGGTGGCTAGAAGAAGTATCGTCTGATGAAGATGACCTGTTGGATGAAGAATGCAGTGACGTAGAACCAGATCTTGTTCTACCAAATTTACCAGAGGAAAGTTGCGAGTCGGATTCAGAAATCGAGACCAATGAAGAATCAGGGTTACAGCAAGAAGACATGGAGTGGCACTTTTCTAACCCGGCAACCATACGAGCCTATGGATGGATTTATTATTTGTAAAAATTAACTTGGTAGTGATCAACAGAAATACCAACAACTCTAAAAATATTTTTTTATAATTCTGTAACTACATTTTGCATACTGAGGCCAAGAAGTTTACTAGTTTTTAACCAAAATGTATAGTTTATTAGCATTGTTGATTGCTCAATTTTAATATTTTATAATGAAAAGCTTTATATAACATTCTTTAATATTGAGATCTCATGTCCTGAAGGATACCTAGTTTTTTGATTAAATATGTAAGAAGTTCCTAAATATGTTAAGTTTATAATAATGTTGATTATTTTTTTATAAGTGTTGACTTAAAAATGCTTTAATTTGTGTAAAGAGGTATCCTTAAGGACATGAGATTTCAATATTAAAGAATGTTTTATAAAGCATAAAATATTTAAATTGAGCAAATCAACAATATATATCTATTTTGGTTAAAAATGGGCTATTTTTATAAAATTACAGTTGAAGGCCTGTAATTTTATAAAAATAGCCCATTTTTAACCAAAATGTAAAGTTTATTAGCATTGTTGATTGCTCAATTTTAATATTTTATAATGAAAAGCTTTATATAACATTCCTTAATATTCAGATCTCATGTCCTGAAGGATACCTAGTTTTTTGATAAAAAATGTAAGAAGTTCCTAAATATGTTAAGTTTAAATGATAATAATGTTGATTATTTTTGTATAAGTGTTGACTAATAAATGCCTTAAACTGTGTAATGAGTACTTACTACATTAAAACACCTGTCAGCTACGTTAAAGTAAATAATTCAGTTCCCACAACAAGTAGCGGTCTCCATGACCGCAAGTAGGTAGTTGTGTGATCCAAATAGGACGTAGGTAGTTAAGGGTTAATACTAAAACTATTCTAAAAAAAAGGAGTTCTCATCCCTGCAGCTTTTCGGTTGGTCAAAAGATAATTATGATGTTAGTGATCCGGATGGACCTTGCAAACGTCCTCCCACAACTAAAACGTTAATGCGGAAAATTTAACCAAAGGAGATTTTTTTTGGCTGAACCCTTGCAAAACCCATGGAGTTCGCAGAGCACACTTTGAGAACTCTAGATTAAAATAAATCACAGGACAGCGACAACCCTAAACCGAATATTTTCTCGCGTGCGTTATAACATAACTTACAGCGTAACGGGATACCAGCCAGTAGTTATTGCGGTTGTTCAAGTTAATCTCCTCTTTAGAAATATAGATCAGAACGGTTATCAAGAAATGCATTTTCACGCCATTGCTATTTCGTTGAAAGTTAGATCAGAGCGTACTGAGCGATGGAGTTGGGAGGAAGTTGTATTAGTTGTTGATTTAACTTTAAACAGTGCAGCGTTCCGTTTGTATGAGCAGCTAGCATCGGGGCCTTCTGCTCATATTAATGTAAATACATACATAACATTAACGCGTTCAACCCCAGGGTGGGATAGGGTACAGAAATACCAACAACTCTAAAAATATTTGTGTATAATTCTGTAACCACATTTTGCACAATCAGGCCAAGACGTTTACTAGTGTATTAGTGACAGGTTGCAAGCTTATCGCCTAACAGTACTGCAGTTCCTCATTCCCTTAGTCGCCTCTTACGACATCCAAGGGAAGACATGGAGTGGCACTATTCTGACCTGGCAACCACACATACAAGGCATATTATGTGTATCGGTAAATGTCATCAGGTAACAACATCAGGTATTGTTTTTAAATAATATGACGTAGTCCTTAACTAAGCTCTTGGCTTGCACTGTGTGCAGAAAAAATATAATAAAACATCCAAGAGCAACAAATACTGAACTGAGCCACACCACCAAACATCTCGCATCGCATCGGACCAGAACGGATTTTGCTATCTTTAAACGATATTAAATCGTGTACACAGTATTTTAAGTCTATATTACCAAGCCGCGCGTCTTCCGCGACACGCGATCGTAGCCAGAAGTATGCTGCGACGCGCGATCGGCTCCGTAATAAATAGACAATCATAATTTTAATAGACGCAATGAACTTTACTGTCACCATTTCCATCAGTATCCTTTCCGATCCGATGCAATGCGGGGCCATTTGGTGGAAATCTTTTTTACGCATGAGAATCGTTCGACAAGTTGCATTCGACAAACGTTAGCGATTATGTTTCGATAGACAAATGTATGGGATTGATGTAAGCCACTGAAATAGTCACGTGGTACTATCTCGGTGGCTTACGTCAATTCCATATATGTTTCGATGGAAATATAATCGCTAACGATTGTCGAATGTAACGTTTCTAGACCCACAGAGCTTCTTAATTAGGGTAATTACTTAACTACCCATTAAAATGTAATAAATCAAACTGTAACGAATAAACGTTTTTTTATGAAATTTAGCACACATGGAATAACACAACATAATTTTTAACCCCGAAAATTCGCTAAATTTTCCGTAGAAAAGCGAAAAACTATTTCTACGCTCACAAAGTCGCAGGCTTTACATCTGTAGAATACTAATATTGTCCGTGCAATATTTGTTAAATGACGCGACGCGTCTATTATTTCCTCGGCACCGCACGACTGCATTTCGAGGTAGCTTCCGCCCCGTTGCCACGAAATGCTGGAATGACCTGCCACCACCGATAAGGAACTCAAATTGTATGATAACTCGTACGGACTCGTTGGACCTTCCCAACTGGACTATTATAGCGTGTGTGTGTGCAAGTGTGTTTCTGATTGAGCTAAATCAGAAACTCTTGCACACACAAACACGCAAACAACAAGCAAACAAAAACACACACACATGCACATATACACACAGACACACACACATACACACACACCCACACACACACACACACACACATCTCGACGTCTGGCCCTGCTGAAAACCACATCACATTACACCACGTCACATTATTACCCTATCCTGTGACACAAGCTGAGTAGAGACCATTTTGGTTTTTATATGTTTTTTTCAATGTTTAATGCAAACTGCCATATGTCATTATATTTAAATGTGTGTCTAAATTTATAAAATATTTTTTTCTTATTCTTATTCTTGTAAATGATCTGTTCGGCAAAATTTACCATGAAATATAAAATAAATAAATAAACAGATCAGCCAATTACAATATTGTAAACGCATTTGACGTTGTCACTTTGTCAAGGGTTGGTCACAGACACCTGTTTGTTTCATACGAAACTCGCATACTGTAAAAACGTACAGAAGCGTTCAAGGCACCAGGTGAAAGTTAGGAAAACGCTTTTATGCGTTGCCGGCAGTCAAATGACTTTATATTCATCTCGGAGTTATATTTCTTAATTACTGGATGTCAATAGCAAACCGTCTTCTCAGTTGAAAATAATAAACTTTTTTTTGATCACTAAGAGGATTTTAGGGCTACGAAATCCAATATAAATAATTTAAGTGCTGATTCAACGAAACAAATCATATGTTTTTCAAGCTGTTAAGTTTGGCAATGGGAACACGAGCACTCAGGCCACCTGATGGTAAATGGAATCTGAGACCCATAGAACATTCGAAATTTTCAAGACTATAATCTAAAGACTGTAATCCTAAGACCTCAAACGCGTTGCCAGCCTCGAGGACTAAGATTGAATGTCTCTGCGCTAGTAATTTCACCGAGTGTCTTATAACACAATAATACTTAGAACACAACAATGCGAACAGTGCTGCTTGTCGGTAGATTAATGGATAAGATGGTGGCAGCGATCCAGACCCTGCACAAGGTCCTACCACCACTGAACTGAAGAGTTCCGTTGAACTACAAATCTGAGATGATAAAGAAACGTTAATTATATCGCTAAGATAATGTCAAGGGCTTGCCCATGGCAAATAAGTAACGTTTTACGTCTTGGAATGCTTGGAATTCATCTTGAATCTATCGAAGCTTCGACACTATTTTCCTTACGGAAAATCTCGTGGGAAATTCCAAATTCGATTCCGTAAAAGTTTCGAAAAATTCGGGCGCTTGAATCCGAATTCATAACCGTCTTTGAAAGATATCCAACTGCGACTGTAGTTTCTAGTGATCAGTTATTTTATTTAGCTATTCTACTATGAAAATGTAGTCTTTTTTAATTAGAGAAGGTCCGCCCCTCAGTTCTAAGTTCTAATTGACGTTTTATAATTGCGTCACTGAATGTAAAATCAAGTAGAAGAGACACCTTGTGAATTGATAACTCAGTAATACAAGAAATAGGTAATAGTAAATTAAGGGTGATCCTTTTTTTGTCCTAACTCAAATAATGTTTTTTTTATGGCATCGAGAAGGCAAAAGAGCACACAGGCCACCTGATGGTAAGTGGAAACTGTGACCCATAAACATTCGCATTCTCAAGACTGCAATCTTAAGACTGCAAATGCGTTGCCAACCCTGAGGACTAAGATGAAATGCCTCTATGCTAGTTATTTCACCGGCTGTCTTATCCCCACACCGGAACACAACAATGCGAACACTGCTGTTTTTTTTTACTTTAGCAATCAGTACAGAATTATAACGCGCATTGAAAATATTACAAAAAAGCGTGAAACACTAACTTATACTGTAGACCACAGGCTGTCTTATCGCTAAAAATACGGACAACTTTAAAAAGAAAAGACGCTGCGTCGTTAATTTTTAAATACATTAAGCGGTGCAAAAAAATAATATTACATACATACATACATAACATCACGCCTTCAATCCCAGAGTGGGGTAGGCAGAGCTACAGAAATACCAACAACTCAAAGACGTTGATAATTCTGTAACCATATTTTGCACAATCAGGCCAAGAAGTTTACTAGTGTATTAGTGACAGGTTGCAAGCCCATCGCCTAACAATACTACAAGCCCTTATTCCCTGAGTCGCCTCTTACGACATCCGCGGGAAGACATGAAGTGGCACTATTCTAACCCGGCAAACACACGGGCTTCAAATAATACTAAGTAAGTAAATCTTATATATAAAATTCTCGTGTCACAGTTTTCGTTCCCATACTCCTCCGAAACGGCTTGACCGATTCTTATGAAATTATGTAAGCATATTGAGTAGGTCTGAGAATAGGCCAACATCTATTTTTCATACCCCAAACTGACATAAAAAAAAAAAAAAAAAAAAATGCTGCGGGCGAAGCCGCTGGCGGATCGCTAGTTTGATTCATAAAATAAACAACTCTACAAACAATTTGTAAAACTACATGATATTCAGTCTCAAGCCCATTTTTGCATCAATATGACCTCGTAAGGCCCTCTATTTAACCAGGAATTGGTATCAAGCAAAATGTAAATTAAGTTCAAATACTGTTGTTTTATAATATCATTTTAAATTTTAAAATAAAGAAAAAATATTTTTATTCCCATTATATTTCAGTTTAAATTAAATTGCACTCGTTATATACATCTCTCTCTATACGTCTTGCGGGGAAAATAATATGAAGGTTTCAAAAAGTCGTAGCAGTACAAATAAACTTATAAGAACCCTACGTTAACGTTATTAGAGAAAATTCATTATAAATAAGTAACAGCAAAGACAGTCGGTATTGTTATAACCGAACTGAAATCTTTTACGCTATCTAAATGCTTGCAACAGTGTTTGCTGAAGTCCAGAATGCCCGAGCAATTTTCTTCTTGCACGTATTTAATAAATGCAAGAGGCTCTTAACAATTGAAGGGACGTGATGTACAGTTAATTAAGTATCAAATATATTTTGTTTAAGAAACAAGTTCTAAAATGAAAGGAGTGTCATATTACTAACCCTCTAAGATATAAACGTACAATAAACCTATTTTAGTGAAAGTATGCGCAGTCACTATCTGTCAAATTCAAATGTCACAATTAAATACAAGGCCGAAACATATATTCAGCATACTTTAGCTATTGTGCGTTGTTGTCTTCAATTTATTAACTATAATAATGAAAACTGCGAACATGTTTTGATGTAAATAAAAGCAAAGAAAAAGCAAAGAAAGACGTTTCTCTTTACGATATACTCCCTCCCTTTATTCCCAAACCTACTTACTTAAAAACCCTTCTTTTCATTGCATCTTCTAACATTTTTTTTTTTAAAAACTTGCAGACTATATTCAATCCCAAAATACAAAACTCTAACCAGCTTGCTTACGCTTACGTCTACCCACCTCCTTTTCAATGTTTGTGTTGTCTATAGGTATGTGATATGTTTGTCTTTCAGTGGCTCCACAACGAACTCCTCAAAACCATATTTCGGACCTTTTATACATACTAGTCAACCTACTTCTACACAGTGCTGTTGTCATAACTAGTCATTGGCAGCAATGGTTGCACCCTAAAGCGACCGATTGCCATATCTTAAAATAATTGAATTGAATTGAAAAACGTCTTAATTATATCTGGAATAATATGCAAAGAAAACATTGACAGCGGTTAAAACGCCGAAGAATCATCCATTTAAGAGGGTTAATCTATAGTCGAGCGGTTCTAAGACGAATGATTTGATAGCTGTGATTGCAGAGCTAAATATAACCTCAAACACGCTTCTAATTCTAATATTAATCAATAGCTTTCTATACTGTTAGGGTGTATTTCGCCAATGCCGAGTTATTTATGGACTCTCCCACGGACTTATTAAAGAAATAAGTCCATGGATATCACACGTGAGGACAATTTTATTGTTCGGTAAAAGAGTTTTTTCTTTTGTGGACAAATTAGAAGCACATAGGGTTATCTTCACGCGCTACTGTCAAGTCTCAAACATGCCTCAAACACATAATTTTGGACTGAGTTCTGTTGACAGCTATCACTCGATTTGAACTCAGTCCAAAATAATAGAATGGCGGGAGTGGGGGGTAATTTTGTTATATTTTAATAAAATGTAGAAGGATGAAACGTGTTATTTATTATTTGTTCTGAGTTAGTAAAGCTTCGTCTAAAGCTGACTTACAAACTTATAAATGTCTAGAAAGTTAATAATATTCTAAATATAAACTTAATAGCAAAGAGTTACCGGTAAAAGCCCAAACAAGTTCATATTACTAGCCCTGCGGGAGCAAAAACTGCTATTTTTAAGTGTCAAATTTAAATTAAGAAGAGAAAATGATTTTAATTTAACAACAAATTTGTTAATTCTCAAGACAGATAGATATTTAAAAAAATGTTATTTAACTTTCGTGGTCGCTTATTTCATAAAACTAACAAATTACTGTATTCATTCATATTCTTATCCTCTTTACCATAAGAAACACTCAGCCTGCTGTTTCTACCATCGCATTGCATATGTAAATAGTTAAGTGTACAAAAAGAAATACTACCAGCTATAATATAAACAAAAAACTACAAATAAGAAATTAAATTAACTTTAAAGTCTGGAGGTAAATCGAACTGATAAATGTTATAATATTGTTTGTTACTAAAAATGTTTAATGTTTGCGGGTGGTAGGACCTTGTGCAGGGTCCGTCCGGATCGCTACCACCATCTTATCTATTAACCTACCGCCAAACAGCAGTGTTCACATTGTTGTGTACCTGTTTGGGGATAAGATAGCCGGTGAATTAACTAGCATAGAGGCATTCCATCTTAGTCCTCGGGGTTGGCAACGCATTTGCAGTCTTAGGATTGAAGTCTTGTGAATGCAAATGTCTATGGGTCACAGTTTCCACTTACCATCAGGTGGCCTGTGTGCTCGTTTGCCTTCCGGATGCCATAAAAAACACCTATGCTATATTTAGATGAGATTAGATTGGATTATATACTCGTATTGGTCAAAGTAATGTTACAGCATTAATTGTACAACATGTCAAATTGTTATAAATTACATTAAGGTCGTCAAAATTACAATTAAAAATATAAAAGCATAAAGAATTACTTAAAACTTAAAACAGTAAAATACAAATGATATCATAATAATAGTAAGTATGTAGTTTCCTCCGTAAGGATCGTCATAAAAAAACATTATAACTACCAATTCACCAAAATGTTCTTAAATCTCCTGAACGAAAACGAAGAACAACAATACATCCAAAATAAATTATTAACTAAAACAAGAACAAAAACATGGGCCGGAATTAAACTTCATTCTTGGAACATGCTGTATTCATTATCACAAACAAGCTTTCGCCGGCCCACGATTCACAAAGCTTTTCATTTTGCGGAGGTATCCATCATTGCCCGGGATTCTATTTTAAAACAGCAGTAATTGTTAAATTGACGTAACGGTTCATCCAACCGATATAAATCGATACTCTTATTTGTTCACCACAAGGACTTATAATGAAAACAATTTAATCGCCATGTGGTTTCCGGGTTAGGATAGTGCCACTCCATGTCTTCCCGTGGATGTCGTAAGAGGCGACTAAGGGAATAAGGGCTTGTAGTACTGTTAGGTGATGGGCTTGCTACCTGTCACTAATACACTGGTCTGGTGGTATCTTTGCCTACTTATTAACAAGTCTTCATGGAGTTGTTAGTATTTCTGTAGCTCTGCCTATTCCACTCTGGGTGAAGGCGCGATGTATGTACTATATATGAATCGCCGAAATGTATGTTCATACATAACTTCCGAACGACTCCACCAAACAAGATAATATTTTTTTTGTTGTATTCGTTATTGTTAGGACAAGGTTTGTTTCACAGAAAAAAAATACTAGAAATGTCTGAAATATGCAAAGAAGACGAAGCCACTGGCAAACAGCCAGTGTAAAATAAATTATAAGTACCTACTGAGAGTTACAGAAAAAAATACGCGTTTTACTGATACTGTTTAGGGTTCTGTGCCCACGGGACCTTTTTCACAAGCAAGCACATTCGGCTGTTGTTTTGTGATATTTGATCAGTTTGATTTCCGGTTAAGGAAGACTAATTTTCAAAAATCCATAAATGCGATAGGGTTTGCGTGGTCAAACCCAATAAATCGAAATACAGTATGTAAACTTACTAAAACCATCTCTTTCAACCAGTTGATAGCCTAGTTGAGTTAAGTATTTTACCACATTTTGTCCTAGTGTGTGTCGAATATTCTTAATTTTAGCATTGCATAAAAGTGATAAAATCTTACCTTTTTCAAAGTCGGTTAACCCTAAAAGTATCATCCTGTGTGTAATGTTTAAATCGTCGTCCAGTGCCCATGATAAGACCCGTGGCCTCCGGTAACCTTCGGGAAGGGAAAATGGCCGATTGAAAAATGCCCGGCTTTTACTTTTGATTTATTCTGTTTACTGATTTACTCTATTCACTTGACATTGGCGAAATCACTGTGTGGGACCGCCATTAATTAAAAAAGAAGAAGAAGATAAGACCCGTATGTAATGTTTACATCGTAACAGATTATTGAACTTGCGTTCAGTGCATTATTTATTGATTAAAATAACTTCCTTCCTTCCTTCATTTCTTCTTTTATCTGTTATACGCTTTTGATAAAGTCAGTCAAATAAATAAAAAAGCAGCCAAATTATTTTCAATTTATCATGTAGCAATCAAATGACAAGACGACAATCAATGTGACGTTTCTTTATTACAAACAATTGTAGTTCATGATGCCGCTGATTTTTAGTGCTGCGGAGATAGAAGATACGAGTATGATTTTTTTTACGGGGAGTGCAGAAATAATGGTGCGGCATCTCTTCGATTGTACGCCGAAAGCTTTCCGCACGTGTAATTATGAGGGCAATTACCAGACTGCGTAACAACGAGAGAGCGGCTCCGGTTAATACTGGTGGGCCTCGTCCTCGTATTGACGTCAGACAGGAAGAAATTATCTTAAACCATTTTGCAAAAAATCATGGCTCCAGCACTAGAAAAGCAGGGGGGTTGTATGATATTAGTCAAACAGCCGTCCACAAAATTTTAAAACGGGACCAATTGCATTTCTTTTCGGTGATCAAGGTACATGCGTTGAAACAAGATGACTTTTTACGGTGGGTCGACTATGCAAATTGGGCTTTAAGTAAGATTGCAGATGATGCTCATCTTATCAAAAAAATAATATGGACAGATGAAAGTTTGTTCACAAGAAACGCAATGTGGAATGGTAGGGTTATCCACCACTGGGCACCAAAAAATCAAAAACCTCATGTCGGCCGCGAACTGGCCCATTAGACTCGTTGGTCATTAAATGTTTGGGCGGGAATAAGAGGTAACGACATCATTGGACCCGTGTTTATTAAAATTTAATTGTAAATCTGAAAAAGCGTTAAGATTTAAATAATTTATAAACCCCTACCTTATCTATCGCCTAGACGTGCCCGGGTTCAAATTAATGGTTTTAGTAAGTTTACATACTGTATATTATTATTTAAATTTAAACTGTTATGTCTTAATGATTATGATATTTTTGACACAACAAATTATATCGACTAATCGGGTTTGACCAGGCAACCCTCAAAAAAAAAAGTAAGTCCTCTTTGCGTAGAATTTGCCATTTCCAATATTTAAGGTACAGTCAAGGTTATAAATATGTATACACTTTAGTACCTTGTCTATTTAACGTCATGTTTAAACTGCCATATGAAATTGTCACAGCGATTAAAGTGACAAGGTACTAAAGTGTATACATATTTATGACCTTGACTGTACATGTGGCGTTAATATTTTTCCACCCTGGCCTGTATAGATATAGATTGCACATTCAACCCGCCATTTTGAACTGTTTTTTGCAAAAAAGGCAAACATGATGGGTTACATTAAACGTGAGAAGCCTAAATTTTAATTTTTAATACCGTTTCCAACTTTAACGAAGAATTTGGCAAACTTTATCTCAAGTTTGTCGTAAACTTAGCCTGTAATATTCATCCTTAACTGTGGTCCTAATGCAAAAGGGTATAAGTTATCTTCAGTTCAAGTGAAAAAGGGTATTAGTATAGAATACGGTCTATAATTTTATTAAAACCCCTTTTTAACTTACAATACCGACTTTTGGATTGGATTTGGATTTTATCTGCTTAAATTGTAATTTCATCTTAAATCTAGGCAAATCCACCTGGGAATACCCTAAAGATATCATTAGAAATTCAGGTTCTGTTAAAATACGAACAGTGTGAG
Source organism: Acleris holmiana (assembly GCA_949316455.1). Lineage (NCBI taxonomy): Eukaryota > Metazoa > Arthropoda > Insecta > Lepidoptera > Tortricidae > Acleris > Acleris holmiana. The sequence goes on from OX438776.1 coordinate 3,066,419, forward strand.
TAATTGCGGGTTTAAAAGGTACGGCTGTTGCGAAATATATTTTTCTCAACACTGCTCGAAAATATCATTTCTTATTTAGGCTCAGAAAACCTCACTTTTAGGATAGGCCACTTTCATACAAAATAAAATGTTCTTGACCTATTTCATACTAATTAAGTACATACAAATTGACCTACTCCCAACCCAAGCTCTAGGCTTTTACTATGTGTACTAGACAACGATATACATACTTAAATAGAGAAATACTTACTTAAATACAGAAAATATCCAAGACTCAGGAACAAATATTTTTCTTACCGGGATTTGAAATCAGGACCGCTGGCTTCGGAGGCAGGGTCACTCGCAACTAGGGTAACGTGTCGTCAAAAAAAGTCTTCGCAATAGTTGACACAAGCGCTGTGTCTACATCGGTAGAAAGTGCAATTTATGGAGTCATACACTAGAGGACTCGTCCATAAATAGCGTTCTTTTTACTCATTGCAATATGTACTTATACAAATCATTCAGTGGTGTGAAATTGACATATTATAAGTGCTTGATCACGAGCATCTTTCGGGAGCTTACATCTTTTCTATACATTTTCGATAAATAAAAAGTTTGTTGAATCTTATTACTTACTGACTAATTTACAAATCGTTTGGTAAAAAAAAAACAATGAAAAATAATGGTTTATTCGGTGTTGATAAATAAAATTAAATGAACATAATATAACATAATAGAAAATAACAAAAGCATTAAAAACGGTTATTCCAGTACTTAATGTTAACACCGAAATGGTTGCCACTCAGCACGGTGTCAGGCTTACATTCCTTGACGCTTGTTTTCAGGGTCACTGGATTTACATTAACATTTTTGATTCATAAAAAAAGCTTACAACTTACAATATTATTAGAGCAATTTCATTGAATATTCTTGTCAGACCTTATTGTATGTATGTATGTATGTAAACTCTTTATTGCACAAAAATATAAATATTACAATTATAATACTAAATTAATGTACAAAGGCGAACTTATCCCTAAATGGGATCTCTTCCAGCTAACCCTGAAGCAAATGAGTAAGGACAATGCATGGGGTTGGACACATACAAGTTTGCACAAAAAGTAAAAAGAAATGATGATACTTATAAATAAATAAATAAATTTGTACAGTGAGGATCGAGTTGCAGTTTGTAAAATAGTTATGAAACCGAATTTTCATTCTTGTGACTCCGAAAATAAATATTTTCCAGCAATACTCGTATCGATTGGCAAATAATTCGTATTCGTAACGCGTACTAAAAGGTTTCATAGAAAATGATATTTTCACAGCTATGGCAAAATTCAAGATACTAATAGAAAAGTTTTCCAATGGCTGAGTAAGGGAAACGCGAGTATGCTTTTATTAGTAACTTAAAGACCCCGTGTGGTTGCCGGGTTAGAATAGTGCCACTCCATGTCTTCCCGTGGATGTCGTAAGAGGCGACTTAGGGAATTACGGCCTGTAACACTGTTAGGCGATGGGCTTGCAACCTGTCACTAATATACAGTGTGTTACTGGCATGAGGGCTTCTGCTTTAACTAACGATAATATGTTGTTTAAGTAACTATTTGCAGGTGTAATTGAGTCGAAGTTAACTAACGTAACGCTGCAATTTAACTTCTTAGATTTTAACTATCATCAACGTACTGGAGCTATGTGTAAGTATCGTAATCAATATCGTTATTACTTGGTACAAGGCATACATTGGTACAGGGGCAGAACATAGAGAGTTAAAAATACACCTTGAATTTGCCAGATTTGAGAAACTAAAATGACAGAAAATAATCGTTGTCAATTACCCTTCTAATCTGTGGTTGTCAATCTTGAACGAAAGTCATTCCTCTCGTAATAATTAAATGTTTCATAAATAGTGAGTTTAACTAATGGCCTACGACGCTCGTGAAATGTGCGACATGATTTTGTTGTACGGCGAAGCACACGGCAACGCAGCAGAAGCGTTGAGGTTGTATCGTGAAAGATACCCGAACAGGCGACATCCTCACAATCACAGATCCATATTAGAAGCCGTGCAACGAGTTCAGACGTCAAATGGGGCTGCTATGGTCATTAATAAACAAGCCTTAGTTTGGTCACGTGACTTTATTAATTAACTTTAACGCACAGTGTACATTAGTTGCATTTTTTTTTAATTAGAAAACAAGTGTGTACTGTTTTATCTTGTTTTAATTAAAATAAACATGTAGGTACATTAAGGAGTTGCCCATTGTTACTCTATATCAAGAAATGCCCTCATGCCGGTAACACACTGTATACACTTTGCACGTATCTGTAGCTCTGCCTACCCCAATCTGGGAATGAAAGCGTAATGTTAGGTATGTAAACTTGATAGTCGATTGTGCATAAATTTACGTCATTGTTATCAACTTCAGTTAAGCTAAGGTGGAGTGTAAAGTCCTTATTGTTTACTACCACTTTTTTCCTACATCATCCAAAGATTAGCCCAATGTTATTCCGTAAAGGGACAACTTGGCCTTTGTACTGTTGCAAGCTGTTTAAATAAATAAATAAATATCAGGGGATCTCACACAAAATGACCTAGTCCCAAACTATGCTCTAGGCTTGTACTATGGGTACTAGACAACGATTAACATACTAATAAAGAGAAATACCTACTTAAATACATAGAAAACATCCAAGACTCAGGAACAAATATTCGCGCTTATCAAACAAATATCTGCCCTAACCGGGATTTGAATACAGGACCGCTGGCTTCGGAGGCAGGATCACTCCCAACTAGGCCAACGTGTCGTGTTTTAGAATAATAAACCGCCACTGCTAAGCAATGTTTGCTTTGTTGTTTTTCGGGGTGGGGTTAAGACAATTGGTAATTTTACCAACTTAGATAGAGGCATTCCGCTCTAGTCTTCAGTGTTGGTAACGCAATTGCAGTCTTTAGATTATAATCTTGTGAATGCAAATGTCTATGGGTCTCAGTTCCCACTTACTATCAGGTGGCCGGTGTGCTCGTTTGCCTTTTCCTTTTTTTTTTTTTGATGTTCAGGAGAAGGCACACGAGCACTCAAACCACCTGATGGTAAGTGGAATCTGTGGCCCATAGACTTTTGAATTTTCAAGACTAAAATCCTAAGATCTCAAATGCGTTGCCAACCCTGAGGACTAGGGTGGCATGCTAGCAATTTCACCGGTTGCCTTATCCCCACACCGGAACACAACAATGCGAACTCTGTTGCTTGGCGGGTGGTTAATGGATAAGATGGTGGTAGCGATCCGGACGGACTGTGCACAGGGTCCTACCACCACTAAATCCATAGCATTACTGTGATTACATACTTCCTGCGATGTGTCACTTTCTACTTTGGTTAATAAGAAAGTGACATTACGCTTCTTTTTTTTAACTTTATGCAACTACGTTTTAGAAACCTGAAGATATTATTGTAATAAGTCGGTGTCTATTAGCTGATCTGATTAAAAATTCACAAGGAAGTCTTACCAAGTTTCATCTTAAAGGATTTATCTCGGAGACAGTTCAAAGGCTATTGATTAACCTGACAAGTTTTAGGCAGGGAATTGAACAGTAATTTGTGAATTTCAGCAGCTCTATCCTTTTTACTGCATAAACTTTCAGCAAAACACTGTTTTTAAATTTTTAATTCATTTATTCTAACCCAGCGTCAGAATAGTTCCACTCCATGTCTTCCCGTGGATGTCGTAAGAGGTTACTAAGGGAATAAGTAATAAAGGCTTGCAGTACTGTTAGGCGATGGGCTTGCAACCTGTCACTAATACACTGGTAAACATTTTAGCCTATTTGTGCAAAACGTGGTTACAAAATTATCAAGAGTCTTTTTAGAGTTGTTGGTTCTATAGCTCTGCCTACCCCACTCTGGGAATGAAGGCGTGATGACATGTATGTAATTCATTTATTATGCCTTAATATAAAAAATAAGTAATAAAATTAAATAAGTAGGATATTCAATGAATATTCCTGTCAAATTTCATTTCATGTGTCAATCACTCAGTCACGGTACTGTTTTAAATATTTATAAAGATATAAAACCAAAATAATACAATATGTAAAAGATGTACAAAGGCGAATTTATCTTTTAAAAATATCTCTTCCAGCTTTCCCTTAAAACGGTCAAATAAATTAAAGTCCTGTGTTCAAAAAGTCACTAACCCATCATAGCTTGCTCAAACATATCCCCAAGATCCCAACAATTTGAAGACATTAATCAAAAAATTTAAGACCTTTACCATCGATTTGATATCCCTTGAGGTATTTCCCTTAATCGGAGGCCTAATCATAAGCCTCAATCGATGAGGCCTTAAGCCGTTCAGGAATATCCCGGGGCTCACCAACCTAATTACATTCCAGTAATTCGTTTTGAGATTGCTTCACCTATTTATGTTTAACTTCTTAAGACAAAAGGGCCCGTTCAAAAGCGAGACGTGAATTTAATCGTTTACTGTAAGGATTTCATTATGGCTTGGTTGCTCAAATATTTGCTTTTTGAATGTTTTAGGCTGGTTTAGATTATATATCGGCTTCGCATTAAGCAGGGGATAATCTTTATTTTATAATTTGACATCTATTTCTCTCAAATTAACTACTTTTAAGTCCTCTAGCTTGTTACATGTTTATTTTTATCACGTAACATGTTTTTATCACGAGGTTGTCAACACATTATCACTCACGTATGCTAATACGAGTATAGTGGCATTGGTTAAATTGTATTGTCCATATCTGAATGCGGTAGTGTGATAAAACGACATATTTATCGATTTGCCTAATACTTTCACACACAGTTCATTTTTTTTTATTTTTTTTTTATGTTAAGATGAAGGCACACGAGCACTCAGGCCACCTGATGGTAAGTGGAATCTGAGACCCATAGACATTTGAATTCTCAAGACTATAATCCCAAGACCTCAAATGCGTTGCCAACCCTGAGGACTAAGATGGAATGCCTCTATGCTAGTAATTTCACCGGTTGTCTTATCTCCACACCGGAACACAACAATGCGAACACTGTTGCTTGGCAGGTGGTTAATGGATAAGATGTGGTAGCGATCCGGACGGACCCTGCACAGGGTCCTACCACCACTAAAAAACAACGAACATATCATAACATAAAACATAACATAACATAAATTAAACAACGCTTTACGACGTGATAACTTTATCAACGTTGACAACCATAGGTACAATTTTATTGATAAAATTATAAACATATAGTATCATAGTAATCAGAATAATCAAAGTAACATAACCAAAGATAGCTATTCCCTAGACCTTTTGAGTCTTGATTGTTCTATTAAGTAGTTCCCTAGGCTTCAAAACTATCTGTTACGCGTCATGCCGTCAGTCGTATTGTAGTTATTAATCTCAAATTGTAATAATGCCGTATAGTTGCCTCCGGCGGCAGATGTTGCCAACAGACAATAAAATTGATTTATCTTGCGGTTAGATGTTTGAATTGTACTCTAATTATTTATGCTTCATTAGATTTTCATTTTGAACGGTTTCATAATATCATTATGTTTAACAAGTGAAGTTGTATCTATTATTTTAGTTTATCTACACGCACGCAAGCATACCGACTACCCGGTGGTAAATGGGCTCTGAGGCCTCAAGACTGTAATCCCACGACTGCAAATTAATCTAGTACATACATAAACAAAATAAATATACACATCATTTAAACTAAGAAAGTCAGCCACAAGAAAAAATGAATAATTAGGAAAATAGAATTAAGGAAGTGAAAAACAATGCTCTTTAAGGAGTTTATTAATAATAAAAATTGATTTAGCATGCCACTAACCCGTAGGAAGAGAGTTCTACAAGGATAGCTTGAAAGGTAAAAGAGTTGTTGTAGAATCTGGAATAGGAAGAGGTAATAGTTAAGAAACAGTTATAGGAACATCGCAGGGAATTAAAAAAAACTAAATTTCCTCCATTTGACGGATCTGTATGAAATTTAGAAAGAGATAAGATGGGCTTCTTTTATCCCGGAATAATTTACGGTCCCTGAGAGAAGAGCGATAAACTATTTTAAGCACTTCAGTGACCTGAATTATAAAAGTTTTACACAGTAACCAATATAATACTGCGGCTGCCGTTTAATAATTAGACAAGTTATCGGAGGTGCAATTTGGCAGCTGAACGTTCTTAGGCATATACTGATAGTCTTAATTTCTCTTGACAATTAGTCTTGAATACAAAATTTATAGCGAAAAAATACTTTGTTATTTTGTATTCCATGATAATCAATGTCGTCAGAAGCAGAATCCTCTATCAGTAGAACAAAAACACTATGGTCACTATTTCACAATTGTTCAAAGTTACATTATAACAATTTTAATGTTTCGACGTGCAGGCTAGTGCATGAAATAAACAAAATAAACACGTAAAATTTTGTTTACGCCAATCATTACAGTATAGAATAGTATCGATATAGCTATATAAAAAAAAGCCATGCCTAAGAACTTCAAGCTACCAAATTTCACCTTCGATAACGGGGTCTATTAATAATATAGAACTACTGCAATCTTGTACATGTACATTATACAATGTGATAAAAAGCGCTTGCGGGACCAAGCATCATCATTAACTTAAGAGCTTTCCTGTTTGGTGTACTTTCAGCTGCATGTAGCCTGAATACTTTAATATGACAAAGCATTTATTTTTATATAGCTTGTGCACAAAAACTGAAACTTCTCATCATATCTCTTTTCATGAGAAATTATTTACTTGAAGTTACAGTTACAAGCTTAAATTCTCATCACTTTAAAGTCAAAACTATTGATTAATACAACAACTTACGGAAATAAAATCGACGTAAGGCGGGACGGGGATTTAAGAAATAAAACGAGTTAAAACTATTAAAACGAGTTAAATTAAAAGATACATTTACCCCCCTAGTTGCAATAGCCCCGATTATTTATTATTATCGAAGATAATATTCGAAGCAAGAAGTTGACTGTACTTACTATGCAGAGTTTATTTTACAGAGGAAATGATCCGCATAGATTGTAAACTTGATAAAAACGTACATATTAAATTATCGATATTTACTATCTACGAAGAAGATTGAACATAAAAGTTAAACTTCGTTTTCTAAATAATTCTGTCTCATCCAAACACATTTTCAACTTTAGAGAGACTTTTCTTGAATCAATTTAAAAATGTTCTCTCAGCATCTTTTGATTAGCATCTGTTCTAAATTCTCGGCGTTTGCTTTTTTCACACCAAAAGCAGGCGTTGTCAACTACAATTGGAGGCATTGGAGCTAACCGTGCGTTCTGATTCACACGTGTTCAAAATGGCGGGGTTAGTTGGAGGAAACTAAATTCTGTGAACTAGTGTCGCAATTTCACGAGTTCCGCGACGAGATTACTTGCAAACTCAGAGTTCCATGAGGCATGTTGTGATTGGATTTGAACTCTATAACGTTTTTGAGTGACATCTGTGATGGGATGCACGGAGAATATTTTGATTGATTGTGCTTTGTCTAGTTTTATTTAAAAAAAATTGGTGGTAGTGGAATTGTGAAGTGTGCCTGTTATTGTTTGATTTTTGTCACACTACAGCGTGATTTATTCTACTTTATTTTTTTACGATACAATATTATTCAATAAATATCTGCTCGCTGAAAAAATAAGTCGATAAGTAAGGTTAATTAAAAAACATTTGAGTTACAGCAGAATGTACTTATGTAAACCATACATTACAATTAAATTAAAGTCAAACCAAACCTACATAAATTAATTATTATTTGTTCATATCAATGTAACATTTTAAAATATCTTATTAAACTTCGTGTTCTATTTTATAGTAAGTGAGAATTATTGTTTTTTGCCTCTCCAAGACAAATAATGTACGCATAATTATTATAAGTAATACTCGTACAAACTAATTTTATTTCTAGATAAAAAAGACTGGTTAGAAACAAAAGGAAATATAATATCAGGTTTATGACTTTTTCAACACACAGGTTTCATGTTGCCTGTCATCGCATGTCACCTTTTTATAAAACCAGCTAGAATATTGAACTCCGTTTGTATTCCTTTTTCAACAAAAGCCAGGGTAATGACATTGACCTCCGTAATTTTCTGCTAAGAAAACATCGTCTTGGCTAAAAATAAAGAAAATTCCCTTCCTAGCGCCAAATGTTGCCGAGCCCTGATTATTTCTCCAGGGCTAGATAATAGGGATTTCTGCCCTCGCTTCATTCAATAACATATCATTGACTGTGTTATTATATCGCTGGGGAACAATGTTACTTTGTCCACATTTTTGCTGTTATTGTAGTCCACGTGGACTTGGGATTTATTGAAGTTTTTTTTTTCATTGAATTCATCACTTTACCAAATTGCACTTCATCGATTATATTCAGGTTATCCTAAATATTAATTACGTAGGCTAGGTTGGGTTAGACTTGCGACCATCACAAAATCTATCTCCTGCACCTAAACAAGCCTACTGTCAATAAAATAGAAATTCTACGAAATCATACGTTCTATGAAATGAGTGTGGATATAAAAAAAAAACATTAAAAGCATTATGATTTCGAAAAAAACTATAGTACGATATATTTTAAGTTTATCATTTAAGCAGTGTCAACAGTTACAATCCCAGTAAGTGAGCTTAAAATAAAATGTCATACATTATTCTAGATTGGTTTAACCCGTATTGTAATCATACTGATTCTAAGTCGCCCACCTTTACCAAAACAAGTAGAAAGCAAGGTTATTTTGACGACACGGTAGCCTAGTTGGGAGTGTGACAAATAATTGTCACATGTACTTATTTAAAACAACTGACATAAATATAATAACTCATAGCTCATGATCCTGGTCACGGCACCAAATTGTAACAGTCCCCCCTCTTTAATTATTTATATTATATTATCCTGGTCACGGCACCAAATTGTAACAACCCCCCCTCGTCATCTTTTTATCTTTATATATTATATTATATTTTATTATTTAAATATTTATTTATTTAATATTATTAATCCTACCTATTTATTTATCTATTGGCCAAGTGATCGTCTAATGTAAAGGACCTACGTTGTGAACCCGTCATGATTAGTAACCTAAGAACTTTTCGTGAGTATAAGAATGGTATAGCTATATGATTAAAACCTTGAACTTTTAGCATACTAAATAAAATCCGAGTTTTATTACTAATATAATATAATAATATAAGTCAGTCAGTCTTAGAAATAAGTTAGGGTTTGACTAGAGCTGGAAAGTATGCTTAGGGCATATTTAGTTTGCGCCTACGGTCAGAGCCCACGACTCCCCGCTCAAGACTGTGAGATTCGTCTACCTGACTGGACATCCCTCCAGCGCTTTATTTTTTTTCTTTCCAGTTGAGACTTTTGATTTTATAGTCTTTGTCAATCGATAGTCATAGTTTAGTCAATAATAGTCTGTCACCAGTATTCAAGGGACAAGAGGAATACACAAAAGCTCCACACTCAATGCAAGAGTCTAATATAAAATAATAGTCAAATGGTATTGTATGTATTTCATATTTAAGTTTACTTCTTGGAGCTAGTTTATTACTGAGTCAAAGTCAAACAAAGTCCGTCAAGATGAAGGTAATATTGTACCTAAATAAATAGTTCTTTAGTATCAAGTTTATGAAAATTTAATAAATGGCAGATCACTGCAATTCCTATGAAGAGTTCAGCTTTATTTCAATGATAATTCCTTAAAATTATAGTGAGTCTCTCTAGTCATGATTTTAATTATAAAATGTAAGTACCTGATGAAATATATTCCCGTAGGAATGAGTTTGTGTTTCCAACTGTTCATAGACTATAATTGGATTACCTTCGAACAATACCTGGCAGGGACATAACCCTTTACGCAAACATAGAATTCACTCTATGTAAAACATAAAATATAGTTTGAGACAAATCAGTCAGTCTTATAAGTTCTTCAATGTTGAACTATAATTGGCTATTTGCCTACTGACTAGAGACTCACTTTGAACGAGCTATAAATTGTATTTGCAGTAATTATTATAGACTTAATATGATTACGCTGTTTAAAGCCGCACCGGCTGAAAATTATGTTTTAGTAGAAGAAACCAGTTTACTAAGTCTCAATTGACCACTTCTATTTTATTAGGTATAGTAAAGCTTTCCAGTCATAATACTATTATTTGATGTATATAAGTACATTCACAAGAAGGAGTGACCTCGGTCAACATAATGCACATTTTTCTATGCTTGTATTCCCTTAGGAACGGCATGATAAGTTTACCGTACAGTGACCAGCTGTTGTCCGTAGACATTGACAGCCGAGTCGTAACTCGGTATGTACGAGAAACCACCAGCCTCAGAAGAAGAATTGAGGTAAGACAGTCCAACTCATAAATATTACTTTGAACTTATTAATGCAGGCAATCTGTTACTGACTAGAAATATTTACTTTCTGAGTAGCTTACTTGAGCTTAAATGGTTGAATAAATTATTGTTAAACCAAAACAGAATAAACTGGGACTTCTCAGCTTAAATTACATATAATAATATAACGTAGTTTATTCCCCAAATACATTAGTTATGACGATTAATATATTCAATTCAACCTTTTGACCTGCTTCCTTCACTATTCAGTGGCGGAATAAATTCATACACGGACGAGTTTAAGATATAATATCAATACGCACGAATACCTATTAGTATAGATTAAACCCTACTGTTTAAATAGGCTGCCCCGGATTTGGCAGACTTACTAGTGGCTGTCTGATCACCGCTCTGGTACAATCAAGTGCTCAATATAGCTTAACACAACAAGAAATTCCCGCCCCATAATAAAATTTTCTTTAATCCCAACTAATTTAAACAATGTACCAGACACAAATGACAACTAACCCAAAACACTTATCTGAAAAATACACAAAAGAAAAAACACAACACAAATAAAATCAAGTAAAAACTCTCAAAGTAAAGTTAATAATAAAAGGGTAACTCACCAAGGTGTAGAATGTCTAAAATTAATTATTAATTATAAATAATACTTTCCCTGTAGAAAGAGAGCCCTATTACCAAAGGAGGACCGTCCGCCCCGAGCTGCTGCGACGACTGCCTTCGTTTTTACTACCATCTCTTCCACATCACCTCGGTTTTTTGTGCAAATCCCTATTTCGTGTTATCCAAAAGCGTAGAGCAACCTAATTATGATCCTTACTCGCCCCGTATAGAGTGTGCTCCACAATTTCTACGCAACTATCGCTCCTTGTTCTTGAACTATCGTATGATATTACGTCACGTATCCCAACTCTCAACCCTGTATTATGAATCCTATTCCATGGTGTTAAATTTGAAATATAAAGCTAATACAAATTAAACTAGGTGTTTCCCAGAAATTTCCGTTTGGTAACAAGTAAAAGGGCAACATTTTACTCTAGTATTGCCTGTGCACTAACTGATAGAAAAATAAACTTATTTTAATAATAAATATCCATTGATATACATCAACGCATATATTTATAGTATATTCTGAAAAGGACTGCAGATCTGTTACGAGTACAAACAACTTTTTACCCGAACGCTTGTTCATTTGTAAAAACAATGCCATCTACCTCGAACTTCGAGAGGCACTCATAACCTTTCCTAGATGACTGATCTATTGTATTGATTTCAAGTAACTAGCTATTTCAGATAGTTCACAAAGTAACTCATAGGGGTCGTTGTTTACTATGTGCCTCTATTACGATAACTGTAAGGTATTCGAGATTCATTTTTTTATTATTAAACTTGATTGTATGTACGTTTCTTAGATATATATTTTATTATAAATAAAGTTTGTATAATGAACATGGTTGCCTTGCTGTGTTCAGTTACAGGAGTGACCCTGCCTCCGAAGCCAGCGGTCCTGGGTTCAAATCCCGGTAAGGGCAGATATTTGAAATGAAATGAAATAAAATGAAAATAAGTTTAATTAACGCACACAAAAAACAACAAAATATATTTATATCATACAAGATCAATGATACAACATTGGGTGTGTTGTTTTGCGGCGTTAAAAAGGTCGCAGTTCAGCACGTGCTACAGCGCCTACAGCAGGGCCTCAGCGCTGGTTTTCAATTGCAAAATCTAAGTTATAACACACAAGTATTAAGCAGATAAGCTAACTATTTGTGTGATGTGCGCGAATATTAGTTCCTGAGTCTTGGATGTTTTCTATGTATTTATAAGTATATATGTTTAAGTAGGTTTATGGTTGTCTAGTACCCATAGTACAAAACTAGAGCTTAGTTTGGGACTAGGTCAATTTGTTTATTATTTATTTATTTCCCTTGGTTATGTTTTTAATGAGCAAGTTAATTAGTATTCAATTGTTAAATTGTTACTAAATTAGTAGTTAATTAGAATTGTTAATTAGTATTAAAAACGATTACAATTTTATTGCTATTTTTTTTACATAATTTTGTTCATAGGTCAAGAAGTTTGTTTAAAAACTAGTATGAAACATGTAGACATTAAATAATTATTTTATATTCGATGTCGACTGCCTTTTTTTGACATTGAATTATTAAATTCTCAATTTAAGGTTTTCTACCTCGTATGTTCATAAGTTTTGAGACAAACTTTTTAGTTTATAAAATAAAGAAAATAATACTGGCACCTATTTTATATTCTTTTCAATTTTGAATTTGGAATGTTAGTGTGCTATTTGTATGTTTTGAAAATTCATTTCTTTTGTTTTTCTTGTGATGGAGGGAACGAAAGAATTGCGTGCGACTGTCATTTCACTACATATGGCGGGGAAAAAACCAATGGAAATTTTCCGTGACATAAAATGTTTTGGGGTAAGCCGCAACTTCGTATATTACACCATTAAACGCTACAAGGAGACTGATTCTTTGAAAGATCAACATAGGAGTGGTCGCCCGCGGTCTGTAAGGACGGCTGCTAACATCAAAATAATCAGAGAGCGACTTCGCCGAAATCCATGTCGCACCCAGAAAAAACTCGCTCTGCAGACTAAAATTTCGCGTATTTCAGTCAACAGAATATTGAAATACGATCTGAAAGTAAAGGCTTACAGCCGTAGAAAAGTTCATTTTCTAAATGATCGCCTTCGTAAATTACGTCGCGAACGTTGTCCGATGCTGCTTAAGAGACACGATGCGAAGATACTCTTCACCGACGAAAAAATCTTTACGGTCGAAGAAAAGTTTAACCGGCAAAATAAAAAAAGTTTATGCCAAAAGCAGCAAAGATGTTCCTGCTACAGCACGAAATGTCTCGCGTGCCCATCATCCGGCGAGTGTGATGGTATGGTGGGGGGTTTCGTACGAAGGTGTCACTCCGCTCCATTTTTGCCAACAAGGTGTCAAGGTTAAAGCAAAAAATTATCAAAGTGACATTTTAGATACTGTAGTGAAACCCCTATCTAATACTTTATTTCACAACAAAGAATGGATTTTCCAGCAAGACTCAGCACCCGCACATAAGGCTAAAACGACTCAAGCTTGGTTAAGGGAAAATTTGCCGGGCTTCATCGCGGCGGAAGAATGGCCATCCTCCAGCCCTGATCTCAATCCACTGGACTATTCTTTGTGGACTGAATTGGAACTCAGGGCCTGCCAAAAGTCCCACCCAAACTTAGATTCTTTAAAGCGAGCCCTCATCAAAGCAGCGAAGGATATCCCACTGGAGAAGATTCGTGCCGCGATCGATGACTGGCCGGAACGACTAAAAGCTTGTATTAAAAATAGGGGTGGACATTTTGAATAGTAATTGCTTGTAGTTGTTAGTTAATGTCTAGTTACCATTATCTGTAAATTTTATAAATACAGCTTTATGCTTTAATTTTTTATGTAATATTTATTTCGTCTCAAAACTTATGAACACACGAGGTACTGCAACAAAGGCAGTATCAAAAGCGTTACATAACCATTAAAGCGGTTAGGTAAATACCTATTAGAAAGAAATTCAAACATTTTGATTCAAGAAATTGAAAATTGTGATCGTACAAAACCAAACCGCCGTTTAACACAAACGAGCTTATAAAACTAGTAAACTTCTTGGCCTGATTGTGCAAAATGTGGTAACAGAATTAAAAGCAAGTCTTTGTAGAGTTGTTTGGTATTTCTGTAGCTCTGCCTACCTCACTCTGGGAATAAAGGCATAATGCTATGTGTGTTTAAAACTTATTAATATAAATAAAGTATTTTAAAAGCAATTTTACAAAACACGATTTACAAGCAATTTTATGGAATGCATGCCAAGCAAATATCTAGATGATAGAATTTTATATTACTTAAAAAGTATTCACGATCAAAATTCTTTACGAGATCAGTAAAAAAACCTCACATTTTCTCCAATCTTGTTACCACTAATTCCTTATCATCTTTCCACGAGAGCGGTTCTTTTTTGTATTCACTTTAATCAAATCCGCGCAGCATCTTAACCCCCCCCCCCCCATCCTTCATAATTACGACTCCAGCGAATTCAAAACGCAAACTTATCATTTTAAGTGTTTCACAAAATACCTTGTCATCAAGAAGCTAGACCGGCGTAAATGGACGAAAACCCACTTAACGAACAGTCCCGGCGCGTGGCAATCTTAAACAACACGGCTTTTGTTTGAAACAATGGCGGCGGTGCGATGCCCCCCCTATCTCCGATATTCCGAAAGATCATTATCTGGCATAGTTATAAACAAAGAAGCCTTCAGGAGAAATAAAGAGCTGTTGTTTGGAACAATGACTGTGACGTGAGCCGTGAAAAATCAAATTTTAATGACATACGTGAGAATGGAGTTTCAAATGGATACGCTAATTGGTACCTGGGCCCGTATTCAACTCGGTGAAACTAAAATGCCTATGACAGCATATTATTTTCAACGTTACGATAGCTATTTTTTTTTTTTTTTTTATGTTAAGGAGAAGGCGCACGAGCACTCAGGCCACCTGATGGTAAGTGGAATCTGAGACCCATAGACATTTGAATTCTCAAGACTATAATCCTAAGACCTCAAATGCGTTGCCAACCCTGAGGACTAAGATGGAATGCCTCTATGCTAGTAATTTCACCGGTTGTCTTATCCCCACACCGGAACACAACAATGCGAACACTGTTGCTTGGAGGATGGTTAATAACACTTATTTATTTGACAGTTATGGTGGCAAAATCTGCCCTCCTCAGCAAAAAAGCAGTATCTCAGATTTAATGGCCAAAGCAGATTCAATCCTATACCGTTAGTAATAAGGTTACACTTGCTACAGAAGTTTTGTCTGAGATACTGCATTTTATGTTAGCAGGGCAGAAATGGCCACGTCATAAGCAATGTGGTTTTATCCAGTAGAATAACGGCCCTTTGTCATAGAGGATTTATTCTGAACTGGGCAAACGAAATAGCAATGATCAGAGAGAGATGCATATGATACTGGACCTAGAGAATAATAAGACAAATGCTAGTTTCATAGAGAAAGAGGTTTCTATGATAAACTTTTTGTTAAAGAAGCGGATTAATCTCAGAAGTACCCGGATGACCCCGATGAAGTAGTTTTTTTTTAAAATAAATTTTAGCTTTTTAGAGTTGGATACTTTTTAACTGCCGTAGCTTCCATGACCATCCGATAACTGTTAACAAGGGTCTGACACGCTTTGACAGAGAAAGATAGCCTTATTGCAATTCCTGGGGGGTTATCATGACATAACAATGCAGTTCTGTTTACGCTCAGAGAAAAGGACAGAGCTATATAACTGTCATAGCTCTGTCCTTTTCTCTGAACGTAAACATAACTGCATTGTTATGTCATGATAACCCCCCTGTAAGAGGAAAAAGAAAATAATTCCACGTTTTGTCTCTATCACCGACCGGGCAGTATTTCATAGTCGTTATATGCACACTTCGAACTGTAAGCAGCAAGAGTGCCAAATGTAAACCGGTCAAAATTGTATTGCGTACCTATAATAAATGTACATTTGGACGACATTATATCTTTCTCTTACTCCTGCTCCCTATTTCACCATCTTGACCATGTCACGTGTCAGGTGACAATTCGGTATGCATTGCAAAGTTAACACGCTGATACATCACTAGGTTTCATATAAGCTGCGCTGCGTTTCATGTACACTAAAATGTCACCTGTCACTTGTCATTGTCAGTATGGTGAAATAGCGGGCCGGTCACTGGATGTCAAATCTATAATTAATATACTTTTATTAACGTTATTAACTATATGAAGACAACGATGTTATTGCTTTGAAGTAAAGGTCCTTCGACATTATGAAACATTATTTTTGGCCATACTTAGAACAAAGAACAAAGAAGTTTTCAGGAGAAATTAAGAGCTCTGCTGTAGTTCAGAGTTGACCCAGGGGCGCAGCAAATTGTATGCTCATATCACTGGAACACGACGTAATGACGTACACGTATCTTTTTTTACTAGAGAGCTGTAATAAATTACAACATGTACAGTTGTTTTACAAGCATGGCCCACCCGCCTTCGTGAGATAAAACAACAGTAAAGGGACTTGCAGTAATCAATGATTCCTGAATTAAGCAATGATACTATGTGAACTGCGAGAAAACCTATTGATAATTAATAAAAAAAGTAGTAGTAGTAGGCAAAGTCTTTACCTATATTTAAGAAACTTCGACATTTTGATAACTCTTATGTCATTGACATAATGGCGGCCGAGTCATTAACGATTATAAAACACGTCAAACGCGATATAGTTATTGTTTCTTTCTTTCTTTCTTTCTAACTGCTATAGCTCTTTCTTTTACGCTCATCATAAACTGAATTGTTTAGGTATGACAATGGTCACCCCCCTGATATAAGTAAATAATCTAATATGTTAATATCCTACAGTTTTTTACGTCAAATAAGTTTAATTTCGCTCGTAACATCACATTGTAAAGCGACCTCTCGAAATTGCCATCTTGAATTCGAGAACTTTTAAAACATCTCTTATTTCTAAGCAAATTTGAATAAGCTGAATTTTTCGGGTCTGTACAAAATCAACAATCTCAACCTTAAATGAACTAAAAAACCAACTGTACTGTTGAGAAGACATTGAAAATGTTCTGTATTTTTTTACACTGGAATAGCTTTTAAGTAAGGAAAATAATCTTTGCAGAATAAAAATGAAGAAACGGGTACAGGTACACGCAAACCAAATATAATTGAAACCTTTAGAACATAGTCAAATACAGATTTGTATTATAAGTCTGTAGGTACTCTTCAAACATTAGCATACTTGAAAATGTTTGCGTAGTACAATGGTTTTTAAACATTATAAACTTTTTTAATTGTACCTCCAAGTATTTTTGAACATCTGAAAGTGTTTAAGTGGTTATGAACGGTCCTCTCAAACATACGACTTGTAATCACTTTTTAATTTTGCCGGTTAATAAATAAATAATAATAATAATAATCAGGTAACCTGCTTGCTCATTTACCTCATGTCACATAGAACAAAACCCAGCAAATGCGAGTTGAACTTACGTGAAGAGGGTTCTGTACAACTTATATGACTTTTCCTGTAATATACAAGTGAATAACTATTTTCTGTATGTTTTTTTTTTACAATCTAGGCTAAGTAGCCTTGGATATGAATGAGTGGGGGATGGACATTTTCTTATATTTAATTAAATACCTTTAAAACAAATCGTTTAAAAATATCGAGATCCTCATAAAACAAGCACTTTTATGTGATTTATCATATGGTAATCATCCTTTTATTCAAAATTCAGTAATTAACGTTATATGTTTATGTTAAAGTCACAGAAGTTCATATGAAGTGCGCACCAAATTTAATCTTTATACACGAGTAATCCTAATAAAAGAAGGTTTCGTATCTTTGGCCACCAAAACTCAGTGTTTTATTTAAACATTAACAACCCAGTCCTGCTATTTAAATATGAAACTTATTCCCAAAGCATATTGCGTCTATATTTTATGTATTTCCTCGTATTAACAACGCTGTGGTAGTAAAAAATGACGTGCCCTGGAAAATCATAAAGGCGCCCATTCAATAACTCAACGTCAGTATATTCCGAGCTCGAAGCGTGTGATGGTGGAGAATGGGAAGAGGATTTTCTGTCGTATTATTTAAAACCAGTGATCTTCATCGAATATCTTTGTTACGTTTTTGCTCCACACGTTACGGTCGATACAGATAGGACCGAGGTTCTATTCTAGTCAGTATATGGCTACATGTTATCGTATTGTTTTAAACTCCCACCATTACTTTTTTGAGTCTAAGCCCTTCAAATACACAGTCTGTTGCTCCGTTCTAACAAAATAAGACTAAAACAAATACAGTAAGTTGCATTTATAATAATTAAAAAGCCAACATTGACCCGCAAAACATAGTTGACAAACACAAATCCTTCCCAACAAAATGACCGTTGCATCGACATGAATACCGTTCGAATTTAAGTTGGAAATATTTTCCGCTTTTACAGAAATATTAAAAAGTATTTTCAGCTTTTTCAACTACTCTTTGCAACAAACAAATGAAAGGAATTTTTAATATCCGCTCCTTATTTCACGAGATGAAATGTAAATGAAAATTGCTAAAGAATGCGTAACATTGTTTTACAAATCGGTACCTTTGAGTTTCCATTCAGTTTCAAGCAGAGACACGTGATTGCCTTACACTTTTCATGTTGATTACTGAATGGTTGAATTTATGGTTTATTGGATTCCTTTATATTCAAAATATTTTATTTTTTCACACAAAATGACCTAGTCCCAAACAAGCAAACATTTTGTATTTATTATGTGTTACAAAAATTGGGGCAACATTACTTCTTTCTTATTTGTTACTTTAATTTTTCTTAATAAGTTTAATATATCTCATTGAATACAGAGTTAACATTGGTCCAAGTTTATTATAAATAAATTTTAGCCGCAAGGAAAAACTTTTGCTTATTTCTAAGGGATCCTAATGAATATTTACAGTGTAACACTCTGAGCTTCACATGCACCATCCTTTTCACACATTGTTTATAACAGGATTCAAAGAAAGGGACCGGGTTATCATTTATGGGAAGAGGGCACTTAGTGGCAAAGCGTTACCAATATAGTCAAAGGGTTCGTAATACCCTTAAGCAAACCTTTGGGCTACGTTGGTTGCCAGGATTGGTTGCTCTTTAATATGAATAGAGCTGACATTTGTCAGAACGAGAGTTATTTACACTGGGTCTAAAGGCGTCTGAATAATTACTGACCTTTTGAATATGGTGAAGCATTTGCCGGATCGAGTATCGAAATTGGGGTTAATTTGGAACAAGTAGCCCTGGGACCCATTTGACGGTAACGGTCGGGATGGAAATGTAGAGCTAATATACCTCTAAGCTTAATAGTTGTTAGATTTAAGGGAAAACTGAGAGTAAGGACACTTACTCTCAGTTTTATTAAAGAATTTACTTACATTGGCAATAGTTATTTTTATACACTAAAGTTATTTAGTAAAATCATTGCCATAAACAATTGAGTAGGTACGTGGTTGCTTTAACTTTTGTGTTTAAAATTATATAAATTATTTTGTGTTAACTTGGTAACGTAACAAATTTTCAACCGCATTAAAAAATGGTAACAAAACCGAAAATAAAAGTAAATACGGCACTAGTAACTAATAACATTTAGAGTAACATGAGACACCGCTTTTTCCATTAAACAACACGAAACATTGTATTTTTTTTTACCAAAAACATGTTTCTATTACTCCATTCTAGCTGTACATTTAATCTACATTATACCTCTAAGTGCACACCCAGAATAAGCAGATCTTCGTAATGTAGCCTTGACTTTCAAGTTTTCTAGGTCAGCTTTTTCTTTGCTAATACTATTTACGAATGTACAAAACTTTTGTACATTTTCAGCATTAGTACAAAGTATTAAATTAGGTGGCATTTGTGCTCATTTGGCTTAGATTAAAATGATCGAATTAAATATAAAAATATCATAAAATACTTTGAAAAGCTAATAAGATCGTTTTGTGAGGGTCTAATTTCTAATTTCAAGTTTTATACCAAAATTAAGTACCTTTGCATTTAAATTGTTATTATTCTAAATCGTTATTCTAAGTATGTTACCATCCAATGCATCTCAAGTATTAAAAAGTCTCCCACGGTCGTGCGTAAGTGAACTGATTACAGCTCTGAGAGCGGAACCGTGTTCTTGCATTGTAAGAGCCCCTTAGGGCCCGCCTCAATGAATTTAAAGGATTGGGTACACGCCTCAACGGCGGGGTGTCAGGCTAATTTGGAATGTATGGCAATTGAATGGGGTTGATGGATGTAGTGAAAGTGGTAGAATTGAGAGGAATTTCACGTCGGTAGTCAAAGTGTGGGCTTTAAAGGGAACAAAGCTCAGGCAACGTAGTTTAGGTAACATATTTTAATATGGCGATTAGATTAACTGGCCTTTAAGTTATGCAACGCGTTTTTTTACTTTTAGGAAATAAGGTAAACGCTTATAATTACGGTCATGTTTAAAAAAATCACGTATCTATTTATTTACCTTACCTTACATCAAAAATTGTTTTTATTTCCACTAAAAAGTTTGTACATCAATTTGTGTCATTTGTTTACAGTCGTAAAATTTTCCTGTTTTGTTACCACGTTTTTATTATAAATTTACAGTTAAGTTATTTAATGTTTTGATAATTAAAGTTCTATTAAGCGTATACATTCTTAATAATCATATAATAAAAGATAATGTGATATTTAAATCAAAAGTATAGGAAAACTAAGTAACGAAATAGGAAAAATATGCGGTTACCTCCGCGGTAGTGACACTACCTGCAAAGCTAGTTGCCCCGGCTTCAAACCTTGGTATATTTATTTCTCTTTGATAGTAAAATGTTTAAGTTTGTATATAACTAACATAAGAATGTTTTCCGCTGTCTAAAACTCAAAGTGAGAGCTTAATTTGGTAATAAGGTTAAGGTTTTCTAATAATTAATATTTATAGTTAATATTTCAAGTAAATTTTAAAACGTAAATAAGATATGGTCACAGAAAGATTTAAACAAGTCTAACGGAACAAATAATCATATATACATACATAATAGTCAAAAACATTACCCTCATTCTTTCGACAGACGGGAAATAAGGCGTAAAATAGGCGTATCTATACCCAAATACATTTTAAGTACATTGACATAAGACACATTTTGTGTTTGCTCATTTTTTTTTTTTTTTTATTAGCCTATTTTGGTGTCCCACTGCTGGGCAAAGGCCTCCCCTCTTGTTTGCTCATTAAACAAGTTAAAAACAATAATGTTTAAAGCTTTTTGTAAATTAAACCCAGCTTTGATACTTGATATGTTGCTCAACATTATAGTAAATTCCAATTTATACATTTCAAGTTTTCTTTTTTTATGTTAAGGAGAAGGCACACGAGCACTCAGGCCACCTGATGGTAAGTGGAATCTGAGACCCATAGACATTTGAATTCTCAAGACTATAATCCCAAGACCTCAAATGCGTTGCCAACCCTGAGGACTAAGATGGAATGCCTCTATGCTAGTAATTTCACCGGTTCACTTCAGGACGTTTATTTCAGTCTTCATATGATTTATTTGCTCGACATTTATAACTTATCCGAGTTCACGAAATAGTGTTAAGTTCATGTAACGTTTTGTTCGTTACTGTAACGTAATAAGGCAAAAAAGTAACATGTATGACACATAGATAGTCCAAAACATGTTTTGATGTTTTTAAAGCTATCAAAATTGCAGTAGTATTGACTTTATTTATTGATAACATTTTATAAAAAAACTTGTTCCCGTGTGCTTGCTGGGTTAGAATACCTAGTGCCACTCCATGTCTTCCCGTGAATGTCGTAAGAGGCGACTAAGGGAATAAGGGTTTGTAGTACTGTTAAGCGATGGGTTTGCAACCTGTCACTTATACACTGTTCGTAAAGCTCGAAAGCTCTGCTTACCAAACTCTAGGAATGAAGGCGTGATGTTATGGAAGTGATCCCAATATTCCGTGTAAGATTTGACCGAAACATACTATAGTATTCACGCATGACAAAACTAGAGAAAGGTTTTAACGTGATTAAAGCATTTGTCCCACTAAATTTAGTATAAAAACTTATCACAACCCTTGTCAAACCTTCGTATGACATAAGCGATGCACTTATGCGGGCCTTGTTATAATTTTCGTCTTTATCCATTAGTTCGGCGGCGCTGGCGTATTTTGAGGTCATGAAACAAAAACTCTAGTCATTTATTTTTTGTAAGTGAAAAAATTTATATTGCATCTTGCCATTACATTTTCAGCAATTCGATGTTTGGGTCATACACGCTTTTAAAAACAAAAGTTGTCTCTCCTGTGATCAAAGTTAAGAGCTTGTGTGCATATAAGTTATGTTTTTATTTGATAGGTCTAGAGCAGTCCTGACGGTGTTTTTGCGGGAATAGGCTTAGCCAGAAAATTAGGCCTTAAAAACGTTAACTTTCGGTGTGTCCACAGGAAAGACAGTTACCTAAATCTGTGTATGACCCGTTTGTACCAATTTTTTCCATTTCAAATTAAAACATAATGAAATAACTTAATTCCTACATTAGCAAACGTTAAATATTACACAAACTGGGGCAAACGGTCCGAAATCTTTAATGTAAAACAGTCAACGTTGGCTATATTGTTAATGTAAATATACCGATAACTAAGCCAAATTACAGCTTTGTACATTTACAAACGAACATAAACCTTATCGCAACGTATTAAAGTCTACGGTTGCTCAGTTAACAGTGTCTTCGTGTGTACCAAAAGTCTCTGAGTTAAACCGCAGACAGACGGACAGACGGACATGGCGAAACTTAAGGGTTCCTTGGTGACAAAGAAACCCTATGGTTCTACTGATAGGTACAAGTACGTTTAATTTTGTGAAAATAAACATTAAGTTTTGCCTGCAACGTTCTAAAAACCGTCTTCAAAAAGCAAGAAATAACTTCCATTAAAATAATAGGCAATATGTCAGTCCAACTGGAGAAACTGTGGGACTACTTCAGTAAGACTGACGGTATTACCCATAATTTTGAAAAGAATACAGTTTAATTGATAACTTCCTTCTATTTTGAAGAAGGTTCAAAAGAAAACATTTTATAAATTACTTTTTCATCAATAAGTAGGTTTGCGGACTGACGAACGAACGAACAGCAGACATGGCAAAACTATAAGGGTCCTTTGATGACTACGGAACACTGAAAATGGTGGCTTAGGTTATTGTTGATATTATAAAACGCCAAACTGCATTTGATAGAATCTATTAAAATAAACTTAAAATGCATTATTCGTTCTGCTGCAGAGTTTAACCTACTTTAGCAATAGGTGTTCTCGATACCTAAACAAAATGGCTTCAGTGAAAATTCGCTTTCGGCACTACGACAATTCTAGGAAATTAATCAACCTGCGAAATGTATTTTAGCTAGTTGAATACCTGGAAACTACCTAATAAATGTTAGCTATCAAAATTCAAATTCCAGTAGGCGAAAGTACCAAACCGTATTTTTAATTTGACGACGTAAAATTAAAGAAGCCATGTTATTTCAATTTCAAGTAGAGCTCATTTTATGCAATGTTTATTGAATAATTTATAACTTCAATATTATTTCATTTTAATGTAGTAATGTAGTGTTGTACTAGGTTTTTTATGTTAATAAGAAGGGACACAGGCAATCAGGCACCTGATGATAAGTGGAATCTGAGACCCAAGGACATTTGAATTCTCAAGACTATAATCCTAAGACCTCAAATGCGTTGCCAACCCTGAGGACTAAGATTGAATGCCGCTATGCTAGTAATTTCACCGGTTGTCTTATCCCCACACCGGAACACAACAATGCCGTTCGCATTGTTGTTGCTTGTCGGGTAGTTAATGGATAATATGGTGGTAGCGATCCGGACGGACCCTGCACAGGGTCCTACCACCACTAAATTATTTGAAGGGTTTATGTCATATATATTTATATAGATAAAAATTAAGATAAAAATGTCATTGACAACTTCCAATAACCTTCATTTTTAACTTTTTAATATACTAGCTGTTGCCGCGACTCCGTCCATGTGAAACAAAACATAAACTTTGTAATTACTCTGTGATAATATAGCATTTTAATGGTAAAATCGGTCCAGTAGTTTTTAAGTTTATTAGTTACAAACATACAGAATCAGAATCAGAATAATCTTTATTCAAGTAGGTTTACAAATAATAAACTCTTTTGAAACGTCATAGTAGCGACTTAGCCGCGATTTGAACCTGCAGTCAATCTGCAGGTTCAAATCGCGACCGATCAGAGAAGAACCTGTAAGAAACTCTGTCGGATGTCTTTTTTTTTCGACGTTCGCAACCTTTTGTCGTAAGGACTAAACATTTTATTACAAGCAATTCAGTCCCAAGCATTGTTATCATTAATATAGTCTTTAATACTATAATATGCTTTAGAAATTAGTTTACGCTTAACGTAACTCTTAAATTTATTTACTGATAGTTCAGTAACATTACTTGGGAGCTTATTATAGAACCTAATACAATTACCCATAAAAGAGTTTTTTATTTTATGGAGCCGCGTGAAGGGCACTGCAAGCTTATATTTATTTCTGGTATTAACATTATGTATGTCACAGTTCTTTCTAAATTTAGCGATGTTTTTATGAACATGCATAATGTTTTCATAAATGTATTGACTGTGCATGGTCAATATGTTAATTTCTTTAAACTTATCTCTAAGCGAGTCTCTCTGGCCCATCTTGTAGACAGCACGAATAGCCCTCTTCTGCAGAACAAAGATGCTATTTACATCAGCAGCACTACCCCACAGTAAAATACCATATGACATAATACTATGGAAGTAACTAAAATAAACTAATCGAGCGGTATCTAAGTCTATTAATTGCCGAATCTTATTAACTGCAAAAACTGCAGAACTGAGTCTACCCGCCAATCCAGCAAGATGAGGACCCCATTGGAGCTTGGAGTCTAACGTTATACCAAGAAACACTGTATCATTAACTAGGTCTAGTTTGTCATTTTTAATAGTTACAGTAGTTTGACTATTTTTCACATTAGTAGTCATGAACTTTATACATTTCGTCTTTTTCTCATTCAGTAATAAATTATTAACACTAAACCAATCGACTACTTTTGATATAGCATTGTTTACATTGACATTAAACTGCTGTTGTCGTTTAACTTTGAACACAAGTGACGTATCATCAGCAAACAAGACTATATCATGGTTGTCCTTTATAAGGTAAGGTAAGTCATTTATGTAGATGAGGAATAAAAATGGACCCAATATTGAGCCCTGTGGTACGCCCATTGAGACCAATGACCCAGGTGATCGTACTCCATTCACGTCTACCCTTTGTATTCTCCCGTATAAGTACGTTTTTATTAAGTTTAGCGCAGTACCTACATAGTGGTGTAGTTTCCTGATCAATGTGTCATGGTTAACGCAATCGAAGGCCTTGGACAGATCACAAAAAATACCTAAAGCATCCTGTGACCCTTCCCAGGCATTAAAAATGGTTTTAATCAACTCAACACCAGCTTCGGTTGTCGAGCGACCCCGAGTAAAACCAAATTGTTTATTGTGTAATAAATTATTATACCGAAAATGTTCCGCTAACTGTGACAAAATCAATTTCTCAAATATTTTACTGAAAGTGGGTAGTATGGATATTGGTCTAAAATTTGTGGGGTCAAAAGTAGTACTTTTGAATAATGGAATTATCTTACTATGTTTCATAAGATCAGGAAACTCACCACAATCAACACAGTGATTAAATACGACCATTAAGTCAGATGCTATGACTTCAATTAAGGATTTGAGTACATGGACCGACACTCCCCAAAGGTCACTGGTTTTCTTTATATTGATTGAGTTGAATGCCTTAATTACATCCAAGGCAGTAACGCGCTTGAATTCAAAGTATATACTGCATTCAGGCACGTTATCTTCTAAAAGTACAATGGCAGACGCAGGCGAAGAGTTCAAGCACTTAGTCGTGGACACTGGTATATCGGTAAAAAACTTTTCAAATTCAATTGCGATATCTGGATTGGAATCTATTATTTTACCATCTACTTTTAAACGATAGTCGTTAATGTTCTTTTTTCGGCGACCTGTTTCTTCATTAATTATTTTCCAGGTCGTTTTAATAACATCAGAACTATTCAAGATTTTGTTACTTAAAAAATTTCGCTTAGTTATACGGCAGTCTATCTTGAATTGCTTAGAATACTGTTTGACATGTTCCTTAAACTCCTCACTCGCGTTATACCTCCGTTCCTCATATAGTTGATACAGTATTCTTCTACGCTTATGTAAGTCCGCAGTAGCCCAGTCACTGAAAACCTTTGCACCATCAACCACAACCGATTTGGATGTAAATACTGCGTTAAATTGTTTTATGAATGTGTGAAAGAATGAGTTGTACATGTCATTGGGTCCCTTATCAGTTGTTAGAAAGGGCAAATTATGCACTAGGTTATGTCTCATTCTTTCCACACGGTCTGCAGTTATTGGCACAAAAGTAATTTCTTTTTTTGGAATATTATTCGATACGGATTTGAATTTAATTAATTGACCCAAATGATCCGATTCCAGGTTGCTGATCACACTCTTACCAATAGGAATTATATCAGTAAAAATATTATCAATACACGTGGCACTAGTGTCAGTAACTCTAGTTGGCTCCAAAAAAGTATGTGTCAGGCCGAAAGATTTGAAAAGATTTATTAATCTTTTGGTTAGTGGACTGTTTTCTAAAATATTTACATTAAAATCTCCACATATAATTGTTTTTTTTCTCGAATAAGATAATTTTATTAGAACAGTTTCCATAATCTTCTCAAAAATTTCGAAATTGCCTAATGGTGGCCTATATACACATACAACTATGAATTGCTCTAACTCTATTGCAGCGAGTTCTAATATTCGTTCAACAGATAAGGACACAATGTCCTTACGGTCTTTAAATTTTAATTTATTGTTTAATATGATTAACGACCCGCCATGTATCGAGCTATTTCTAGTAAATAAACTGCCGACCTGGTGGTTGATAAAATTAAACATAGCTTCGTTACTAGTTAGCCAGTGTTCCGTTATACATAAAATATCAATGCTATTACTATTAAGAAATAACTCGACTTGCAGGTCTTTACTCCTTATACATTGAATATTCTGGTGAACCAGAGTGATATAATTAGATACTTTGCTGCTAAATTTGTCCTTATATTTATTACAATTTTGGTTGCCAGGGTTGAGCTCCTCTGTTGTCTTGTCATTTAATTTAAATGATTGATAGTAATTGGAACATGTTCCAAAAACCTGTCAGGTTGCTGAATAGCAGCAGGAGCCAAATTCTTGGCTGAAATGTCAAAAAAATAGGATAGCGACATAGCTATCTGTTTCTTAAAATAATTAGGCAGGTAAAATTTACCTTTTGTTAAAATATAATAATTGCTAACATAATTGTTAGAGTCAATAATGTCAATTTTTTTATTATATGTACACATGTTATAAAGTGTCACATTTAAATTATATCTTATGTCATTTTCCAACTGTGACAACTGATTACAATAAGGGAATGTAAACAATATGATTTTTTTCACACTAAGGCTATTCAAAGTTTCAAAAAAATTAATTAGTTTATTTTTGTTTACATTCCCTCTATTTCCTACAAGAATAAGCAAAGTCGTGTCTATATCAATATAGCTGTCCTCTAAAATTTTATTTTGGATATTTTCCAAGCTGCTTAGAGGTAAACAGTTGCTGATCACACTATGTCCCTTAGTGTATGAGTTCAATAATGAGCCCATATTGCTACCAATCTCATCGCAGTACATTATTATGTCAGGTTTGGATGTCAAATTGGTATTACTATTATTATTTAAGTTTTTATGAAAGGAACACTTCTCATCATATTCCTTTTGTGTAGGGACACTGACACACAAACTCTGCTTCAGTCCACCGGGGGCCGGACAGTCACTCTTGTGTTGACAGACACATGTGTGGTCGTCCTCCAGTGACTGAACTAACTCTAAATTATAGTTGAGCTGCCCTATTAGATCATCCATTCCTAAAGAATACTCATCTATAATTTTATTTGAATTTTCCTGCATATTGTGCAATTTTTGTAACGACTCCTCTAAATCCTGAATTTTTAATTGTAACATTTGTGTGTCATTGTCATACTTTAACTTATTATTTTCTAACATAGTGGTATATATATATAATTTATCAACTAACTTTACATTTATTTTACTTAGTATACATTTTCTATAATACAGTTTATTTTGCTTTAACAACCTTCGGGTTTTCCTTATATATCTGTTTATTTTAATATATTTTTTTAGTTTATTCCTGCTACAATTACTTAACCTTGTTGTAGTGGACGTCTCATTAGTTAAGTCTATAGTAACAACAGGAAGGTCAATTGAAGCAGTAACAAACTGCGGGTCATTCTCTACCAATTCATGAAATAATGACTGTGTGTGTACCTCTGCAGTGTCTTGCCTGGCCTCCTGCAGCTCGTAGATCTGTTCATGGGCAATATGCAGCGCTCTCTCCAGGGAGTCAACGTCCTTCAGGGCCTGCTCGTACAGAGTGGTACACTCAGTGAACTTATCTACTGTATGTTGAAGCTCGACCCGTTCCAAGTTCACATCATTATACTTATTTTCAAGTAGAGAGAGTTCCTTTTTTAACCTATCCCTACTGTTTAGAATCTGGATTACTTCTTTCTCATTGTCCTCTCTCTCACTGAGTAATTGAGCACACAATTCTATGGATTTTTTTAGTTCTAATAACGTTATTTGAAGCTTGTCAGTTTGTTGCTGACGCGCAGCTACAGCAGCTGCCCTTCGAGTTATCATTTTTACAAAGTTTTAGTATAATTAAAGTGGTAAAAACAAGAAATTGTATGCCAAAGGAATGCAAGTTACTTACGTGAATATAGTAACGTAGATCAATGTCCACATTTCAGCTCAATTATATAATGTCAACCAACGGCTACCACACAGCAGTATTTATAGTAAATAGTGCTTGGGCAAGCCGACAAATATGAAATGTAGACATCCAGTTCAAATTTATAACCAATAACGGTTACCGAATTGAAATGTTTCGGAACACTATTAGACGTCACTATAGCACTTGAAATAAATCACTAAGCTAAAACTTAACTTATAAACTGTCTGCTTAACAACAGAGAAGCTCACATTAACAATAAATATCATTAAAATATAAATATTTTATAGGGACCTAGTGAAATCAGCTGCTTATCCTTTGACAGCCAGTGTTGCCACAACATTCTAAATAATGCTTTTATGTATTTATTTGTGATGCATGCTAGATTATGTTTTTTATTTTTTTACATTCGTGCAATATTGCACCGCTCACAACAATTTTCTGATTTGCCAAAGGTCAACTGGTAAGAATGCCATTAGGCATTAGGCCTTTTGTACTCAAATTTTGTGTTCCTGTGCAATAAAGATTAACCCTCTTACTAATAATAAACGTTCAATAAGCTTAGAATAGTTTCACCATGTTTTTTCCTTATCTGTTATTGCGACATTTGTATTCGACAGATAAGGACAAAGCTTGGTATAACTACTCTAAGCTTATTTAACGATTATAAGGGAATTTTCAAAATAAAGTGTACCCTAGTTAAGGGAAATTAAAAAACGTTAACTTTTGTCAGTTTTGTGACGAAAATAGCCACGTAAATGTATGGGAAATGTTCATCACAAAACGGACAAAAGTTAACGTTTCTTAATTTTTCTTAACTAGAGTATACTTTATTTTGAAAATGCTCATTAGTAAGGGAGTTAATAGTATAGATTTTCGTAACGATATATATTATTTCAAACTTATTGAAATAAAAACCTAAAAACTACTTCTAACAGTTTCCCCTGACGTGGCTTCTTAATTTCTCTAAAACCCGCTACGTAACCCTGCATAAATATTTTTCGCGCCTTCTATTTATATAATATACCCCAAAAAGGTCAAAGGAAATGTGCATGAAATGAACCAACGCCCTTAACGGTCTCAAACAACGTTACATGAGGGTCCGACCGTACCTAAAATTATCCCGAACTATAATAATCATTAGGGCCTAATGTGTTTTGTAATTCGTATATTGAACTATATTGTACGTTATACGAGGAACCGTATGTGCTAAATAGTGGGTTAGAACGTGAGAGGATTGAGTAGTTACAGTCACGAAAGATTATTTTGCTTTAAACGTAAATTAGGAGGGTTTTATGTACAGTCGACGTCATAAATATGTTTACACTTTAGTACCTTGTCACTTTCATTCACTGAGACAATTTCATATATAATTATTATGTAATTGTCTCAGTGAATGAAAGTGACATGGTACTGAAGTGTAAACATATTTATGACTTTGACTACGTGCCAAGGTGTGACTTTGGCTGTAATAGTGTTAGTGAACTAACCATTTTAACTGAATAGATGGTTTTGAAAGGTTTAAGGCAATTAGACGCAAATACACTCAGGAACTATAAGAACGGGTCACTTTCTATGGAAATTCTGTACTAAGTGACCCGTTTTCATTGCTCTTGACTATAGACTATAATGGTAACTCATCATTTCATCGAATTTTACTTCATCGAATGTATAGAATTTCATTTCATCGAACGCTATATGCCAACCATAAAGTTTTCAGGGTATCTTAAACATTAATGGGTCATACACAGATTTAGGTTACCATATTTCCTGTGGACACACCGAAAGCTAACGTTTTTTAGGCTAATTTTCTGGCTAAGCCCATACCCGCAACAACGCAGTCAGGACTGCTTTAGACCTATCATTTAAAAACATAACTTATATGCACAAGCTTTTAACTATTGATCACAGGAGACTACTTTTGTTCCCTAATTACCTAGGTTAGGCTAGGTTAAATGTTTAAGATACCCTAAAAACATTATGGATTCGATGAAATTATACATTCGATGAAAGGTGTTTCGATTAAATGATAGACACGCCTATAGAATACTTAGGCGAGTGTTATAAGTTTCACGTGAGGTTTTTGTTTATCCGTTTGTAGCATTGTAGCTCCTGAGCAGATGGACCGATTTTAATTGATATTTTAATTAAATAAATACCTATCTAGCAGCAAAAAAAAACATGTTTTCCATGTAAATAAAAAGAGAACAAGGTATTGATAAATATATATATTGCGCTATAAAAACACTCTCAAACCTTATGATGCTCATTTTCATAAATAATCTCTAAGAAAAGCAATATCTATATATATATATATATATACCACTGGGGGCTGCAACACAGTGAAAACTAACGCAGTCTCCATGGCTTCCATTAGGTATAAAAATGTATGTTACTTTTGCACAATAAAGATTATTATTATTATTATTGTGAATATTTATTTAAAATCTGTAAGTTAAGTTTTTTACAATAAATGTTAAGATAAAAAAGTAAAATTACAATTCACATAAAATACCTACCTACCTATTATTATTATCTTAGGGTGTTATAGAAACGACGCAAATACCAATTTTATTACTAATGGGCGGACGACAGATGCAAATTATGTCAAAATCATGTCAAACCATTTACGTTATTACGTTATTATTCCTCGAAATTTAATAAAAGTCCTATCCATCTTATGCTTTTGTGACCATATTGCATCCATCGTCCTTTATGTATGGCCTAAAACAAGACAAAATCCTGTTAACATCAGACTTAAAATGCAAGTCAGCACAGACAGTGGCTTGTTTCAATAATGGCAGTTAGAATACTAAACCGTAGACTAACGCTGACCACAACGCGGTCTATTATAACTTATAACAAGTTGGCGTTTATCCAACCTGACACATAGGCACTATAATAGCAATGCCGTGTTACAAATATTTATCTAAAACTAGATAAAGTTAACAAACAAGTGAATTAACTAACTTTGAAACGCAACGACCTCTGTAGCATCAGGACTGTGTTCCGAGTTCGAATACGAAATTAAATATATAAATATCACGGGAAAATCTCATGCAAATTGACCCAGTCCCAGGATAAGACAGCTGGATGTAAGTTTCGTGGGATCCACTTGGTGGAAATTTGGGGAAGACCTATTATCTAGGAGTCGACGTGCCAGGAATGCTACGAGTGCTACGGTGTAGCCCGTAGCAGCAATTTTCAGCTACATAGCAAAAATCTGCTACGAACAGTCAAACCGACTATTTAGGCAGTGAATGTGACGAAAACTAATGCACTTAACACACTTTCGATATTGCCTATCACTAAAAATTAATTTAGTTTTTTATATCGTATTTTCCAACCGTTTTTTTTATGTTAAGGAAAAGGCACACGAGCACTCAGGCCACCTGATGGTAAGTGGAATCTGAGACCCATAGACATTTGAATTCACAAGACTATAATCCTAAGACCTCAAATGCGTTGCCAACCCTGAGGACTAAGATGGAATGACTCTATGCTGGTAATTTCACCGGTTGTCTTATCCCCACACCGGAACACAACAATGCGAACACTGTTGCTTGGCGAGTGGTTAATGGATAAGATAGATATTATAAAAATAATAATACAATACAATACAAAAAACTTTATTGTTCACCAAACAAAAACATTACCGAGAAATAGCACAATTTTGAAAAGACAGGTCAACAACTTGCGGCTTTATCGCTGATTAGCGATATTTTCATTTCAAGACATCCTTAAAAATAACCCTTATGTAAAATAATAATCAAGTGTCAATCAATGACCCTTGTCCATTACTGGTTCCACCACTCCACTAACAACACAATACTTCACGGATATAACTACAAAAGCTACTGAAGTATAAAACTTCATAAACTTCAAGAAAAGTTTCCATAACGTTAAATATTTTCCAGTGGATGTTGGATTCGCAAACGGTAAATTCAAAGCATGATATTTAGTTTGACCTATTTCCGCGTCTGAGATACCCAGGGACAGATTTAACCCGTATCAAAGTGTCATGTCTTGTATTAAATATACTCGCAACTTTACATAAAAAATAAACACTAATTTAGTTTTTATGGCGTTTTTATTTTGATACGCTTTGATTCTGCAAAAAAAGAATAGGTACTAAATAAAAATAGCCTTTATTAGTCAGAGATTATTAAAGCTTGTGTTTTTTTTTTAAATTCAGCAATTTTTACCTTATCATATTATTATTATTTAATACTTGACGACTGCCTCCGAAGCCAGCGGTCCCGGGTTCAAATCCCGGTAAGGGCAGATATATGTGTGATGAGCACGAGTATTTGTTCCTGAGTCTTGGATGTTTTCTATGTATTTAAGTATGTATTCTCTATATAAGTATATTTATCGTTGTCTAGTACCCATAGTACAAGGCTAGAGCTTAGTTTGGGATTAGGTCAATTTGTGTGACATTGTCCCGTGATATTTATTTATTTATTTTCATAGGAATATTTTAAAAATGACTAACTGTTGGGAAACACTGGTAAAGTTTTGCGGTGGCTCCATTCACATTCGAGTGTTCCGAAGTGGGAATAAGACAACCAGTGAAATTACTAGCATAAAGGCATTCCATATTAGTCTTGAGGGTTAGCAACGCATTTGCGGTCTTAGAATTACAGTCTTGAGAATGCAAATGTTATTGGGTCACAGACCCTACTTACCATCAGGTGGCCTGTGTGCTTGTTTGCATACCCTATGCCATAAAAAAGTATTTTCGCCTTTACTTAAACAACAAAAAATAATTGACATAGTTGCGAAATTCCGTACCGAGGGTAAAAACGATACCCTATTTTTAAGTCACCACTGTCCGTCTGTCTTACTGTCTGAACCGATGACATGAGCCGTGATAGCTAGACGGTAACATTTTTCACAGATAATGTATTTATGTTGCCGCTATAAAAACAAGTACTAAAAACAAAATAAAATAAATATTTAATGGCCATGGGGCCCATGGGTATGGCTCTCATAGAGCAAACGTGATTATCTTGCCGTTTTTTATTCACAGAATAATATTTTGATGTATTTTTACCTGAAAATAAATATGTAAATGAAAATATCGGCCCTTACCGGGATTTGAACCCCGCCGGCTTTGGAAGCAGGGTCACTCCCAACTAGACCAACGTGTCATCAATGATAGTACTTAACCTAGCATTATGTAAAACAATGAATATAAAATAAAAATGCATGTGAGGCGCGAGTGTCAGTAAAATGCCTTACGACAGATTCAGCTTTGTTTTGATATTTTCCCATCAGAAACCAACGCGTACGTGCTTACACCCAAAAATAAGCTCGTAATGTTTTTGGAGTGGCACATCATTTCCATCCGAGTCACGATTCGACGCGTTAATCTATGTGCTTGGATTAGGGTCTTCTGAATTTT
The DNA here is from genome assembly GCA_949316455.1 of Acleris holmiana. Classification (NCBI taxonomy): domain Eukaryota; kingdom Metazoa; phylum Arthropoda; class Insecta; order Lepidoptera; family Tortricidae; genus Acleris; species Acleris holmiana. The sequence continues at coordinate 3,100,802 of OX438776.1, forward strand.
ACTGTACAGGATCAACAGTCATAATATAAGTACGTCTACAATTTTACATTAATCTAAATTTAAAAATAAAAAAAGAAGTAGAATTTATTTATTTGGTAGTGACCCTGCCTACGAAGCTAGCGATGTGAAAATATTTAAGACATGAGTGTTATTCCTGATGATCTCTATGTTTTTAAGTCTTTATTTATTATTGAGAATACAATTATAGGCTTACAGTCAGAACCAAAGCACCAACAATGTTAAGTAGAAGTATGTTTATCTAGTACAGTCAGCATCAAAAGTAGCTAACTAGAATAACATGCTCAAAATGATCTAGAAACAACGTATTCTCTTGAAAAATCATCGAGTGCAGATTATTTTGAGCTATTCGGTTGCATACTTCTGCAGATGACTGTACCCATTGTTCAAACCTAGAGCCTAGTTCGGTACTAAGTTAATTTATGTCAGATTGTCACCTGACATTTATTTATATAATAAGTGAGTTTGTACGCAAAAAAGTCACGGGTAAAAGCTAGAACTAACCTCCTGCAGCCCGGTTTTGAAGATGGTACTTCCGAGGAAGACCCAGTGTCCTAATATAAGAACAAATTAATAAACTTCTAAACACCCAGACCAAAATAAAGGTGTCATAATTTTAGGGGTACTTTAATACGGCAGACGACCGAAAATATTTTGTTCTAGTATTAGCACAGTGGGTTTTCACCTCAAGTCGCTACTTTAATACTCGGGCTTTACCGAACTTTTTATACGTTTTAAATTGAATTCTTCGTCTCTCATCCATTTCAGTTCGATTGATTTACTTTACAGTTCAGGAGCTGCACTGATGACGGCCATTTGCATATGAAATGTCATTACACGGTCCATCGCCGTAACTTCTGTATTATAGATGTAAATTTACTTGGTTGTCATGAAATATGGTGAATAATTTCAATTTAAAAGGAATATCATTTTATAAAAGAGACTATATTGTAAGCATAGTACTGTCAATTTACGGCGGCATGCCCCATAAGTCAAATTAACGTTGCATTGGAGCCATGTATAAAACATTGTGAGATTACCGCTGAAAGAAATAAGAAGGTATACTTACATACAAACATTAAATCATGCCTGTTTCCCAGAGGGGTAGGCAGGGACAACTTCTTTCCACCAGCTACGATCCTGACAAAATTATTTCAGTTCTTCCACATTCATATATTATATTGAGTCATGCATGCATAAGGTGTGTATATTAAATTAAAAAAACTGGGCAAGAGCATATCGGACCATGCTCAGTGTAGTAACAAACATAAAAATCAACAAGTAATAACTAATTTTCTATTTAAAGTAGATGTAAACACTTTAATCGTCTGTATCTCAAGAACCAATGACGTCTACTTAGTATTAATAGTTTTCTTTTAAAAATAATTATATGCTCTTTCATTTAAGTTTTTTAGTATTCGTAATTTTTGCTGTGTGGGGGGGGGGAATTTGCGCTTTAAAGCTTAATATTTTATAAACGGATTACTTAATCGAAAAACTGTGTTTACAATCTTGTGCTAGTTTTGAAAGACCTATACAACGACACCACACTATAGGATAGACGAGAAAAAAAATCATCCCCACGTTACGAGTAGGGGAGGTACTCTATAAAAATATTTTTTTCAAAATTTTATTGTACCACTTTGTTGTCTTAACTAATTTGTATATTCATGCCAAATTACAGCTTTCTAGTACGAAGAGTCTCTGAGCTAGGCTGTGGACGGACGGACATGGCGAAACCTATAAACGTTTTAATCTGGTTTTGCTATCACTATGTCATCTCAAATAAGTCCTCTTTATGAGTACTTACAAAGATTCCCTCGAGCTGTTTAGCACATTGTCATAACTCATAGTAAAAACAGAACATTCTATAACACAATCGCCCGCGTTTAAAATTCAAATGCAAAACATTTATTTGCTTTAAACACGGTTACAAAAAAGTTGTTACTAAATAAATAATGAATCACATCTTTAGCCATAACTGGCATGCAAAAATGTCCTTAATAACTATGTATTACTTTATAATTTCAAATGTGAAGAAAAAAAGGTTATATATTTCAATTATTTTGAAATATATAACCTTTTCTCCTTCACCAGATTTCAACGCTTCCAGATCACAGATATTATCTTGTGGGAAGCCTATCTAAGTACTATTTACTAGTATGTAATCTTCATTCCAAATCTTGGCATGTGGCACCATAAAACAAACAAGTAAATTTATCGTTATTAGAGCAAAGATTATGCAATACGCTTAAATTAATTTCCGACTATAGGTCCAACAAGGCAGTGCAGCTATCCCATAAAAAATTGTATTTTCAAGAATATAATCTCCACAAAACCCTATGGACTGAAATGGAATGCCTCTGTGCTAGTAATTTCACCGGTTGTCTTAACCCCACACCGGCACCCAACAACACGAAAACTGCTGCTTAGCGGCAGGTTAAAGGATATTATAAGATGGCACCACTGCTATAACACTTTTCGAATCTTTCAAAATAGACGCTACTAAGTCTTCAGGGCCTCTATTCTTCCCAGAAAAGAAAATGCTTTTGACAATGTCAAGAGCAAAATAGTTATTTGTACAACAAGAGAGCAAAGTTGGGTTTTGCTGCGAGTGTTGATTTTGAATTTCAAGCAATCGAAGGATTCTAGGTTAGAATCCTGAGTGCAGCGAGGGATTCAAAGACACGAGATGCAAATAACTTTGGTCTCGTGTTGCACATACAATTTTTCACCTCAACAGCGAGAAAATATAACCTTAAGGTAAAAGAGACAACATCCCCAGCCGCCCGCGCGCCGCACCACGGCCACCTTTGTATTGTGAACAAAAATTAAAAAGTTACTTTGTCTCACGCTCGCAGCAAAATCGAATTTCGCTCACTGTATTTAAACAGCAAAACCACCCTTTTTAGGTGCTGAGGTGAAAATGAAATTTTTTGCTTTTAACTCGACCACTAAAAAAGCAAATAAAAGTTGCCATAACGTTGACAATAATTATGGGTAGATGTCAAAGGCAATATTCTTTTACCATGTAGAAAAGAGGCTCTTATTAGAATCAAATTACTTGCGTCAGTATGTGATATATATGGCAGATATTTGTGTGATGAGCACGAGTATTTGTTCCCGAGTCTTGGATGTTTTCTATGTATTTAAGTATATATTTCTCTATATAAGTAAGTTTATCGTTGTCTAGTACCCATAGTACAAGCCTAGAGCTTAGTTTGGGACTAGGTCAATTTGTGTGAGATTGTCCTGTGATATTATTATTATTATTATTATTATTATTATTATTAGTATGTATATAAGATATGAGGGATTTCATAACTAACGTTTCACAAATGATTCATTTCACAAACATCATTTGACAACCCGCATTTTTTTCCGAAACTGTAAATAATTCTGGATTTCTTTCAGAACCATCGTGTACAACCCTATAGGTTAGGTTGTGATAGTTTCATGAAAATCCTGAAATATTTGTAATTACAGAAAAAAAGTGGCTTGGCAAATGAATAAGTTGCGGAACGATGCATTTGTCAAACATTTGTCGGCAAAAACGTAAAGAACCAAGATGTGATTATAAAATGATAACTAGCTAGACAAGAAAGACGACCTTTCTAATTGAACTTAAACTAAATTAATATACTAAAATGTTTGTTAAGTCAATAAATAAATAACTAATTACATTACTCCGAGATAGCGGCAACCAAAATGCAATAACACGGGCAAGCTCTTCAGAATATAAATTTACATTAAAACAACGACGCATGTTCAACTTGTTTTCATATGTAAAATATGGAATGTACTTGTAAAGTCTTTATGCCTCGCACACATTGTTTCGTTGGAACATAATGAAGCAAAACAATGGTAAGATTAGTTCATTCTCGAGATTACAATCTCAAATAGGTTGGGACTTGTGAATGACGAGCTTTATTTCACTTTGTGTCTTCCCATTTAAATAAGTTGACGTTAAGGGCTGGTATTCATCATGGCATGATGTTGGTGAAATCGGAGCTGTGAGCGAGAGAAAATTCAAATTAAACAAAGAAACATTATATTATTATTTATATCTCTAATTTAAGCCAATTGCCTTACCCTTTACGTCGCTGTATAAACAGTGTCTCGCGGGACTTGAGAGGAGGTACTGAGTCCGAACCCCCGGGGTCACCAAGTATCAATAAGTTTTTGTAATTTTACCCGATGCTGTTACGGTGAAGAAAAAATATCGTGAGGAAACCTGCACTTTCGATTCGCTGAGTGTGTAAGAGGGTTATTGCACAAAAGATTCTAAAGGGGTCTAAGTGTATCTGAAATGGCCCATCTGTAAGATATGATAAGATAGGTATCGCGTGTGACCCGTGTTGTTGCCGGGTTAGAATAGTGCCAATACATGTCTTCCCATGGATGTCCAAAGAAGGCGAAGGGCTTGCAACCTGACACTAATACTGGTAAACATCTTAGCATACTAGTGCAAAATATGGTTATAGAATTATAAACAAGTATTTTTAGAGTTGTTGTTATTTCTGTAGCTCTGCCTACCTCGCTCTGAGAATAATGGCGCGACGTTATGTACGTATGTACTATGTAGGTATCGCATAGCTTGTATGTGTGCTCGCCTCGTGCATACGCGCCGCAGGCCATCACAAAGAAGCTCAACAGAACGGACGGAGCCGATTTATTACCTTAATACTTTTGATTGGTTTGTCATCTGTCTATTAACCGAATCGGTGATATTGAAAAAAAACATTTATTAAATTAAATTTATATTCGCAAAATATTTCTAAACATATTTAATTGAATATTATTATAATATAAATTAAATCAATAAAAACTAACGAAAGAACTTACAAACTTACTTAAAAGTGGGCATTCTTCCCAAAATGCTGGCAGCATTGCCACGTTGAATGGCAATGCTTAATATTTGTGCCAAGTCAAGGCCAGCAATTTGGTCACGAGTTGCGCCGACCAGGAGCTTCGAAAGGTCTTTAACAATAAGGTGAGCTCCTGGCCCCCACGGTACGAAGGTAAATACTTTTCATTCAATAACCAGTTCAGTGAAGGTCGTTGTATACACACATATCTTACACTATTATATCTTATTATAGTTATTACAAACCTTAGGTAGCCTGTAGTCGATCGCGATCTTGATTTCAATATTTTTGTATGTTTTGTGATCCGTCAATCAACTTCACACACAATCGAAATCTGTATAGTAATTTTTGACTTTGACCACATGCCGCTATCAAAATTGAGCATTATTTGTGATAAATAAACAAGTGAAATGTTATGTTTAAGACATGCGTTTTTTGAATTGAGATGGCAGTACAAATACAATCGAAAATGTTAGTACCTCCGTTTTATTCTAAATCATTATTTTATTGGCATCTCTAAATAATACAAAGAAGCAACATTAAGTGGTTTATCTTTTCTCAGATTACCTTTAGTTCCGTGCTCGCGGTTTATTTTAATTGCATCAAAGAATATCCTTTTCTATTTTCCTATTTTCAACACCTATATTGACAGCCAAGTTCTTCAGATAGATTAGTTAAGGGATGTAAATAGAAATATATGTAGGTACCCTAGTTAAAGCAGTGACCTAGATTTTTAATGAAATTTCTAGTGAAATCGAGGTTATTGTTGTATTATATGCAAATATCAAGATTATTCCGCAAGTTAAAGCCTAGATTAAGGGCGTGGTCAATTCTTGAATATGTATGAATTCGCCTTTTTCCGTTATATTAAGGTCGTGAAGAATATTAATATTATTAAATAAAGAGTATGAAATATACAGCATGGTATATTAAGTAAGAGTAATTAGTATGATAAAATAAAAAAATATGTTTTATTACAGATTTAGCGTTATCCGTATAACGTTTGTATGGTCAAGCCCACGATCTAGTCCGCATAGTCGTTTATTGCTCTTCCGTCGGAACCTGTCCAATTTTACAGGATTAATAAAACCAAACGTCCTTCCTCGAGGATCAAGCTATCTTTACATCAAACTAGCTGTTTCCACGACTCCATCCGCGCAGAAGTCGTTTATCGCTATTCCTTCAGAAGACGTAAAGAAAATCGGGATGAAAAGTACCTACCATGCCGTTCGACGAGACTCAAAACTATCTCCATATCAAATTACATCTAAATTGGTTTAGTATATCCAGAGATTACCCGCCGCAAACTCAAAGACTCACAAATTTCTCTGTATAATATTAGTATAAATTTAATTAAAATTGGTTCAGTGGTTTGCCGTGTAAGCATAACAAACAGACAAAGTTACTGTTTTAATATTAGTATGGATTCATATGCCATTATAACACAAAACAAAACCCACAATGTTACATTACTTCGGGCAAATTTAATTCCTAAACTCCTTAAAAGTAGAGAAAAGCGTGTGGGTGCCGGGCCGTTTACCCTTTTCGATGCCATCTACCTATGTTTCTTAACAGTATAGGTGTATAATGGAGCCACGGGCATTCTGGCCTCAGGCTAAAGGGTCTCATAGGTCCCTGAACAATCGTTCCACTTTTGACTTTTAGCTTTTGGCTAATCGTCTGTTTACTTTCTCAGCGTCTTATCTGATCGAAAAGTTTGATAGAAAAGTAGTCTTTATTCTTCTTGGAACATGAGTGCTTTTACTAATCAATTAGATACGATACGAGGTTGAGATGGTAAAGGGACACGTAATGTTTTAGCAGAATGTCTGTCTGGCGTTTTACACAGCGCGTAGATTACTGGGATTAGTCAAGTGATATAATGTTTTACTTTACATTTACTATATGAAAGGTAACCTGATGACATGAGTAAGCTACCTTTTGGGGATGCTCGCTGTTGACAGTAATGATATCACCAACATCGTTTTCGGAAAATTACGGATCAATGACGCCGCAGGTCCGAAATCCGCACCAAAGAGTAACTGTTTGTATTGCCACCTGGTGAACCTCGTGTGAGTTGGCGTTGTCCCATATATGGCAATTTTGTTAGTTAACATAGCCGTTCATCTAAAAATGTACCTCGCCAAAGGTAATTTTTCGGCCAAAATTCTGCTCATTTTCCAAATGCTCCAAAGTCCAGTCAGCGATGTTTATTTATTTATTCCTTACGTTGTTTAGGTTAAGTTCGAGTTGTGAGTACCAAACTCATGTGGCGATAAATGTCTTTTGATGAAATGAAAATTATGCATAATGTTCGTTAAAAGATGTTTGAATAAACGAATAGGTACTTAAATAAACCACAAAATTATATCGCGAAAAGAAAACTTTATTTCACCTAAAAGTCTAAAGGAATATTCCTTTTTATTCACTCTGTTTCATTCGACTTTGCACTTTCTGCGTGCACTGATTTTTAATCAAAACGCCAACTTTTAATGGGTGCCTAATGAAAAATAACAACTTCCTTCACAAAGAGGTATCCCGGGAACAATTTTAATACAACTCGGAGACAAAGATTTTAATTGGAATGGAAAGCTTTTATTTAAACTTTTAACTTCATCGTGTACATTTGAGGCCAATAAAAATGGTAATAACATTTACGGGGCCGTCTTCTTTCTGTTGTTTTCACTGAGTTAAAAACTTATTAACTTTTTTCGCCTTATTCTGTTTTGTTTTATTACTTGTTTGAAGCCTTTGTTTGTCCGTGTGTGTGGTTTTTAGAAAGATTTATAATAATCTGTGAAGCCAATGACGAGCTACCACAGATTTTGATGTGAAACATCTATAGCCGAGGTATGAAACTGATCGTTGGCGTGGCGACGCTTGCCGTGGCGATGCGTCGCCACGCTATATAAAAGAATGGAGTTGTCGTAATTATAATTAAATTTGTAAATTTTTTATTTTGTATTTTGTTTTTAATAAAAAAGCATAATTTTGTTATAAATAATCATTATTTTATGAAAAATATTTATAATGCTTTATCATTTCATTGTGTCATATATAATTACTGTCGTAAAATGTTCTGCTATGCATATAACTTGTACAAAGTAATTTCGATGTTTCACTTCTGCCAGGCGTCCCGTGACGGCTCACTGGTTTTTTGTATGTAAGGGGTATGTTTTATTATTAATATTTATCCTTTACTTATATTACTTACAATTATAGAAGTTAGGTAGTGTGTTTGCTTGTTTCATCTTCCCGGTTTAATACCACAACCGAAAAATGTAAAATTAAGTTACAGGGATAGTTTATACCTCGAAGTATAACATCAATATTTCATGCTGAAAATTTCATGCGATAAATCATTTTGACGTGAGTAGTTATAAAAATTAATCGTGACTTTGGTTCTCTGCCTTTTCGCCAACCAATCTTTGACAAATGCATCGTTTGCCAACCCGCTTTTTTTTCTGGAACTACATATATTTCCCATTTTTTATAAAACTAAACTAAACCTGTTAAGTTCTACACGATGGTCCTGAAATAAATCCAGAATTATTTACAGTTTCGGAAAAAAACGCGGGTTGTCAAACGATATGTTTGTGAAATGAGTCATTTGTGAAACGTTGGTTATGAAACGATAGGATCCCCGTGACGTCACATAACTTTCATAAGGGATTAACATTGTGATACGTATAGTCAAGAACAGCCCGACATATTCCGGTTCGTTGGAGTTCTTTATCAAAATAGTGCTTACCTCCAGACACTGCAGCGGGGTTGAAAGACCTAGTCTAATTGATATTGCAACCGTTCCTTTTTCAATACCATTTTTGCCTTATTTGAATTTTCCTCAAAGTAACAGAAATTAAAATTATGTATTAACTTTGACAACATCAAAAATAGCATTTGTATTTTAAATTTCCATTCAGCGTCTTCAGCATTTTAGTATAAATGCTGTACCTAAATTAAGCACGCAATACATTTCAGGAAATGTTCTAAATAAAGCACTAGCATTAAGCATTTTGCCGTATACGACTCGATTAGTAAGTTCAAGCGTAAATAATTATACGCATACGTTTAATCTAAATAATCTACTATAATTTATAACAGTGAAATAGGTTGACATACATACATTCCTAGAGTGGGGCAGGCAGAGTTACCAACAAATCTAAAAAGACATGTTGGCTTATTATATAAGAAAATCCCGTAATTGGCCCATGTATAAGCTTTCTGTATCATACCTATATTTTATCAATATTGTGCTGTGGGTTTATTAAATAAATAAAAAAAAAAAAACTTTCAACCACATTTTGCACAATCAGACCAGGAAGTTTACTAGTGTATTAGTAGTTGCTAGCCAATCTCCTAACAGTACTACAAGCCTTTATTCTCTTAGTAGTCTCTTATGACATCCACAGGAAGACATGGAATGGAACTATTGTAACCCAGCAACCACATGGGTTGCCAATAATTTACAATTTATTCTTCACGGTAAAACAATATTGCTTTTGATGTGTTACCGTATTGTTTTTAACTCGCCCGCCATTACTGACACGTCAATAAGAGCTATCGTAATATTGATGACACGATAAAACGTAAAACTTTCACCGTCTTTCATTTGTTTGCTCTTGTGATAATTATGAGGTTTGGCACGTTCCCTGAGGTCCTGGCCAAGATGCGTTCGCTAACTAGCGTTTCTATTCGTTAACTTTTTAAACCAATCACGTTACTAGTAGATCACGTGACTTTTCGTATGATGTGATCTACTAGTGACGCGATTGGTTTAAAAACAAAATGAATAGAAAAATAAAAAAAACAAGTTATATTCGCAAAAAATGATTTTTCCCCCGCACTGCTACTAGGTTAAATATAGTAAGCCATTCAAAAAAAGTACTGACTGTTGAGTCTCCTGCGATGTTTCTCCTCAGTGGTATCCTCTTGGGAAGCCCTGACTTTTCGTATGAGGTCATCTACCAGTGACGCGATTGGTTTAAAAACAAAACAAATAGACACGCTATTTAGCGTACGCATCTTGACTACCGCCTCTGGTAGATTATTTTTCGGAAATCGACCCCAGGAGAACAGGAAGAAAAAGGAGAAAGAGATCTTTATTTTATGTGTGTCACAGACATCGTCTCTTAGTATCAATTATAACCTTAAACGACAGACACCATAGTCTCTTTGATTGGTTTAAATGGCTGTATAGTGTCCGGTCATAATATAATATCTAACATTAAGTTCAAAAATATCTGACACACTCTTATCCCCCTTAAATCGAGTCAATTATTGGGCCCAATGATGAACAACGTATTATTGCCGGTAGCTTTACATAAAAGTATTGTCAAATTTAATTTACGCAATTAACGTTTATTAAATTAATATGTCAATATGATGCCTCTCGCTTCCCGATATCAGTTGTTGTTTGGACGTGGCATTTACGAGTATTCATTGCAGTGGTAGAAACCCGAATAAGCAGATATTGGAGCAGTTTGCTTTGCTATCAAATTACTTGTCATTGAGGGGGTTTTATTATACTGCAATGTGGATTATTTTAGCGTTATATTTTATTGCATTTTGACGTACAATCTTTTACAGCTTTCCATTCCTTTCATTTAGTAATAAGGTTAAGTGGGCCAAGTGTGTCTACGGGGTAAGTGCGTCAAACCAACAATATCCTGTTCAAATATGTCTTGCGTCTGTATAGTAGTTTTAGTGGTGGTAGGACCCTGTGCAGGGTCCATTAACCATCCGCCAAGCAACAGTGTTCGCATTGTTGTGTTCCAGTGTGGGGATAAGACAACCGGTGAAATCAATAGCATAGAGGCATTCCATCTTAGTCCTCAGGGTTGGCAGCGCATTTGAGGTCTTAGGATTATAATCTTGAGAATTCAAGCGTCCGTGTGGTTGCCGGGTTAGAATAGTGCCACTCCATGTCTTCCCGTGGATGTCGTAAGAGGCGACTAAGGGAATAAAGGCTTGTAGTACTGTTAGGCGATGGGCTTGCAACCTGTCACAAATACACTAGTAAATTTCTTGGCCTGATTGTGCAAAATGTGGTTACAGAATTCATACAAGTTTTTTTGGGGTTGTTGGTGTTTCTGTAGCTCTGCCTACCCCCTCTGGGAATAAAGGCGTGATTTTATGTATGTGTATGTATGTGTATTTTTACTACATGTAGTATGTAAGTATGTATGTAAATACTTTATTGTACGAAAACGTACAAAATATGAAAAATACAGAAATAAAAATAGAAGTACAAAGGGAACTCTTCTAGTTAATCTTAGGAGTAGCACAAAATAAGAAGTGTGTTATTTTTATTCCGAAAGTTGTAAGTATTTCTGTCCCCGGACAGACCGTACAACAATTTTATGTTTCTTCTTAAAAACGTATACGTAAGTAAAGTTGGGAATGAAATAAACCCAAGTATGAATGATTAATTCATAAAATATATTTGGAGGAACATCAAATACATCCTCATTAAATAATGTCATTGTATTGTATACAAATGTAAAACCGTAACAAGGATTCCCGAGTTTCTAATTTTTTTTACGATTTCTGCTTATTCACTGCTTGTTATATTCATTTCATTACCATTTCCCGTTTCCAAGCAACTTGTACGCAGCAAGCATTTTATTAACTCAGTCGAAATTCGTTCGCAATAAAAATGTGTCTTTATTATGACAAATTTACATAATTGTTCGAGACGGAATATTAACAATGCACACATTTTTTTAGCATGTAACAGCTACAAAATACATTATTAATGATAAAAAAACACTTTATTCAAAATGGAAGCTGATAAATTAACTTCTAGTATGAATAAAGCAACGTTATTATACTGTTTTATTATTTTTCCTAAAATACTTTGACATGCGTAGGTTGTTCTGCAAAACCTTTATATTGAGTAATGAAGTAACTTTTGTTGTGCTCTTTAGGGATTTTTTGGACCGAAAAACGAAACTTTTTCCACTTCAGACCAATCATAATGAATGATGAATTTAATTCTGTAAGTAGGCCGCACGGCACGGGCAAGTTACAAGTGCCAGAGACACCAACATGGTATTTATTTCGCTTCTACGCTATGTTGAGAAAAGACACTGCTAAAATCTCAACCGTTCGGTTTTTAAAACCAAAAATTCTTAATTATTTATTTGGACGAACAAACGTAATTTTTTGCTCGATATTAATAACGGCAACGGGTGTAGGTAGATGCTTGAAATATTCAAAGATCATTTACTTGTATATTTACTTTAAAAATAAATTATTGGTTTTGAAATATAATAAAGGGTGCTCACATACGACAAACGTGTTTTTTTATGTTTTTTGCTCGATATTAATAACGGCAATAGGTAGATACTTGAAACATTCACATAATATCTAGTTGAATATACACTCCAAAAATAAAAAAAATCAATTAAATTTTAATCCCATACAGCAAACGTGATTTTTTGGCCGTTTTTTTGTCACCGTGGTTACGGACAGGCCGTGATAGGTGAAACTTATAATTTAGTGTGTAATGTTGTATACATAATGGCACGGAACCCTTCTTGCGTGAGTCCAACTCGCATTCGGCCAGTTTTTTATATATTATGTGAATATAAATACAAATTATTCGCTTGTCCAATTAAAAATTAATGACCTTGAAGAACACTCCTCCCACGACACCCATCTTAACTATTCTGTTTGGCCTAGTGGTTGACTGGTAGAGAATGCCTTACACACACCACGCACGTTCAGGTAACCGCAATGGCCGAGAAGGACGCGGCTATTTGATAGAATGACAAAGTTATATACGTGTATCATTCTATCAAAAATAGCCGCGTCCTTTACGGCCATTCCGATCGACTGAACGTGAGTGGGGGGGGGGGGGCTGTTAAGCATTAAGTACGCCATTTGCACTTAATTTATGTACTGCACAATAAAGTTTAAATAAATAAACTCATTCATTCGTAACTCATTTATTCGATCGTAACCAAAAAATTATATTTCATGATGTGCATTGAAACTATAGAAAAGCAATATTTTAACTGTAAAATCACGAAAAGAAGCAAAACCAGCAAAATTTCGTATACGGCCCCTTCATAAAAAAAAAGAAGAACGAGAGAAGAAAATGCGTGTTAAATCTCAGTACTAAGTATGTAAGGGTACTCGATAGAAGGTTTAATTTCGTCAGGCTATGTTATTAAGGTGCACTATACAATATACATTCAAACTCCCAATTACTAATATCGCTCACATCTCAATTGCTTGAGCAATTAATCCACAAGTAAGTTTCCAAGTTTAGTTACGTACCCCGAGCTAGCTAACCTTAACTCGGGATATTAATTTTGAAACATGAGACGACAATTACTAGTCAATTACCTTAACCTTAATGTAAAGTTGATTAACGGATTTAAGTCTATTAAACATTATTTTACTAAATAAACAATTGAGATCAATTATATAAATTAATCATGTTCCAAACTAGGTTCTAACCTTTTACTATAGTTAGGGAGCTGGCGATCATTTCGGTATATTATTTGCACGAGTTTCACATAAAGGTGGATTGCAGGTTCGATTAGTACGAATTGATTTGTTTCAGTCAATGCTGTCTGCCTCATCAATTTTCTTGGTTTTTATAAGAAATCCAAACATCAGCACCAGAGGCAAACGTGCGCATAAATAGCACACCTTTTTTTTCATTTTTGAAGCGCTGTCAATTGACAACGCAGCGCCACCATGGTGGCAGACGAGGTCCTTGATGTTTCTTAGGGTATAATTATCGTTATTAATAACGTCTGCCACGTGTGCTGATTATATCGAAATTTTGCTCGCCAGCTCCCTAACTACTATGGATACCAGGCAACTATAAATATAACAGAGAAATACATCTACCCGTGAAGCGTGAATATTAGAATTTGGAAATCAGAGTGGTTCGAATTAAGATTGAGATTGTAATACGAGTACATATATTATGCCATGGCGCTCCACGGGTTAAATATTGATGTACAATCAGCCCAATCAATGGAACCTGACCCACTATACAATGGTATCACAGTGACGTGATAAAACAATTATTTTGTCACTTCTTACGACTTGAAAAATAACTTCAGTGCAACACAGTTCTATGGTGGGTCGGGGTTCCATTGTGATAGTACATAGAAAACATCTAAAACTTAGAACAGGAGGGTTACCATGACATAGCTAAGGAACTAAATTACAAATTTAAATAAATAAAAAAGTTAAGTCAAGTGTAAAATATCCCATAGAACCCGAAATATTTTACAAAATGATACATAATGGAGTATTGCACTATTATGTAAGCCAGGCTTAGACCCTAAAATACCAGAGAAGCAGAAATAGACTAGAGGCGTTTGAGATATGGTGCTGGAGAAGAATGGAATGTCGGATGGAAATCAAATCAGGAAGTATTCAGGAGGGTTAAGAACAGAAGGATTTTGAATATTATGGAGCACAGGAGAGGGGTGATGTCACTTTTATTGCGGCAAGACATGCTCAGTAAAAACATTATCGCTTGGGTACGGAAAGCTAAGAGGAATCTACGTAATGAAACAAAAAAATAATTAAAAACCTTGCATTGTGCTTTGAAACCTGAATCTGAAGCATCGAGAAATCCAACAAAAAAGTACCAACGCCCATGACATCAATTTGCCAAAAAATATTTAAAAGAATAACAATAAAATCAATGAGCTTTGCCTGTCAGCAGCACAAATTGAATTGCCCCTCAGGGCTTGCAGACGTTTCGAAGCATTTCTGTACAAGCGGATTAATTCGATTCATTGTATAACCAGGACATCAAAGGAACTTGCCCTCAAAAGAGTTTACAAAGACAATATTTTGGGACGAATTGATATTTTGCCAAATATTTGTCAGCGTATTTATTTTGTTCGAATGATTTTCATGTTCATTGAATTAGTTAATAGTTTATCTAATGCCCCATTTACAAAAGAAATATTTATTATTAAATAAACCTTCATTTTGAAACTGTAAATATAAAGCCAAAGAGTTCTGTTAGTTTCATGTTATAAATTTTAGTCAAACGAGAGTCTTAGCCGAAACGCTTGGCGATAGGTTAATGGATAAGATGATGGTAGAGATCCAAGTAGACCCTGAAAAAGGTCCTACCACCATTAGACGTCGACGTTTTTGTTGATTCGAATCAGCTCTACAGTCCAATGATTCGTAAGTCTTCCATTTGCTGATGAATGGATTTCATACCATCAAAAATTGATTTCTGTAGTTTTGTTTTACGCCTTTAACTATTAGTATTTGTGTATAAC
The DNA here is from genome assembly GCA_949316455.1 of Acleris holmiana. Lineage (NCBI taxonomy): Eukaryota > Metazoa > Arthropoda > Insecta > Lepidoptera > Tortricidae > Acleris > Acleris holmiana. The sequence goes on from OX438776.1 coordinate 3,115,962, forward strand.
GCAAAAGTATAAGGCTATATATAGCTTAACATCAGTCTAAACTAATATTATAAATAATAAATTATATTTATTTTGTTTATTAGTAATGGATTAAGTCTAAACTACTGCACCGATTTAAAAAAATATTTCACCAGTAGTATGTTATCACTGAGTAACATAGACTGTGTTTTATTTTTCTACTTGCACGGAATCGTGGGCAACAGCCAGTTTATAATAACTGTACCTTGGTTAAATGACAAACCTTAACTTTATCACTTGAAACCACTAAAGTTAACCCAATCCCTGAAATTACTCACCGATTGTTGTCCCGTCTGTTCGTCAATGTTGACATTTATTTGTGGACTAAATGTATTTAATGAACCTTTGTTAAATAAATGTCGTGTTTATTAAAAAACATAGAAATAATTATTATGTTTATTGATTTGCAACTGGGTTTTATGAAGATTTACAGAAGTTATGCTCTGTTGCATAACTGTTAATTAAATTTTATTCTTCTTTTACTTTTTTTTAAGTCACTTGCTGTAACTTTCTACGCTATCTAGTTAGAAAAATATAGAGTGTTAAAGCCCAAATAGACCAGACTAAGGATAAATCCATTAAAAAAGATTGATGTCCGTTTAAATTGGATTTTATTAAGAATTACTAGTTTAAAATCACACATCATCAGTCAAAGGTATAACACCCGTCTATTGGGGTCGGGGGATAAAAAGTAATAGATTTTAGACAAGCAATTTGTCGCAATTTAAAAAAAAACATGTAAACGTGTCACAAGGAAAACACGGAAATCCAACTCTCAAAACAATTGTTCTTGAAATCACTTCTTTTCGATAAGTTTTTGAAGCGGAATCATTCAGAAATAATGTATAGCAGTTTGTGTAGGTAAGTAGGTCTTTTATATTATTATTTATTGCGATGAAATATTACATTCAATGAAATTACTGGTTTATTAGTTTATTACACTAGGTTAATAACTATATTAAATATTTGAGATTCCAGTAAAAAAGACAACAGTTATTTCGCGTTATAAACGTAATGACTGACTTTTTTAAACCATTTCTTCTTAGCGTGGACTTCTCTTGGCAAGCGCTGGTGTATTTTGACGTGTAAAAGTGCCCGTGCTGATATTTATTCAGTAAGAAACCCTTGCTGTATAAACATCTTTCAAGTTTTACTAAGGGTAACTTTAATTTAAACAAAGCAGTGACAAAATATTATTAAAACCAAATTAGCGTTGCTAAGAACACTTTGCGATACACACTCTATTAGAACTAGAGAGCTGTCATTAACAGTGTACTACTTAAAATAAATAATACGTCTGCATTAAGTCTAGATTTACCGAAAATGTAACAGCCTTTCTAACCCCACCCAAAAAAGTACGTCAAACAAATTCAAATTACATTCCAAACTCGACATTCCTCAAAACAATCACGAAACAAACGAAAATCAGGCACATCGCCCTTTGTATTTTTCCATACATCAATACTTACCTCTTATACCAAAACGCCTTATCTACAATCAGAATCTTCAATAAAATTCGACCCTTTCCTGTTTGTGATTAGATTCCTCGTACTTCAGAAGTTCAAGGAGGGATGAGGCCTTTTGGTTTACGAGGGAATGGGAGAGACAAATGGTCGAATCCGAAGGTTCCTATCACCCACAAGGCGCGGTTCTACCGATAAATTATGCAGCGATCCCCTCATAACTGCCGCGATTGTAAGGGAACCCAGTCGAAAGCTGAATGCGGGAATTAATTTATAGTCCAAGGAACACAAAACGCAGGTGGAGAAAAAGTTTTGCTGTGAATAGTAGCTGGTGAACCTAATATAATAAGATTCAGCTGTCGACCACAAGGAAGAACTATTATTGTTCTGCCGTAATACCTTAGAAGGCGGCTATCGGCATTGTAGTGGTTGAAGCAATATATACTCTATTTTGGTTATCACATTAAATTAAAAATGCTTGTACTAATTACTATGCAGTTTAATTTACTGATAACATATTATACAACGGGTTTTAACTCGGCCGTTTTAACTGTCACGTAAAGAAAAGCTATCATAACGCTGGCAATACGATAACATGTCAAAATCAATATGGTTTTCCCAGGTGAAATAAAGCCCCAGTTCCAATGGTTCAAATCATTAAAACAAAAATAAAATATGAATTAAAACACTGTGTAGTCTGCGTTAAGCGACTAACTTACTGTTGGTAAAGCTTTTATAATAAGAACTTGATATGAGGTGGAAATATTCTTTACTGGGTTTCTCGTATTGTCAACGGTATTTTTTATGGCAAGGAGTAGGCAGAAGAGCACTCAGGCAACCTGTTTAGTGAAATTAGAGATCCATAGACATTTGAATTCTTAAGACTATAATCTCAAGACTGTAATCCTGAGACCTCAAATGCGTTGCCAACCCTCAGAACTAAGATGGAATGCCTATATGATAGTAATTTCATCGGTTGTCATATCCCCTCACTGGAACACAGCAATGCGAACACTGATGCTTGGCGGTAGGTTATTGGATAAGATGGTGTTAGCAATCAATCAATCAAATTCATGAAATCCTACACGCCGATTTTAATATAACTAACATGTTAAAGCTGTCTCTCTTTTCTTTGCTGCTATATTTAGCAATGTTCAAGCAATCAATTTTACTTTTAATGCTTCCATGTAATATGATTAAATTGGAAGTAATATCATGAATAATTTTATTGATAACTGTAGCGATTTCAAAAGGCTTCTCGTCCAACGACGGTATTTAATTAACTTTTCTGTTGCTCATTTAATGATATTTTTTAAGCCGTTGGGATGGTAATAAAACGAAACCTAGCAAAAGACTATTAATAAGTTCACGTAGGCTCAATGATTTAGTAAAATGTCAATCAAATATTTGCAATGTATTTTTAACATGAAACGAGAAAAGAGTGAAAAAGACGATTTGGGATTTTGTATGGACCCTATCCCCACGCTCCAACAGTTAGGGATGCATGTCTATAATATTAATTAGGACCCAAAAAAGACTTGAACTAGGACCCAAAGAAGCTTCAAAATCGATGGAGTTTATTTAATGAATAATACAGTATGTTGTTAACCAAGGGATGAAAACACCTTTTTCACCAAAGATGTTTTGGCGCTCGAGCAAAGTGATTCCGTACGATACGATTACGATTTTCCAAGAAACACGTCGCACAATCGTCATCTTAACCTCGTGAGGCCCATGTCAAATTTTACTAGTTCAAAAATGAACCTTGTGTAAGTCAACTAAAGTTTAAAGTCACTTTGACAAATGTCCTAAATTTAGGCCGTTGGGCCGTACGAGGATAATAAGAAGCATTTACTATTATTTCACCGACACTCAGGCTTTTTCTAGGCGCAGGAGTTCAGATTTCGTGATTTTCACAAGTCTAACCCAACCTAACCTTCGTTTTTAGGGCTCCATTGTCAAACTAGGAACCCTTATAGTTTCGCCATGTTCGTCCGTCCATCCGTCCGTCCATCCGCAGCCTAGCGCAGAGACTCTTAGTACTAGAAAACTGTAGTTTGGCATGAATATGCATATTAGTCACGCCAACATAGTGCTGTGTAACGTGGTGACGTAATTTTTTCCTCGTCTACCCTATAGTGTGGGGTGTCGTTGGAAAGGTCTTTAAAAAATATTATATATGGGTTTGTGGGAACAGTTTCTTGATTACGTAATCCGTTTATGAAATATTAAGCTTTAAAGCGCTATTTTTTGTAAGACTCAAGTAAAATTCGGTGAAAGATGGGGACACCAGTAAAAAGACGTCATGTTGCCAAGATCTTAACTGCGTCATGTTTCATTTCTGTTGGTGGGTGGGTACATTTGCCCATTGTCCTTTGCTAAATCGTAAGTCCTCTCTTGTACTTAATGCTTCATTTACACGAGTTTAGTACTCGTTAGTGCTAGCACTCCCTACTTGAGCATTGCAAGTGTGAATAAGGCAACAAAATATTAAATGTTCGTCATAAGAGCAAGTGGACTAAATGCGAACTTATTTACTTAACGACAAGCAAGTTAAGCATCACAGCACAAACTATCAGTCTCTTCTTAAGTTTCTTACATTTGCCAAGTTGCATAGCACAGGTTACATAGCGGCCCTGGGTTTAAATCCCAGTAAGCGCATTTTTTATTGAAACAAAATCCACAGCTCAATATATAACAAATATAAAAGAAGTATTATGCATGTAAATCACCGGCTTATTATGGATTTACATTTTATAATTGTTTTATCAGCGCGATATTTGATTTATCAGCGCGAAAAATTTGTCTCCGAGTCTTGAATGTTTTCTATGTATTTCTCTATATAAGTAAGTTTATCGTTATCTAGTACCCATAGTACAAGCTTAGTTTTGGACCAGCTTAATTTGTCTAAGATTGTCCCCTGATATGTTTATTTTCAGTATAGGATGGGTCACCTCCGCTCTCAGTGCGTTTGCGGCATTGCCGTCAGAGGGGTTACCATGACACGCAAGAAATTCTGTTTTGGATGAGTATAAAAGACAGAGCTATAGCAGTTACACGGCTCCATCTCTTTCTCTGACTGCAAACTGAATTGCTTAGCTATGTCACCTGTAAGATCGTTATTTTTTCCAAGACATCAAAAAATGCAAGTTGTACGAACAATACTAACCCGTGTAAACGTAGCTTAACAAAGCAGCCGATTGCTCATTCATTAAATATCTCGATTATGAAATTCTAATTGAGATTTGTAAACTTTGTCTTCCAAAGAACGGAGTTTCGGCAATTATTGTTAACAGGCTGATGTTTTATAATACTCAATTATATCATCCCAACGTAATGGCTATTCATTGGAATTTTGTTTGACGCGAACTTGGATCGAGTAGAAGCCTCAGACGTGAGAAGTTTTATAATAAACACCCTTTGACATTTAAATCCTTTTTAGCTAACGCATTTCTATGAATAATAAGAGTCGTTTGATATTGCTGCTAGCACCGTTGTAAGTACGATAAGTTTCGGCGTAAACGATTCGGCATGATGTTAAATGTTCGATGTTCTATGTAAGAGTACGACCCAACGAAAATGTTGACCACTTTGGTGCTTTATGATAATAAGCTTCAAAATTAAGATCAAATGACAATAACATTCATAATGACATGGTTCTAAGTATGTCCAATATGTTTTATTGGGGGATTTTAATCTGATTGGATAAGAACTTCATATCCAAAACACAATAAGGTTAAACCATAAATCGGAACGCATAATAAATAAACATTTACAAATAAATCCATACTACCTGCCCCCTATTTCGCCATCTTAACAATGACACGTGACGTGTGACAATTCGGTATACATTGCAAAGTTAACACGCAGATACTGGGTTTCATATAAGCTGCGCCATGTACACTGAAATGTCACCTGTCACCTATTCATTATCAAGGTGGTGAAATAGGTTGCTGAAACCATTACAAACGACCTTAGTCAATTTTCAAAGGTCCTTTCTTCCTCGTTGTCTCAACTTTGGAATGAACTTCCCTCCACGATGATTCCTTGGTACTATGACTTGTCCTCATTTCATCATATCAGCCGAAAGACGTCCACTGCTGGACATAGGCCTCCCCCAAGGCTCTCCACTTAGACCGGTCTTGTGCCTTCCGCATCCATCGCGATCCCGCGATCCTTACGAGGTCGTCGCCCTCGGTCGTTGTCCTCATTTAAACGCGGTTTAAAAGGAGTATTCATTGAGGCAACAACTTGGTTGTGCCCTTGGCATTGCATATGTTCGCGGAGACACGCACTGACGTGTTCCCCGCAATCATCAGGAAGCGGTGCACCTCGCTCATGCGCCGCGTGCGCTCCAGCGCGAACGGCATCGTGAGTGCGCTGGCGCAGCGGTGGTACTCTCCACTCCTAGAGCGCTGGGTTCTTTTACATGCCACCGTTGTCGCCGCACCCCCTCGTTTTTAGTTTTTTTTTGTATTTGTCTCAGTATAATTATCTCATAGTCTTAAATGTAGTTAATCGACTTTTTGTTATGTAATTTTTTATACAAATTTTAATTTAAGGACATTTATATTTAATTATTTGACATTCCAATTATTCTATGGCACGTTATTTATTGTTGTTATTCAAATTTCATGTATCTAACATAGATTTAAGCCATTGTAACGAACGCATTTATATGGAGCTTCGGTCTGAAATAAAAATTATTTGAATTTGAATTTGAATTGCCGATGTTTATGGGCGACGGTGACAGCTTACCATCAGGTGGTTCGTCTGCTCTTTTGCCATTTATCGCTATAAAAAAATCTAAGTGCGTAGTGTTATTTGTGATCAATGTGATCATCGTCTTGCTTGCTAGCAAGCTTATCTATATATGTATCGTCGATGGCCAAACTGCAATGCACGTTGCTATAATAAACCTGGCCTCCGACAGGATGAAAAATTGCTTGACCTATATTCATAAATATGATTTCAAAATCATTACCCTTCCTGTGCTTCGCCGTAGTGGGGTAAAAATGTGACATGCTAACGATTCCAGTCTTGAGAATGCATATGTATATAGGTTTCAGATCATACTTATTACCAAGTAGTATACATGTGCTCATTTGCTTAATTTATGACATAAATAATCATTGCAACCAGGATTAGTTTCTTTCTAGTCGCGATTCTGCAGAATGAAATGAATAATATAAATGTCCAGCATAAATGCCAATTTGCTAAATAAGGTCAATCTCACTTTGATGGTTCAGGTAAAGTTAGAGTTGCGTCAAGGCACGAAGCTCTGCTACTATGTAGAATAGGTAGAAGCTCCGCAAAACGGAGCGTCGTCAATTTCGTTTTAACAATTCTTTTATTTTTTAACCATTATGTTAACCGTGCTTATATCAAATGTACGAGTATTATAAGGTGACTGTTGCACTAAATTTGTTCATTATGCAATTACAGATTATCACTACTGATCATTTTGGTTTCAAGAAATTGTTTTTTACCTGTATATCATTTGATTATTATAAAAGTCATAAATGTTTTAAAACACCAAAATCGCCTTTAAAAACGTAAAAGGCTGATGTCGGTTTTTTTCGACTTCAGTTGGACTAACCTATTAGGTAGTTGCCTACAATTAAAAAAAATATTTTTTTGTGCTTTTCTTAAGGCGATTTTTGTTTTTTAAAACATTTATTTTATTTTATAAACATTAGTGATCATGATGTTTACGCTGTTACGTAGTCCCACTTCTAAGTTGATATGATTTTTTAAGTTATATCACGCGCGCCGCAAACAACGCCGCGGGAAAGTCATAGTCATATTTCAACAAGTAAATATGTTTCGTTATAGTCGCTCAACTATCTTAATCGATATACCTTAACGCCACCCTAGAAATATGTGGCCATCTGTGGTCTTCATCATCAGTTCCACTTCACCAAGACAAGTGATACTTTCTGAATGCAAATGCTAAATTTGTTACTAAAAATACTAAAATCGCTATATGTTTGCCTACAATATTTGAAGAGTTTCCTCAATTTTTCACTGATCCCCTCATTAGATTCAGATTTAGTGATAATGCGATCACCTCGGAAGTATACTCTATCAAACCAAAAAATAATTTTCGAAATCGGTCCACGATTGACAGAGTAATAGGTGAACATACATAAAAAAATGCATACAGTGGAACGTATAACCTCCTTTTTCGAAGTCGGTTAAAAATTAGGCAATTTGTAAACAATAACTAAACATACTGTAGTCAATGTTCGTTTCGTTTATAATAATGACTGGGACAAGTTTAAATTTCATAATGCAATTCGTATAAAAGCCATATAAAAGATATTAGGTCCATTTCATTACAATACCAGAGCCTCACACTGCGCCAAGCATTTAACATAAACAACACCATTTCACGGATACACCGCCCTGATTTGTTGCTATCCAAGCACTCAGCTAAAAGGGTTGCAAGACGGATTAGTCGAGTTTTTACTCGCTGATTAGTCGCCATTAATCCATGCCCCAGTGCCTGGTGTTTAATCATAAACATATTGCGTCGTAGAGATAAATAATGCCGCAGACTGCAGTGCGCGGTTTACTGGATTAGATATACAGCCAGTTTTAAAGTGGTTTAGTTTATGAAGACCTTGCCTTGTAGCTTCTTTATCTGTAAATGGTTTATGAGAAAACAGGTGTGCTTGTTTGATTAAATTTTTGCAATATAAGTGCAGTTTTATAAGGCATTTATACATTTGCTACTGGCTTGCGTCATTAAACGTTTTAAAAAAATTAAATGTTCATCACATGACAAACAATAACAAAGATATTAATTATTAATATTCGTTTTCATATTTTATTATGAACCACAAAGACTATTAATGAGTTTATTTAAAGTATATAGTGGCCTGTGAAAGTTCATAAAAAACAGAATTCTCTTGGAAAAATTCGCTAGCTTAACTTTGCCTGTGAATAAAGATACAGTACTTAGAAAAATGGAAAGAGAAAATAGTGTTTTTTTAAACCAGAAAGGCACTTAAAAAACAAAAGTGCTAAAAATGGTAATAATAACATGACCAGTAAAAAGTAACCTAGAAATTTCGCCGGTCACCAGCCAAAATAACAAAACTACATTTTGATTTAACTTCAACCGCTTTTATCAACGTTTATCCTAAATTCTACTCTGTTATAAAAAAAAAAACCAAGCGGACTATTTCTTCGAGCAACGTACTTTATACTAAACTCGATACTACTATTTTGAGAACTGTATATAAATAGAATGTTTTGGCTTTATGACTAAAATTTAACGCGTCCTCATTTAACCCGACATGCTAACGGTGAGTTCTCAAATTCATTTAACTGCAATGCAGGTAATAATTTAAAATATGTTCAGTGTGAATTCACTTAAATAATTCGTCTTCGTTCGCGTCGAGGGTAGTCGATTCACTCAACGAACTCAATTCACAAATCAACAAACGAATTTGTGTTTGAAAGTCATGAAAAACAGCGCACAGGGTAATAAGCAGTGATTGGAATAGGCAGAATTAATTAATTTAAAATTTGCACAAGGATATAATATAAATAATGTAAACCTGGAATTCAATAAAAATAAATAAATATTTTATTCGGTTGTAACCACTCTACATTATGTCCTTTTGCGAACTTTAAGTAAATTTGCTCTGTCTATACCGATCACTGAAAATAAGCCTGACACCAATACGAGTTGCTTTATTTTATAGTTATTTTTTCCTTCGTTATTGTTATGCTTTGTTTTTTTTACAAGCACCCAAAAAACTTACTATAACTCTCGCGCTGACAGCTGTCAAATCAGTATAAAATGTGGGTTTGAGACATGTTTGGAGGTCTTCCGGTAATCTTCGAGGAGGGAAGATGGCCGATTGAAAGATGTCCGGCTTTTGATTTTGATTTATTCTGTTTACTGTTTTACTCTACTCACTCACTTGACATTGGCGAAATCACTGCGTTTATCGCGGTGGACCGCCATTAATAAAAAAAGCAGAAGAAGAGACATGTTTGATCCTTGACAGAAACGCGTGGAGCTGATGTCCCATGAGCTTCTATTTAGCCCTCAAGATAAAATACTATTATACCGAAAAATGTATGTGATATCCATGGCTTCTTTCTCTAAAAAGTCCATGGGAGTGTCTTTTAATAACTCGACATTGGCGATATACACCTTAGCAGGAGTAAAAGCAATTACATACATACATAAAGTGAAACGTGAAATGGAATTGACGACACGCTAGCCTAGTTGGGAGTGACCCTGCCTTCGAAGCTAGGGGTCCTGGGTTCAAATCCCGGTAAGGGCAGACATTTGTGTGATGAGCACGAGTATTTGTTCCTGAGTCTTGGATGTTTTCTATGTATTTAAGTATATATTTCTCTATATAAGTAAGTTTATCGTTGTCTAGTACCCATAGTACAAGCCTAGAGCTTAGTTTGGGACTAGCTCAATTTGTGTGACATTGTCCTGTGATATTTATTTATTATTTATTTATAACATCACGCCTTCATTCCCAGATTGGGGTAGGCAGAGCTACAGAAATACCAACAACTCTAAAAAGACATGTTAATAATTCTGTAACCACATTTTGCACAAGTAAGCTGAGATATTAACTAGTGTATTAGTGACAGGTGGCAAGCCCATCGCCTAACAATACTAGAAGCCTCTAAAAGCAATTAATTGAAATAAAAGGCATGTTTAAGGTTATATTTTGTAGTGCATGACAGCTGTCACCTCTAAGAACGGCGTGAATATTAAATAACTTGCTAGAAACATTATTATTCTATACTGATCTTCACAGATTAAAGGCATGAAATTATCTTATCTAGTAATCTGCCAGCTCCTTGTGAGCCAAACGGACGTCATTAATTATGAAAGCTGCTCGGATATTCCAAGATGACCGTTAAAGTGACAAATACGAAGATCAAAGGGCTCGGGAAATGATGCTCTAATAGACGGGAACGGAAGGAAGACTTATCTCGGTTATGTTTGAAGTTCTGTTTATGTTTGTGGATACGGAAAGAAAGGATGTTTGTACACTCATCGCAAGTATTTATCGATAGGAATATTTACCTCCCAAATTTTATGGTTTGGAATGTATGTTTATGTTATCTGTAAAAGTAGATAGTGTAGATACTGATTAAGAAGATCCTCTATTTTTAGAAATATAAGTTTTTTTATGTGGTTACAGAATTATAAACAAGTCTTTTTAGAGCGGTTGGTATTTCTGTAGCTCTGCCTACCCCACTCTGGGAATGACGGCGTGATGTTATGTTTATGTTTGTATTGTATAAAATATCAGGAGACAATGTCACACAAATTGATTTAGTCCCAAAGTAGGACCTAGCTTTGTACTAAGAATACTAGGTAACGATGAACCTACTTATATAAATACTTAATTAGATATTAATAAAACATCCAAGACTAAAGATCAAATACATAAATATAAGAGTACAATTTCACACAAATTGAGCTAGTCCCAAACTTGGTTCTAGGCTAGTACATACTAAGGACAAAAATACTTATATTAATACCTACTCACTAAAATACAAAGGAAACACATCACATCACATCACATGTTTTATATTTGCCGATACTGGGAGTCGAACCCGAGTCCGCTAACTTCGTAGGCAGAGTCACTTATTAAACGTGTCGTTATTTTCCGTAAGTACTTATTTAGTAAATCGGTATAGTTATCAATTCGTCATTGAAAATCTAACTGTTTTTTTCTGTCACTTTCTTTAACATACTTTTTGGACCAAAATGGCTTGCTTAAAGATATTAGTCCTGTGTTTTGAACGCGAGAGACCGCATCGGTGTAGGGACGAAAACCTTTTATTTTTCATTAATTTTGAATAGCCAGTGTGGTATGTCGGAGTTCTAGTATTTTCACTTATGTAGAAAAAGGGACGGTACGACCGTGAGTGACATGGGTAATAGGCAAAGAAAGCGAGTGAGGTTTCTAAGGGGGGAATAAGTAGGCGCTTAGTCTCAGCCCTTCTTAATAAAACGGAACCCTAAAAATGAAATGGCATGAGTCTCTACTTCGCTCTAAATGTAAATCAGTGCTTGACGAAAAATATATTGGAACAAGTTTTGTTTATTGGCTATTTATGACAGTACCATGCTAATATAAGATTTGTTTCGAAAATATCTGACGAGTTCTTACTTATTTTAGCCCTAATGTTGCGTAATGTATTATTTTGGTGACTCAGTAACTACAAGTACACTCGCTAGATTGTGAATATCATATGTTATTAGATATTTAACAATTGCACAAGGTATTTTATGTTGTCTTTTCAATCTAAACAATTACCTATAACCGCAGTCACCCGGGTTTTTGGACATTCTTTGTTTAAGTGTCAAAACACCAACCGAACACCTTAAATATATCTAATATTTTTTTAAACAAAATACGGTTTATTTGTGAATTACAACAAGAGGCGATTATTTTACGTTTGATTTACTTATAGTGCATTCATGGAAAGCAAAACATTTTTTTTGTAGATTGACTTTTCTATTAATCTCGATAGAAACATACATATATACACAAAATCACGCCTTCATTCCTAGAGTGGGGTAGGCAGAGCTACAGAAATACCAACAACCCCAAAAAGACTTGTATGAATCCTGTAACCATATTTTGCACAATCAGGCCAAGAAGTTTACTAGTGTATTAGTGACAGGTTGCAAGCCCATCGCCTAACAGTACTACAAGCCTTTATTCCCTTAGTAGCTTACGACATCCACGGGAAGACATGAAGTGGCACTATTCTAACCCGGCAACCACACGGACCTATCGACGCGGAATCGACGTTAGCTGATCAAAAAACTCTTTATGTCTACGCAATAAGAGCGAAAAGACGTCGAATCGACTCGGCTGACGTCGGCCGGCAACGGCGGAGCCGAACGACGTCTTTTCACTCTTATTGCGTAGATATAAAGAGTTTTTTGATCAGCTAACGCCGATTCTGCGTAGATAGGTTTGGGGAGACCCTAAGTTTGTCTGACTACCTTATAAATAGTTAGGCATGTTGCTGGTTGGCAACAGTTATTTTCAAAAATAAAACAGATGTAATCACTTTCAAACGGTTCTCCGTTAAATTTAATGGTTCCATGTTAAATGTATTTAAACCATTAATTCCATAAAATACCATATACTAGATAACTATAGGGGTTCTTCTCAACACTGTAAAACATATAAACGTATTGTCTATGTTAAAATAATAGCTCTAATATACTTAACAGTAATGGGGGTTGAGTTAAAAACAATACCAAAACACTACAAAACCCTTTTGCCCTGTAGAATAACCCCTGGTCTACTTTGGGGAATGAAATCGTTTTATAATAACTAAAGTCCGCTCTATAAAGTACAATTTGAACTTGCAAGGTACTCCTTCGATCGGGCTAACTTAGTTCATAGTTTAGTAAGTTTGCGAGTAGTTGGATAGTTTACTCTGATGTGTAAATGAAGCTACTTCAAGGTGTCGTTCGATGGATATCTTAATTTGTTTTGGCTTAGTTATTTGATACCGAGTTGATAGCAATTTTTATGATAAAAACTCTAACAACGTTTATGAAGAAGGAAATTATTGAATAAATAATCATATTCTTGTCTCGCGTCATAATTCTACTAACAGCTTCATTATGTGACAGTTGCATAATTATCTATTATAATATCGGAAACAGTTGAGTACTATAAAACACAGATAAAACAGCTTTAGGCTTAGCTTGCATTGACTTATCCCCTATTACATTTTTATAGTTTTCAACTTGGTTACTTTAACTGTAAAGTTTAAGAAATGTCATAACGCAAACTCCTACTGCCGCACGCGCATCGCTCATGGCGGTGTGGCGCTATACGTACGCGAGGGTATAAAATATAGACAGCGTAATGACCTACTTAGCCTCGCCGTTCAGTTTCACTTCGAATTTGCGGCTATAGAAGTAACTTGTTTAAAGCTTATAATTGTTGTTTTATACAGAACTGGAAATGGTGAATTTGACATTTATTTGCAAAATTTAGAGCTATTGTTAGGTAAGCTTACTGACGAAAATAAAAGGTTTATTCTAGTCGGTGACCACAATGTGGATTACCTAACTGATAATCGCTTCAGACGGCAGGTTGACGATATATTGTTTAGCTATCAGTGCACTAACATTGTTACTTTTCCTACTCGCGTGACTCCCGACTGTGCGTCGTCCATTGATTGTGGAATAGCAAATCATGCCTGCGACTCCCTTACTGTGTCGCCAGTGGACACTGCAATTAGTGATCACAATGCACAGCGGTATGAGTTTGAAGTGGATTGCGATTTTAAAGGTACTAAGACTAATAAATTTATCGAACGACGTATTTTTAATAATGAATCTTCTTATTTATTTTATTGTGACATTTATAATTATAATTTTGATTTTATCTATAATAACACCTATGACATTAATACTAAATTTAATAAGTTATTTAATATTTTGATTTACTATATTGATATTCATTTTCCGATTAAAACAATAAAAATAAAGAAAGAGTCTGCTGTGCCATGGCTGACTGATGAGGTATTGGAGTACACACGCAAACATAGCGATTTACATGAAATAAGACGCCAATACCCTAACAACCCCATCATCTCGGAGTGTATTAACAAATACTACGATTTAATAAGGTCCACAACGCTGCGTGCTCGGCAGAACTACATCCAAAACAAACTTAGAGGTAGTTCAAACCCGGCAAAGGAGATTTGGAAAGTGGTAAATGACGAAGTAGGAACCAAAGCTAGGTCACATAACCTATGTCTCAGGGACCCAACGGGCAAAGTTGACGTACCGGATATCGAGGTTCCAGATAAATTCAATACCCATTTTATTAATATAGCGTCTAAGTATACGATTGCTAGTGATCAGTCTAGATGCAGACACTATCTCCGCAACCACCTAAGTGATCTGGACGTGCCTATGTTCAGCTTGCCTACAGTCACGCGTGACACTTTGGACGAAGTGCTGCGGTCCTTATTAAAAACGCGTGCCGTAGTGGACACATATGATATATCATTAAATATTATTTTATGTATATGGCCTATTATATCAGATATATTATTAGTATTAATAAATACAATATTTGTAACTGGTGTTTACCCTGACGTGCTGAAGAGTACCAGAGTGTGCCCTGTCTTCAAGGGAAAAGGGGACAAGTGTGATGTAAACAATTATAGGCCCATAACAATAGTGCCCACCATTTCAAAATTAGTCGAGTCCATCCTTTCGTCGCATATCATGACCCACCTTGAAGACAATGATTTGCTTACAGACCGTCAGTTCGCATATAGGCAGAAGATGTCGACGACCACAGCGGCACACAAAATATTTGACTGCATTGTTTCTGGTCTAGACGACAAGTACAAGATGGCTGGTATTTTTTGCGATTTGTCCAAGGCATTTGATGTAATTAATCACCAACTGCTTTTGGATAAGTTGCAACACTACGGTATACGAGATACCAGCCACCAACTACTCTCATCGTTCTTGTCTGATCGGAAACAGGTAGTGAAGTTGTCTGCAAACGGCAAAAGACTGGCATCTGGGCCTGGTGGCGTGCACTTAGGGATTCCTCAAGGATCGGCGTTAGGAAATAGCCTATTTTTAATGTTTGTTAATGACCTTCCAACCGCCATCACAGCTGGCCTTTCGGTGTTGTTTGCAGATGACACCACAGTCGTGGTAAGTGCGCGCACGTATGAGCAGCTGGACGAAAAAATACATGACGCTTGCGAGCAGCTGCAGGGGTGGTTCACAACAAATGGATTGCTTTTGAATGTTGTAAAATCCAACGTCATGATATTTTCGGGCCGCAGTCTTGCTGTTCCTCCGAGCGTGCGTAACAATCCGATGCCTATATGCGACAAGTGTAGGTTTATTGGCTTCACTCTGGACTCGAACCTTAACTGGAAGTGCCATGTTGATGACCTGTGTGTTAGACTGAGTAGTGCAGTCTTTGCGTTGCGTAAACTGAAAATGCTCATCTCTGATGACGCAGTAAGGCAAGTTTATTTTGCACATTTTCACTCCCTTATGTCGTACGGCACTCTTATATGGGGAAACTCCACGGATGCCAACAGAGTAATGCTAATGCAGAAACGTGCTGTGCGTACATTAGTTGGAGTGAAACCTAAACATTCATGCAGGAATCTCTTCGTGACGCACCGCATATTGACTCACTACTCACTTTACATATACCAAGTTATATTATATGTTAGGAAAAATATTGCAATGTTCGCCCGCGTGCACGCAGTCGGCAAGCAGCTCCGCCACTCTGGGCGTTTAAGAACAGTTCCCCGTCGCATGGCACTTGCAGGTAAGAACCCGCGAGTGATTGGTCCCACCTTTTACGAACGTCTGCCCTCCGAACTTAAAAGCGAACCATCTGACAAAGCATTTGGACGCCGGCTGAAAAACCTTTTATTACAAAATCCATTGTACTCAGTCAATGAGTTTCTGGACCTAAAATTATAATTGAGATGTGTTTTATGTGATTCCGTATGTAATGTTGCCTTTTAATTCTGATGTTTTGACATATTATTTTAATGATTGACTTATTTTTATTGCTTGTGCTTTGTGTTCCTATTGATTGATTATGTTTTATTTTATTTTTTATTTTTTGACGATTTCAATGTAATTTCTTATACTTTGACATAACACGCAATGTATACTGTGACTTACTTTGGAAAATAAATATAAAATAAAATAAAATAAAAAAATACGAAAACAATGGGTGTGATGTCGAATGAAATATAACGTATCCCAACTTCACAGCAGTGTAACAGCAAAATTGTGGAGCAGTTTTCACAAACGCTCACTGCCGCTAACTCTCTCTTCTTAATTACAAGGGACGAGGTGAATTCGATTCCCTTTACGTTCTCGAGCCACGCTGTAACGCTAACTACCGACATGCAGTATAACTAGATATATGTACCTTTGTTGATCATGGGTACAAAGACAAAATACTAGGTATGAAGCATTTGCAAGCATCAAAGAACTCATGAGATATTTTTATCAGGCAGAGAATAGTGACAGCTTAGGAGTCCTTCATGTTATAGAATCAGAAATCAACCCAGTCCCAGTGTCCTTAGCATGTGGTATGGACACCAGATTAAAATTAAACATACTTATTTAAAGTAAGTAACGGACAAACAAAAAGGAATAAAATTCTGACATAAACAAAAGACCTGTTGTCACGAAATGGTTTAAATTCAGCGTTATGCTCGCATTCAAACCAACACTGGTCTTCAAGAGCATGTCAATAAATAAATATTTAAAAAATAATAATTAAGAAACTAAAACCGTTTTCAAAAATCAACAAAAAACTTCTTTCAAAATGATAGGTAATTATAAGTAAAATAGGTCAGTCTAACTGAATTCGGCTGTTCGTTAAAAATATAGAGGGACGCCGACTTTATTCAAACTGACATATTCTATCACTAAAAAAAAGTTAATTGTTGTTTTTTTTTAAGTTTTTAGTTTTAAAACATTTATTTCATACATTTTAGTGATCGTTATAATAATATGGGCATTTTAATTATAAAGTGTAAATGTAGTTAAAGAAAAGTTAAAAAACGTTAATTTTTGTCAGCTTTGTGACGAAATTAGCCATAAATTTATATGGCCAATTTAAAAATGCCCTAATACTGTTAAATCGTCCACGTAAATTTATTTCTTTAATATTTGAGGAGTTATCTAAATTCCTCACGGAAGCCCTCATCCGATACCAACTTGGTGGCAATGGAACCACCAAGCAAACAAACAAAAAAAAGTCAAATTTCTATCCACAATTGACGGAGTAAGCGCGTAACAAACGCACAAAAAAACATACAGTCGAATTATTAACCTCCTCCTTGTTAGAAGTCGGTTAAAAACATCCATAACCCAGGAAGAACATTTATTATTTTTTTAATTTATCACATACATTATTTGCTCTTACCGTGGATTGAACGCAAGACCGCTAGTTTTGTAGTCTGAGTCACTAAGAACCGTGAAGGTCGTCAAGGAAAACTTGTTTGCAATTTATTAGTTTAGTCACTACCATAAATTTATTTCATTATTAATTAGCTTTGTTATCTTATATTGTGTTGTTCTATTTGTTAAATTACTGCTGTTTGTTTCCGCTGAAATAAATAAATAAATAGATAGCTTTTGCTCGCAACTTTGTCCGCGTAATGAAATGGATCAAACTTTACCCACCCCATCACGGTTAAAGTTATTTTAGATCCTAAGTTAATAATGTAATCTTTAAGTTTAATCAGTTAAATATTGATTGTTGACCTATTTATTTTTGTATTCTTTCCTCTTGTTTTGTAATCATGTGGGGCCTGTAACACAAGGCGTCCTAGCTCAGTCCCCAGAGCCGCTGCTTCACGTTGTAGTTTTATTTTTACGTAATAAAAAAAATCACAGTCCCTATGAGGCCGGTCCTCAAAGTGCATGACCTCTCTAAAGCTTATAAACCTTTAAATGCGGTACTAACATAGTAAGGTGACAATAGAGCACCTTTAAATAAAATCAGATTGAGTTTTCAAACATGTCTCAACATAAAAAGCACCCCCTCCCCCCGTTAGGAGATGAATTTCAATCAAATACAAAACACGTCTTCCATAATTCTGTGAAACAATGTTTATGCAAGATTTGAAGTAGTTGATTCGTTGCAAAGAATTGGTCGACCCAGGAATTTGTGTATCGGATGCTTACGTCATACAAAGTTAGCGGTTTAGGCTATGCTTTGATCCAAGAGGTATATATATAGATTTATAAATTATACTGTGTGCTTGCATATTCTTCGGGCAGCCAATGGGGCAACGTTATTCGAAAGCTACGTATTGCATTTTCGAAATATTGTGTTATATTGTGAGTAAAGTATAACTAGAGTACCTAATAATAGCGTACTCGACTGTCTTATATTTGGTACTAGCGACCCGCCCTCGCTTCGCTCCGGATTAAAGTATTATACATATAAACCCTCCTCTTCAATCACTCTATCTATTAAAACCGCATCAAAATCTGTTGCGTAGTTTTAAAGATTTAAGCATACATAGGGATATAGGGACAGAAAAAGCGACTTTGTTTTATACTATGTAGTGATGCTAGAGAGATTTAATGCGGTAGACTGCCAAGTACTATGAATACTTTGATTTAACTTTACAAACCATATAACTTTTTGCAATAATTACGTTCTAAAGGATGTAACACCTACTTGGTTAGGCTGTTATTTCTAAACCAGTGAACGTTTACTAAAATTTAAATTTAATTTATTTTGAAGCTGGATTTGGAAAGGTCTTCCCAATGACAGACATAGCATTTATAACGGGTAATAGGCAATCCTCTTACACTGACACGAGAGGCTTCAGTTTCGGTTTTGTTTCTGCCAATTTTACTAATGGTTTCATTTATTTCTTGTAGCACCTCATAGAGGAATATAGTAACTTTACAACGTTTTTATTTTCATATAATGTTGAGTCTTAGTAATTAAATTTACAGAATAAGTGAATTATTAGTTTTATTATGTACGGACTTCAAGAAGAGCAGTAGTAGTCAACGATTTTTAGGGTTCCGTAGCCAAATGGCAAAAAACGGAACCCTTATAGATTCGTCATGTCTGTCTGTCTGTCCGTCCGTATGTCACAGTCACTTTTTTCCGAAACTATAAGAACTACACTGTTGAAACTTGGTAAGTAGATGTATTCTGTGAACCGCATTAAGATTTTCACACAAAAATAGAAAAAAAAAACATAAATTTTGGGGGTACCCCATACTTAGAACTGAAACTCAAATATTTTTTTCATCAAACCCATACGTGTGGGATGTCTATGGATAGGTCTTCAAAAATGATATTGAGGTTACTAACATCATTTTTTTCTAAACTGAACAGTTTGCGCGAAAGACACTTCCAAAGTGTTGAGATGTGTGCCCCCCCCCTGTAACTTCTAAAATAAGAGAATGATAGAACTAAAAAAAATACATGTACATTACCATGCAAACTTCCACCGAAAATTGGTTTGAACGAGATCTAGTAAGAAGTTTTTTCTTAATACGTCATAAAAACATTGATCAAAGCTACAACGAACTTTTATATTATGTTACTTGCTGCTACGGAACCCTTCATGGGCGAGTCCGACTCGCACTTGGCCGCTTTTTTATTACTGGTATTTGAACATAGGGGTTTCAAAGGTAATTTTACTAATTTCTTTTAGAATCATAATACCTATATTATAAAGTAAAAATTACAAAATACTTATTCTCCTAAAAAAAGTTCACATCAAGGCCCGTTTCACAGAATATTAATATTTCTGCATGGCTACGAAACATACTTGACAATCGTGTAAAAAACTTGTCCTAGTGACACAGTTGTGTCGAAACGGAAGGGCTTCACAGCACCATGCATCCCGTTCACTTTTAGCTTGTATCCAAGTCAAGAGAAAGAGACAAAGTTATCGTAACGTGCCTCGAAATTTGGGGTAGGGCCCAGCGTCAATAAAAAGTCGTTTTTTATGACCGCCAAACCGTGAAGCGTTGTAAATATTGTATGCCATTTGTGTGGAAATGACGATAATGCGGCTATGTTATAGGAGACACTCGCACAGTCAACGGCAATAATATATTATACAAAATCGGCTCAAAAAATTCTTGCAAGTTCTTTTACAAGATGCATTAAATACTTTCATTATGTTTTTGGGTGTTATGTGCGATAATATATTATTGTTATGTAGTGTTTGTGTGTTGAAACTGTTATAAGTGGGCCTAGGCAACGTGCATAATGCTTAGATTTCGATTTTCGAAAATCGTCAAAATATTGAAAATTTACGTAAGCTGATGACAGATCGAGTCGGCATCTTATGTCAACTCCATACATCTAGAGTGGGTTACATGGAGTGGCATAATCATTGCTTAATGTAAAAAAAAAATTGCAAGAAAAAACCAACATGACTTAACTAATCTACAAGATAGATGTTTATTAAATTCAGTAATATCAGCCTAAAAGTATGTTAAAAGAAAAGATTGAAGACTAAACAACTTTATGCGCTTCACAGGTCATACCATCTCGGTTAGATAGAAAAGAGAAACGCTGCTATCATTTCCATCTTAGCTAAAGATCTGGCCTGGGATTCGAACGATATCGTATTTGACGTGTTTCCGTATTGTCAACGTTTTCTAACCTCTTACGTCATTTACAATAATGGCGACTGTGACATAAACGATTCTAAAACACGTCAAACACGATATCGTTGTAACGCAGTTGAATAGAGGCCCTGTTTTCATGTATCAAATCTTTCGGATTGTTTTAAACTTTCACGACATGAATAGTTAAACGGGATTATTATAAACAAAACGATCACTGAACGGTTTACTCACATATTATTCAGGTACTTAACGGCCAACATGTTTAGGCCTCGAGTCCTAACCTGGCTAATATGTCCTTCGTATCGTATCGCTTTGTTTATAAAACCCGCCAAGTGCCAGTCGGACTCGCACACCGAAGAGTTTCGTACCTTTAACTACCTATAAAAAAATAGACTCTATACCTTTGCTATATGTTTTACATGAGTAGTACCGGTGTCGGTTTGTAACCAAATCTTGCAAAAATGGCATAAAAAATCACGTTTGTTGTAAATCCTCCTTAAAAAATTATTTTAGTTTGATGTAACCATTTATTTTAATTGTCAATATTAATACTGAAGATACGGCCTGGTGACTGACAAACAGACGGAAAGACAGTGGAGTCACAGTGATACTCGCACAAGTTTAAATTTTGAAATTTTATTATATTGCGTGAAATAAACACCTACCTACCTTAAAGTTTCAACGGTGCCGGTGTTGCAACGGTGATCATGAGAAGCTCCCCGCTAGTAATAAAATGTTTATTCTAAGCTATGAAGTCCCATTCGAGTATAAAGTACCTGGGGCGTTCGGGCTCGTTCGTCCAGGACATTTAAAATGCTGTTTTGGCAGTGTGTTGATCATTCTATCTGAAGGGTTTACTACGTTTTGAGAAAATAGAGGAGACCAGCACCGTCTGTGCGAGCACTAACACCTTAAAATTCACAATATTATTTTTTAATTGTACCTGAGAAAATACCTTTAATTCTCATGTTAATTAATATCTTTCACTCTTTTTAAGATGTATTTCGCCAATGTCGAGTTATCTATAGACACTCCCATGGAGTATCCATGAATATCACATGAGAGGACATTTTTTTTAAATAAATGGTAGTGAGATGGAATGGCAGCACTCTCCTCTCTTTTCAGCCAAGAAGCCCTGAAAACCAGCGTCAAGGCTAGTGAGCCTTGGCTGGGATTCTACACGGTAATAACGATATCGTATTTGACGTGTTTCCGTATTGTCAATGTTTTCATAACTCTTACGTCATTTACAATAATGGCGACTGTGACATAAACGATTCTAAAAATCGTCAAACACGATGTCGTTATAACGCAGTTGAATAGAGGCCCTGACACCTTGCTGAGTGGCAACCATTTCGGTGTTAAATTTAGATTAAGTACCTACTCTAAGTTTGTAATACTTTTTTTTCAAATGTTATGTTATTGTTAAGTTCATTTAACTTTAACACCGAAAAAGCGATTTCTTTCTTTTCTTCTTTCATTCTTTATTGTTCGTTAAAAAAGTGTTTTAAGATTTTTAAGTTAGCTCCACGCGCTTCCGTTAAGCCCCATCTTAAATACCAGGGCCTCCATTCAACTGCGTTATAACGATATCGTTTTTGACCTGTTTCCGTATTGTCAACGTTTTGATAACTCTTATGTCATTTACAATAATGGCGACTGTGACATAAACGATACTTAAACGTGTCAAACACGATATCGTTATAACGCACCTGAATAGAGGCCCTGGTTGTTGCATCAAATCAAAACAATGTCTTAGTTTAGAAAAAGACATATTAATATTGATTTCTATCAATCAATGTGAGGCTAACGAACTGCCCATTCTGCCAAATACAGAAAGGTATTAAGAGATGCGTTTGTTTGGTTTCTCATTTCATAAATTTATGTAATTATGTTCATTAATTTTGTGTGTGTGAAACTTTTTGTGGTTTCACCCAATAGTTCCAATGCTTCCGTTGGTCTTCACCAGTGCTTCCTTTAATGGCAGTTACGCTGAATATGTTTGTTAATAAATGTTTTTATGTTATTACATTGAATACACTCGCGGTCAAATAATACGGGATAGAGTGCGTTTTTCATACTAAAGAGTTTCGAAATATTGGTTTCTCGCTAGTGTTTGCTAGTGTTATGCTTTTAGTGAAATCTGATGATGGATACCCCGTGCATCGATACAGGACTTCCAGAGAGCCTTGGATACCCAACTGATTGAATCTGCGGTTAACGCCGGAATTGTAAATATAAAAAAAGGCAATACAATGGAAGGAAATCCAAATGCTGAACCAAATTCTCTTGCTGTGGTGTTAACTGATCGTGCAATCAGTTAGGTATCTTAAGAAATTTTGACCTGCTCTATTGAACCTCGGAATTCAAGAGAGAGAGAGAGAGACCAAGGCTTTGAAATAGCCTCGTTTGTATGAAAAACGCACTCTGACCCGTATTATTTGACCGCGAGAGTACATTCCGTAACCTAGTGTTGCATGCTTTGCCGAAATTAACACACAAAAATACAAGTAACTGAAATACAAGACGACACGTTGGCTTAGTTGGTTCTTCCTTCGAAGAAAGTGGCAAATTTGCGAAGCAATTTTATCGCTTTTTACAACATTTTTTTACCAAGTACCAAACTTACCCAGGCAGTAAAATGGTCGAATAAAATCTCAATTTGGAAATGGACGCATTCCCTTCAAAAATTCATTAGATCTCGCCAAATAGCACGGTCACGACCACTGGCTTTCAAATATTCATGGAAAGGTCCGAGAAATCTTTTTCTTGTGCTAAGTTGAAGCGGAATCTTTTAAAACGTTTAATTAAAGACCATTCGTTACACCTGCTTCTATTTATTAAAGGTATTTTAAGGAGCAAATTTGTACTGGCATCCTTTTTAAATTAAAAAGCCCAGTGTTTACTTTTCGGTGAGGCCATGGAATCTATACTATGTTGTTATTATTACTTGTGTACACTAATATTACTACTGCTATAAATGAAGAGGAAAGATTTGTACTTTTGTATGTTTGTAACGAATAAACTCAAAAACTACCGGACCGATTTCAAAAATCTTTCACCAGTGGATTTGTATGTTATCACTGAGTAAAATAGGCTATGTTTTATTTTTGTATGTGGACGGAGTCGCGGACAACAGCTAGTAATGTATTGTAAAATAACTTGAATTTCTGTGTATTTCTAACCTACTATTAGTACTGTCTGTGTGTTGTATTTTTGTTATAATTTTGTGTATCTTGTTGGCATTTTGGTTTATCTGTAAGTTCACAAGACTCTTAAACAATAAATAAATAAATAAGTAATTTTTAAAGGTTAACTGGAAGAGATCCCTTAAACAGATAAGTTCGCCTTTGTACATGCCAGCTGCTATATTCTTATCTCTTTTGGTTGTATCATAAAATGATTCCATACATACATATACAAATTAGATATGTAATATTAATAATAAACAATAAGTGTTCATTTCTTTTGACAAATACGGGCTAGTAAATTGTCTGACTTAACTAGGTTAGATTAGGGTGAGCCAAATTAAAATGTTTTATTATATTTATTTAAGATTTTACCACAAAATAATTGTTTAGATACATTTACATTACATTAAAAAAAACCAGTACACCAAAAGAAATTAATATTATCATAGTTAAAGCTTATAATTATTTTGTTTGTGTTTATATACAACCTTCAAACCTTCAAGAAAAGAGTGTAATCTCATTTAAAAGGCCGGCAACGTACCTGTGACTCCTCTGGTGCTGCAGGTGTCTATGGGTGACAATATTCGCTTACCATCAGGCGATCTGTATGCTCGTTTGCCTCCTATTCCATAAAAAAAAAATAAAAAAAAATATTATGTTATAGTATAATAATAAGTTATACATTTTATATTATTAGGTACATTTTTGTTATTCAATACATGTTTTATTAGTTTATTACGAACTATTACTAAGCGTTAAAAAACATAGTAAATGTAATTGCTCAAGATATCGATCTATAAACATAAAAATCGTAATTACGAGTAATTTGATTGAAAGGGAATTATGGAGGCTATTACTCAAATTGAACGTTTTATGTTATCAGAAAACTACTTTCAACATTTAGAGAAGATCAAATTATTTTAACTGAATCTGCAAATATGAGTTAATGAATTCATTATAATTATTTTTAAGTTTTAAAAGGTAAACTGAACTTTTTTATCGAAGTAAAAAAATATACAAAGGAAATTTACCCGTATTAAAAAACATTTAATATTTACGGGTCTCTATCGTTTGACCAAATTATATAAACAATAATTTCATTTGGCTGAATTTCATATGACATAATTCTATATGCCATAACGATAATGTACCATAATATTAATTTGTCATAAAGGCATTTTTTCTAAAATGGAATAAAATAAACCTAACCTAACATATTGGGCTCTATACGACGCCATGTAAAAATTACCTGAAAGGTTTACGATTTCCGAAAAAATGCCTTTATGGCAAATTAAATGATGGTGTGTGATATTAGGGAAAATTAAGGTTATAGCCAGTGAACATTATGGCAAATGAAATAATGAAAAATTAAGGGATACCAATATTTACATTACAGCTATAAGGTATCTTTATAAAGAAAAACTTTAAAGACATTCACAAATTTCAAACAAACTTGCGAATTCGTATCGAAATGTACCTAGCTATTCAAACTGGGCCGAAGTTCCATCTCTTAACTGACAATACTGACCCAATTCTGTTTGTTACAGGCAAAAGGTATGCGGGCTCGGACGGTTCCCGCTACCTTGCTTCTGTTGCTACTGGCATCAGACACATTGCACGCCAACAGACGCAAGCAGAAGGAAAAATACGTCCCAACAACCATTAACATCTGCGACATCAGTGACCGGGACTCCAAAGTCCACTGCTACTGCGAGCATAGCCAAGAAATAAATGAAGCCCTAAAAACAGAATGCTGGGTGTTCAACGGAGGCATACAAAAATCAGATCCACTATGGACAAGCTTTTCCTCCCAGTCAAACATAGAAACGCTTGCGTTCAACGTAAGAGCAGATGGAGGACTAGACTTTATACCCTCAAAAGTTTTACGCTACTTACGACGGCTAAAGCAATTCAGTATAAAACACAGCTCTATACCAAAGATAGAGACAAATACATTCATGAACTTAACATCCATTCAGGAGATGACGCTAACGAAGAACCAGATAATAGTCCTAAATAAGCACTCGTTTTACAACTTGCCAAACCTCACCGTGCTCACGTTGGACGAAAACAAAATAAAGGAATTGGTGACAGAGACTTTTTATGAACTACCGGTGTTACAGAAACTATATCTCACTAATAATAGCATTAGTGTTATACAAGATGGGGCGTTCAGACATCTTGTGAACTTAGCTGAGTTAGAGATAGATAGAAATAATATTGTCACGCTCAAGAAAGAGTCTTTTGACGGACTGGCCAATCTTAAACGGCTGGATTTAAGAAGAAACAAATTAGCTGTCCTGGAGTCTTTCACGTTCACTGAACTGTGGAATCTCCAGGAACTGTTGTTAGACTATAATGAGATTTATATTTTGGCGCAAAGGACGTTTGATGGATTGTCGCTGTTAAGAAAATTAAGCTTAAGTCACAACAAACTTGTGACTCTAGCTGGAGGGTTATTTGAAGGCGTCAGAGGTCTTTCTGCTCTGGACCTTAGACACAATAAACTGCAAAGATTCACCATTGACAACTTACGCCCGATCTACGACAACATGAAAAATCAAAACAGCTATATCTACTTAGATGGTGTGTATCTTTAATTATTGAGTCAAGGTCACGTCGTTACATAATTCCAATCTAAATGTATCTTTTTATTAACGTAATTTCATCCAATCCACAGTTTTAGTTATTACAGTAGTCTGATGTTATATATAAATTATAATTATTGGCCAATCAAAGAACCTCTAAGACTTCAACGTTATACCAATATTAGTCGTTCATTCGAGTTAATTAAAGTAATATTCTGAATCACTCTTTGAAACTCAATATTAGCTTAACCAGGATAATGAATGGACGGTTGATTGTTCCAGGTAACGAGTTCAACTGCGACTGCCACCTGGCCTGGATGCATAAACTCCGGCACGAAGCAAAAAGCGTTAAAGTGCGTACTTCATTAGAAAACTTCATTTGCAAATTCACCGTGAACCCCTCCTTGAACTCGCACTTCGCTTATCTAGAAACGAATGCGATAAGCTCAAACAATTTGCTAGAGGGCGATGACAAAAGTCAAATAAAAGATTACGCCGATGAGCCGGAGGAGTTTTTTCACGAAGAAATCGATGATACTTACGTTGATGAGCCTAAATCTGTGAGAGGGGAGAACGAGAGGACGTTACTTCAGATACCGGTGGAGTTGCTCCCGTGCCCGCAGGATGTTAAGAGTGTCACCGACAGGACGTACACTTATCCCTCCCAAAACGAGGCTAAAGACTACAGAAATCTAATCCAAACGTCGGCCGCGGCTGCGTCGCAGTTTATATTAAATTTAGCTCTACTCGCGCCTCTTCCTCTGATGTTATTCGGATACAATGACTAAGAGATAATGAAAACACGCCATATTTTAAATGTTTTGGACCAGTCACTTTGTAAAGTATAAAAGAGAAGTAACCATTTCGATAAATTGCGTCTTATACTTTCGTCGGCGTCATTTAATTTGTGTTTTTCAATTTGGAATGTTTGTAACGTTTAAATTGTTTCGTGAGATCATTTTCTCGTTGGTTCCAATTTGGGCATGTACATTTTAATTAAAATTTTATAAAGAAATGTGATATAAATATAAGTATTGTAAAATAAGTAAGTTGGAGATATACATAAGGAAAAAAACTTGTATGTACCCTACTTTTCTAAAAAGGAAACATTTCGTAATGTAAATACTATTATAGTTATAAAGGATTTGGGCTTATTTTCTTTGTTAAAGTTATAATGAAGGATCTGTAAAATATTTGAAGAGGTTATATTCCTTACTGTATTTCTTGTTAATATAATTATGGTACCTATGTGATTAAATTTACTAATTGTAAGGAAGCAATCATGATCTCTATTTGTTTAACATTTTGTACTTATTTATGAGTTAAAAGTTAAAACTAATTATAAATACACATCAGTAATATAGCAAGCATAAGATATACAGGGTGCCTCGTTGCTTTTTTTTTTGCTTTTTAAATTGTCATCATTCTGAACCCATTAAATTACTATTTTTTTTATAATAATGACATTATTGTAAAAAGCAAGTATGTGTTACGAAACTATGTTTTAAAGAGGTACGAGATAATTTGTAATGCGATGTTTAATATTGGTACAAAAACATAAACTTTTTTGCAATGTTGACCCCGCTCAACATATTTAGGAATCACTTTTCCTATTTTTTTATAACATTTTTTTTTGTACTCTATCAAAATCAAAAGAGGTTTGAGTTCACGACTTTTTTCATTGTTGCGAATTAAAGGGTTAAAACCAATTAAAACAGATGATGGTTATTTAAAGTAAATAAAATTCAAATTGAACATTAAATACGAGTACTTTTGGCAGTGCATTGCTGCGGCACGGTAGCGTACCGTCAACAAATTGGAGAGCCACTATGGAGCCTTGACGTAAATACCAATCATTAATATACATACATACATAACATCACGCCTTCATTCCCAGAGTGGGGTAGGCAGAGCTACCAGAAATACCAACAACTCTAAAAAGACTTGTTGATAATTCTGTAACACATTAATATAAACGTTATTTATTTTGCGTAACTTGATGCTGTCTTATTAACGGGGCTTTATGGTTGCTGAACAATTAAAGTTGATGACCGTAAACGTCAATAATTTGTCATAAATTTCATGATACATATTGAAAGGAGTTCAGACTTTAATTTCAAATTTATTAATGAATTAATTTAATGAATAGAATTGAAAATTTATTCTTGAAAATAAAACAACTCCATGGTTGTGCTAAATTATCAATCATAGTAATATTAAAAGAAATAAGAAAGACACTTTCTGTTAAATAATATGATATTGAATAGTATAATGTATCCACAAAGTGAATTTTGGTTGCATTTAAAGAACTAAAAATTAAATTATTGTAAATAATAATTCGATATGTGACGGGAAAAATTACTTTTTAATTGAATTGTTTTGTAAAGATTTAATTTTAAATTATTTAATTAAAGATTGATGTTGCGAATATTTCAGTTTTATTTTGTAATCCCTTTGAAATTTATATCAACGTTAATTATGTTGAGCGTTCCAAATAGAACCCGAAATTCCAAAATTCGAGAAGCTTTTGAATATTTCGAGTAGTTCACTGTTTTTTGTAAAGTTAGCACTTTGATGATGAACTTACAAAATATGTAAGTTAAGCCGAAATGTAAATTAAGTTAGTGAGTAACCACTAGTGTCTAGGTATGTATCTAACAAGTAGTATTAGATTTTTGAGCGCATCGGTTGCCAACAAACTGTCTCACAGTTTGGCGACATTTAGACTAAGGTACTATGTAAAGATCTATTTACGTTCATACATAACATCACGCCCCCATTCTCAGAGAGGGGTAGACAGAGCCACAGAAATACCAACAACTCCATAAACACCCGTTGATAATTCTATAACCACACTTTGCACAATCAGGCCAAGAAGTTTACTAGTATATAAGTGACAGGTTGCAAGCCCATCGCCTAACAGTACTACAAGCCCTTATTCCCTTAGTCGCCTCTATTTACAATAAAATAAAATAAAAAAAGTTCATCATTAAAGTGCTTACTTTACAAAATACTTATTTTACGTCAATTATTAGGGTTATACCTTTGAATTAACAACAGAAGCTTTATAGGATCACTCATATCTCTATCTATGTGTCCGTCCGTCTGTCACCGCCAATTAACTCTTGATCTACTGGACCGATTAAGTAGAAATTTAATAAATATGTTGAACACGGACAATAAAAGGGGGTGAGTGGTGGTGGTGGTGGTGAGGGGTGGGTTATTGGTGTAAGTATTTTTGAAGCTTTGCAGGAGGAAGCACGACGTCGCCTCTTTTATATTGGTTAAGCCGGAATTCTGGTAAGGATTTATGGTTTTGGAAGGTGGTGAAACTGGAGAATTTAAAATAATGTACTTCATATGTGAAAGGGTAATAAGTATTTTGCAATTTAATTGGAATCAATCACATGAATGCAAAGATTAACTGAAATATTACGTGTCCCAGAAACTAGGTTGGAGGCCGTTTTGTAAGTTCTTTAAAACTGACAGTTTTAGTTATTAAAAGAAATAAATTGAAATTATTTTTTGAAGAAATATTCAAAACGAAACAAAATTTCTTTATTAAACACTATATGCATTCCCAAAAAAAAATACAAATAAATTAAAAATTCCTGCGTTTTGAAGTCGGTTAAAAAGAAATGTTACACAGTGAGTCAACCAGCCAACTTTGTTATTTATTAATTTGATGCCGCATTATAATAAATCTTGCTTAAATAACTAATAAACAAAAGCCTTATAATGAAGACTAATGATGACAAGCTAGCGAAAATGGCTGTTTAGGTTAACCTCCAAATGGTTATTGAATTTACAATATTGTAACTCTAGTCATCAATAACTAGTGGTCCGTCCTGACTTCGCCCTGGTGCAACAATTGATTATTCATAATTAACATTATTATTAAAACATTTCTTCATTAGGAAAAATTTACCTTTGAAAAGGTAAAATATTTATTCGAATACCTAAAGGTAGTGGTTCTGGAGAGAACCTTTCGAATACACACGAACTCGCAAAATTCACACACTCTCTTTATATCATTGGCTATTGGTTAGAATTAAGATTTAGATTAAAAACTAAATAGCATACATACAATGCAACATTATATCTATATTACCATGAAAATTATATAAAAATAACTAATATTGTTTTTTTTTTAAATAACTCCAAATGAAGGAATATTCAAAATTTCATATTTTTGCAAATTCATGTCTTTTTTCCAGACTCTCCAACACAAATTAACCCTTTGCAGAGAAAACGGGCACTTGCAATTTTTGAAGTAATATAAAAAGTGTAGAAAATTTGTTATTTTAATACAGTTGATCAAAAAGTGATACTTTCAGTAGCTTTATATCGAGCGGAAAGTTACGTTTTTCGTACACAGTATTAATATATTACTGATTTATTTTTGTTTGTCATTTTATCGCAAATGAATTAAAAACTGCCATTTCATACGAGTTCCGAGGTGTCTAGGCCTGATCTACAAGCGAGCAAGTGGGGATAGACAAATGGCATTCGACAATCGTCAGTGGTTATGTTATGATAATCATATATAAATTTATGGAATTGACGTAAGCCATCGAGATAGTCACGTGATACTATCTCGGTGGCTTACATGAATTCCATACATTTATCAATCAAAACATAATTGCTAACGATTGTCGAATACAACTTGCCTAGCCCTACAGACTCGGGACGATGAAAATGAGATACATTCACTTGCATCTGAATGTACCATTATATTATAAATTGAAACATATGGCTATTAATACTCCTACATCTGAATCTTAAGTACCCAAAGCCAACGCGCATGCATGACATGTGGAAGACGCGAAAGGAAATTTTCAGGATCGTAGCAGCTGGAAAGAAGTGGTCGCTGCCTACCTCTCTGGGAAATAGGCGTGATTTAATGTGAAAGTATGTAAACCGTAGGGTTACTTTTCCAATACTACTAACTAGTACTTATTTGTTTTTGCAGAATCAAATCTTATTTATTTACACTATATTTAAGCTATTCGACGACACGCTAGCCTAGTTGGTATTGGCCCTGCCTTCGAAGCTATTGGTCCTTGATTCAAATCCTGGTAAGGGAGATATTTGTGTAATGAGCACGAGCATTTGTTCCTGAGTCTATATTTGTAAGAATATACAAGTAAATTTATAGTTGTCTAGTACCCATAGTACAAGCCTAGAGCTTAGTATGACTAGATCAATTTGTGTTAGATTGTTTTCTGATATTTATTTATAATACATATTAGTAAAGAAGTATAGATAGATCGTGGATAGGGTGTAAAAGCACCTATACCAGTAACGGACGAACCCTATATTCAAACCGCGGATAGATAAGGCTTACTTCGGGTTGAAACTTGACGTTTGCCCATACAAAATGTGTCAAATTTTAATCAGAAGTAAGGCTATCTGTCCGCGATTTGAATATAGGGTTCAGCCGTAGATGAATCGTGTGAACAAAGCCTAAGCGTTCACAACCAATTCTGTGATTTATTTACTTAAAAATAATGTTAGTGCCAATACTCTTTGCAAAGGAGTGTATTGTATGTATATCGCATATCGCACCTGTTACAGCCTCCAAGACGTATGAAACATGTTTATTAACCCGTCAACTCTGTACACGCCACTCCATTAGTATACCCCATTACACGTTGAGTGAGGTGATGGTGTTACACACGCGTTATACATTACCAGCTTCGCATGGCTTTGCATTGAGCAAATGCAAATATAATCTGAAATGACTACCGTATTTGGCGAATATTCGCAAAAGATTTTAAGACGGTGAGAGTACTACTGCGAGGGTATATTTTAAGTTAAACACTTTTATGTAGCAGATTTTGGTAATCTTATTTGATTGGTTTTACAGATGTAATGTGTCAGTCCGTGCAGGTATTTTAATGTAATTAAATAAGTTAATTATTCTCTAGTATTTTAAACCTAAATATTTTTAGGGTAGACCTACGAGTAGGTTTGGCGTTAAGTAAATAAGTAATCTTTATTTGCTTTGAATTTGGTTTACAATTTGGTCTCATTATAATAATTAAATATAGTAAATATACGTAATGATATAAACGATAAGTCAATACGTTCCTATTTTTTTAATACTAGCGGTTCGTCCCGACTTTACCCGCTTTGAGTAATATACATAATAGCCTACGCTCACCTAGAATAATGTAACTTTCAAATGGTGTTTTTTTTTTTAAATAAAGCTGTAGTTCCGGAGGTTGACCTCCACATTTAAACGAACATAAGGTAACAACACCAATGTTCGACACTTTTAGCTGACATGTACCAATAATCGACAGAAGCTTTTAATTCTAAGATCATAGGGTTATAAATTGATTGTTGCAAAACATTGGTCCTTTGTCGAGTACAGGGAACCGATTTTTGACTTTCGAGCGTTCGAAAGTTTCAATCGAAAGTAACCAAAAACAATAAAATGGTATTTTTGACTTGCGAGCGATAGAAAATATGAACACGAGTAGTCCGTGGCATTCATTTTGAATTCTATCAATAGAAAGTATCATTTGACATCTGTCAAACCTGTTAATACTAAAACAATTCGTATTGTTATAATACTTATAGCAAAATTAGCGACATAAAATAAAATATTACAATAGGTATGGCAAGACTGTAGGAGTATTTAATTTTAGTAAATAATAATGAAGAGGAAGAAGATAAATTTGTGCCTGCGCAACCGCCGCGTTTTCGGCTAGCGGAGTTAGGAAACGAGCCATTTCTCGAAAGCGAAAATAAATTTAAGAAGAATTACAGATTAAGTAAAAGCCTATGCAGATATTTAATTCATAAGTTAAGGCCGTTTGTCTCGGATGCTCAACGACCATGTGATTTAAGTTTTAACGCAAAGGTAAGTTAATTAGTTTTGTGTGATTATTATGGATACAACATAAAGTTTTTGCAATTATGTTACAAAACAATTACATGTTCTAACCAGTTACTATTATCTAGAAAGAAAGAAAGAAACCTAGCAATGACATAGACATCCACAGACGAGGAAGCGTTTCATTTAACCTAAATTTATAACCAGTCAAGAATTTGTAAAATAGCGTAATAAATCTCACTCGCACTTAAATAATAATTAACTTGTTATAATTTCAACTTTTGATAGTTTCACACATTTATTCGCATTCAAAATATGAATTACAAAAACCGGTAAAACATCGACTTACTGCGTATAATGAAACGCGTTCCAACTTAACAGTGCTATTTAGTCAATCCCTCAATTTCGAGTGAGAATCTCAAAAATATGGAATTTGGTACCATTCGAAAATAAAGCGTGAAAGATTGTCGCATTCGAATATTTTCTACTGCTAGGTTTTGAAATCGAACGCTCTAAAGTCAAAAATCGGTTCCCTGATTGTGCAAAATGTGGTTACAGAATTATCAACAAGTCTTTTTAGAGTTGTTGGTATTTCTGTAGCTCTGCCTACCCCACTCTGGGAATGGCGTGATATATGTATGTATGTATGTTATACTTTTATAATTTATTTCATTGCTTAACCTCGTGAGGCCCAACATACAAACTGGGAGATTCTTTTCGATAGAGATTAGAATTTAACAGCAAGTGAATAAAGTTCAATATCCTTTGCTCTTAAACAAAATATCAAATTTTGAAACAAATTCAATTGAATTTTATTCTCATTGTGTTAAAGTTTAAATTGAATTGATTATGTACCTAATAAGGCACACCGGGTCTCACGAGTTTATAAAAGGCACACCAATAGCATTCATATTAAACTTAACAGGGTGAGGACCAAAAGTTCGTAAGGCCCAACGGCCTAAATTGAGGACATTTGTCAAAGTGACTTTAAACTTTAGCTGACTTACACAAGATTCTTTTTTGAACTAGTAAAATTTGACGTGGGCCTCGCGAGGTTAAAAACAACGAAAAGTATCATTACTTGTACGGCAAATTTTCGTCGCACAAAGAAAAGTTTCATAGAAAATTTAATTGCGCGAGTTAGCGAGGCCAACTTTTTGGTCCTTACACAACAATGTTACATTTTTGTCGTACTGCTTAGCTCTTTTCGATCTGGAGAAATAACCAACCTCCACTTTCTTCGTAAACTGGGAGCCCGGCCCACATTACCAACTTATCATCATCCTTATGTATCAAGACAGAAGATCCGTGAATATCCAAACTCGTGGTTCAATGCCAGCTTTGTCAGAAATATGAGATATTACTCCAAGATGGAGGAGGAAGAGTTATATTTTAGAGTGTATTTATGTATGTAGTATGTCTATTTCTTTCGCACGCTCTGCACACTAATTGGCTTGATGGATTTTAACCCCTTGTGTCCCGCCGGCAGTCATACCTGCCGGCCCAAAAAAGCGACGTGTCCCACCGGCAGTCATGCTTGCCACCACGTCATGATTCGATTTTCTGTCCTCTGTCTTTCATATTAATGCATAAATTCCCATGAATCGTATATCAATCGATTCAGTGTGAAATTAGCTACAAACTGACATCAACCAATCATAACACTTCAACGGAAAATAAATAAATATGGTCAGGTGAACTTCAGTCTACTGTCGTGAATCTTTGCGTAAGTGCGTGTGCAGTGTGACAAAAGTTCATTTTGGATTTGTATACTGTATTTTGTGTGATTTATTTTTTAGAATATAAAAAAAAACACTTTTATCGAGTATTTTTTTTATTAATGAGCATATACTGCCTCAGCTTAATTTTTCTCTAAAATCATTTGGCTACATACACTAAATTATGTATTATACCGCTAAAATTTTGAAACAATAATGTAGATTACATTTCCATCTTTCCAAAAATATACAATTCTATGTATAAAAAGTGTACGAGGAAGTGTATAGAGCGTATAAAGCAAATCAAGTCCTCAGCGCGGTCGGTATCTTAAAAAGCCGTGGGAAACAGTGGTATTTGAGCGCGCGTGGCTTGGGACACCAGGGGTTAAAATATGAGTTGTTGTTAGATTCGTCTTGGTTGTAGGAGTGACATAAGCTATAAAGCCTTTGGGTTTTTTTTTAACTCCACTATCGATGACCTTACCAAGAAATACAGTCGGGTGTTCGTGACCTTCCTTTTTAGAATTCTGTACCCAAAGGGACCCTATTTCTAAGACTTTACTGCCCATCTGTCTCTCTGTCTGTCCGTCTGTCTGTCACCAGGCTGTATCTCATGAACCGTGATAGCTAGACGGTTGAAGTTTTCACAGATTGTGTATTTATGTCGAATAAGATAAATATTTTAGAGGGCTCCCATTCAACAAACCTGAGTTTTTTTAAGTTTTTGCAAGATTTGGTTACAGTCAATCACCGTGGTTACAGACAGACACCGGGACGGGTGAAACTAAATAAAGAGTAATAATATAGTGTCAAATGTTGTATAGATAATGGTATGGTACCCTTAGTGCGCAAGTCCCACTCACACTTGGCCAGTTTTATTATTCTCTGTCCATAAGTGTACGTTTTTATTTTACTCTGTATGACCTATAATCAAAAAGTAATTTGTCATTTAAATTTCAGGGGCTTAAAGCAGTAATCAAATAACGCTTAGGTATACGTCCCTTGAAACAACACAGCTACGAATCCTTCTATTTATTTTCCATGATAATGATAAAATAAAATTTTAACCTGAGGTTACCAAGTCGAGTTTTCGATCCATGACGGCGCTTCGCTACCCAAGTTGGCATCTATCTGGCATAATATCGATTGTCAGAAACGTATTCACATAATAATTATGGCATAATTGTTTTTCGACGGATGTTAACATTGCCGAAAGCGTATTTGGTATAATTGGCTACTATACAAAGTTTTGTTTGGTCGAATATTAAATAATATACTATTGACCA
This sequence comes from Acleris holmiana, assembly GCA_949316455.1. Taxonomy (NCBI): domain Eukaryota; kingdom Metazoa; phylum Arthropoda; class Insecta; order Lepidoptera; family Tortricidae; genus Acleris; species Acleris holmiana. Next base: position 3,152,232 of record OX438776.1, read on the forward strand.
GTTACGCTACCTACAGGTGATTTACTTTGGTCTTGCCTTTTAATTGGGTTCAAATGACATTCAATCTCACAGCAGCACCCTGTGAAGTGTCCGTCCAGATCGCTACCATCCTTATCCTTTAACTTTCCACTAAGCAGCTGTGATCACGTTAAGGTCCACTGTAAGGAACGATAGATAGACGCTTCTGCAGTTGACAATTATGGGCAAAGTGGAGGACAAGAGGCGCGCTGGGCAAAAGGAGAAATCATGTCTGCGGAACATCCGGGAGTGGACCGGTATTGCTTCCGTCGAACAGCTGTTCCGGCTGGCTACGGATACAGACAAGTAATAAAAAGCTGATGGCTAACCTTCACGAATGAGGAGGCACTAGAAGAAGAAGAAGAAGTGAGGATAAGACAAACGGTGAATTAATAGCATAGAGCCATTTCATCTTATTACTAAGGATTATTTTAGTGTTGAGAATGAAAATATCTGTGGGTCACAGATCCCACTAACCATCAGGGCCATGTTATATAAAGCTACAAATTACAAGCGGAAGTCTCTTTCTAGAACTTCTTTTGCTAGAAAGAGAGTTTTGTAACTAGTAGCTTTATAAAACAGGGCCAAGGTGGCCCTTGTATTCATCACATTCCCCAGCTATGAAAGAAACTATTTGGAGCAGTATAATTTACCCTAAAAGGGCATGCTTCGATGGTTTGGTCATTTGGAAAGAATGAATTTAAGAAGATTGACGAAAGAGATATATGGTGCGAAAGTGAGTGGAAGGGTCGGAAGGGGTTTTTCGAATCAAATCGGAGAAATTCTGCAAAAGGGCCGAATGAGTCTAAGTACAAGAAGCGAAAGAGAAGTGTCCGGATCGTAGCACGTGACAATAAGTGGTCTCTGCATACCCCTCTGTGAAACAGGCGTGATTTAATGTATGTGTATGTATGTAATTCACCCTAGTTAGATTTGCGCTCATGCCTGGGATTGCTAGCTTTAAAGGCAGGAGTTACCGTTACCAACTAGGCTGACTCCCGTTGCCAAATATTTCCTTCTTTATAGCATTGGTCTTTAGATTATCTTTAGATCACATATGCTGCCACACTGACACAAGGATGAAAAGGGATGGTTTATTGTGTTTCCACGCGAAGAACGTGAGACGGAGATAGTTTGCGCGCGTCTTGGTGGCAGCGCCAGCGTCAAACTCAAGTGATTTCTGTTAACTTTAAAACCAAAACGTTTATTAAAAAACTGATTTATCAGAATTAGGAAAATAACTTAGGAATCTCAAAAATCATCGTATCTCAAAAAAAGGTATGATTAAAAAATATATTGATGATTTTGTTTCCAACAGTGTTTTCACGTTCAACAGTCTCACCGAAATATGATCAAGTTTAATATATCCAAATAACAGAAAGCCTTTATGGTAATTGAGATCCGAATCGCGGAATACAACCTTTGTCATTTGTGACCTCTTACTGAACATAACTCAGCCTTTAGTTTAACTTTTCTTTTTGCAACCTAGACATGTCAAAAGGTGGGCAAAGCATTAATGTTTAGGAGTAAACTTTGAGGAACCAAGTCACTTATCAAGCCTAATGCGTCAGAAACGTATTCTGTACGCGCAAAGTTTTTACGGCCCCCTGGTGGCACAACTTTCACAATGCAGTACTTTGCTTGCTCACTTTCACAGAAAATTAGGCGGGTCGAAAATGTCAAGTATGTTTACAGTGATATGGTTTTATCTGGAGGGTGATTTTGCACCGAGTTGAAAGTGTATAGACTCGCATATGTTTGATAAAAGTAGCATGTTGTATAATGTTAAAGGAAAAAGACAATGGTATTCTAAATTCGCTTCCCATATTAACAATAGGTACAAAAACGTACGGAAAAGTGCGTGAAATATCTGAAAATCGGATTTTTTCGGAATTCAATTCAAATACGCTTTGTTGAACACCGCGCAAAAAATAAACATCGGAAAAAAACATGAAGGTCTTATAATTCTGGTTGTTTGAAAGTCATTGCCCAATGATTAAAGCCATGATTTATTTAAGTACTTATTCGTTAATTTGCAAGCACAAGCAACTACACCACCACGGCTTTGGTTCTCACTAAAAAGTAAAGTGGGAGGCCTACGTATGATAAGCAGTGGATTACTACGGGATGAATCATTGTCTGCTAGTGTATAAGAAAGTAGTTTTAAAAGTGATAATCGCATTATTTTATGTTTATTTCATGATGTATTTTTTTTCAAAATTTCACTGGCATAAATACAGAAATAAAAATCGCTTTATTTAATGTCATGAAGTAAGAAGTAAAGGTACCCAGTATTTTCTAGCTCTCACGTGTCACGGCTGTATATGACTAGGGAATGCAAATAACTGGTTAAAACTGGTTCTTAACCGTCTTTTGCTTACTCAAATTCGGTTATAACCGGTTATTTGCGTTCCCTATGTACGACTACGACAGAAATGAATAATATATTACGTAAATAGCATTGATTACTTGGCTAATTGCCAAAGCTACCATGTTTAATAAAGAATAACTATGAATGGACTAAGATTTGGAACATGGCAATTTTGTAACTTTTATTCAGCTTAAAAAAAGCTATCCAACGATGTAACACATACCTATTGGAAGGTGGGGTCAAAATTAATTTATGCTGCAATTTAATCTACAAGTGGACCCTACTTTTGGATTTGATATGATAAAGGCGTTATATTATTTATAAAACCCAAAAGGAGGGCTCGTAGTCGCATTAATTGATTTAAAAGTTGGCCATTTTCGTCTGTGACACTCAAAAATCGCACCCCAGATTAGATAAAATAATGTATGCAACTGTACATAATTAGGTCTTAAACCTAGAGTGTGGTTCGTAATAAGATCACTAGTCAAATTACAATTTCGGCTGAAAGATGATTTTCTTACAACTAGCTCTTGAACTCGGCGCACCAATTAACCAGAAAGTTAAAGTTATTCAGTTCAATCCAATAAGGCCGTGCAGTATATTCATCTGAATATACCCGCTTATCCATCGAGTAAGCCGTTCGTCAAAGAGCCGTTTGTAAGGTTCCGCTCCCAAAGGGTTAAAACGGGACCTTATTACTAAGACTGTTCGTCTGTCTATCTGTCTGTCACTCAGGCTGTATCTCATGAATCGTGATGGCTAAACAGTGAAATTTTCACAAATGATGTATTTCTATTGCCCACTATTACATTAAATAAATACTCCCATACAAAAAACGTTTCCATACAAAAAGTGAGTTTTTTGCCGTTTTTGCTCGATATTACGAATAATAACGGCAACAGGTGGACTAAAATTAAATATAGTTTCTAATGTTGTATAGATAATTGTACGGAACCATTTGTGCGCGAGTTTGACTCGCACCTGGCCGGTTTTTTAGAGCATAACACCATCGATATTGAAAATGATGACTAAACGACACAAGAATCAAGTTTAACGATCAAAATTATATCTAGCAAGGTGGATCTTGATACCGATATTGTTAAACAAAGTTACATTTTCAACAATATTGCTATCATGAAGCTTCACTAACTGTTTCCTGATAAACTTAGAGTTTAACACACGGATAGGATAATAACGGTATTAGTTACAAGAAATGGTGGTTAAGAAAATTGTGATTTGCCTAATTATTTTTGAAACATGAAACCCGTAAACCTAGAGCTAGAGCAAAAGAAAGAAGACTATCAAAGAGCAAGCTTTAACAACCCGACAACATGTTTTAATGTCGTCGTCTAGATATAATGCCCAAGTTACGAGTATATAGTTCTAATGCCGCCATTTTTTAGGGTTCCGTAGTCAAACTAGGAACCCTTATAATTTCGCCATGTCCGTCCGTCCGTCCATCCGTCCGCAGCCTATATCAGAGACTCTAGAAAGCTGTAATTTGGCATGAACAATTTTATTAGTCACGACAACAAAATGGTAAAAGAAAATCTTGAAAAAAACATTTTTTTATTGTACCTGTCCTACACTTTACCTGGAGATGTTTTTTTTTTCGTCTACAGTCTGAGGGTGTCGTTGGATAGGTCTTTTCAAAATTATTACGGGTTTGTAAAAACAATTTTACGATTCCGTAATCTGTTTACGAAAAATTTAAGCTAAGAAGTGCTAACTAACTATGACGTAACTTATTTAATTTAATTTTCTTAGCTAGGCAGAATTTGTTTTGCCTGGTGGCCTTTACCTGGTGTTTCCAACGGAAGATCAGCGCTGACAAATGCCAGCATTATGCTGAGTTGGAACCGTTTCGTGACTACATTTTTATGGTGCCTATTTCTCTGTTATTTGTTGATGTTTGTCACGAATAAATGTATTTCTTTCTTTCTTTCTTTTTTTCTTTCTAATTTTTGCTTAAAATTAGCATCATTGGTTCTTGAGATACAAGCGATTAAAGTGTTAATACCTACTAAAATCTTTTAGACGGCACCAAATGACTCTAAATAGAATATTAGTTATTACTTGTTGTTTTTGTGGTTGTAGTACTTAACGGCTTCGGAACCCTATACTGAGCATGGTCCGATATACTCTTGCCCGGTTTTATTTTGTTACTAAGTCACTTAGTGATACTCGCGATTGCGTAGGTATCAGACAAACATAATCATTGAGACAGCCTTGGGTCACACAGTAAGGGGCAAAATCGACCCATATACGGATTTCGCCTTGGCCGTGAGATAGATTTTCAACACTTGAAATACAACGGATACACACTAAATCTAGGGTAAAGACACCAGTACTCGACAAAGGACCAATGTTCGTCACTGATTCTTACTCAAGGAAGATAAGAGTTATTCATTTGTTTTGCAACAATCAATTTATGATCTTAGAATTAAAAGCTTCTGTCGATTATTGGTGCATGTCAGCTAAAAGTGTCGAACGTGGCATAACAATTAAAGTCATTGACTGTACCAAACAACGACCAAATGTTGCCTTTCTCTGCTGCGACTGTCGCTAATTCGGCACTATCGATCTCGGCTGTGCCTCTCGTTCATCACACACCATCAACTTCTGTTTCGATCGATACTAAAGCTAGCTAAAAAGGAGAGTTAATTACGAAATGTACATAATTCAGTTTGTACAGAACCCTCAGGGCACTGTATTTACGTAGTTTCTACATCCTCAAACTTCATAAAATACCTAAATACAATGACCATTTGATTTAAAGAGGTTCATTTCCAAACATGTTTTTCGTGATATTTCTACTGTGAATTTCTCTTTAAAATAAAAGGGGACGTAATTAAGCTTACACTTGCGTATATTATATTAACGACTATCCCTTGCGCCGTGGAAACACATTTAGACTAGAGAAGGTCACCGGCCTCCCTAAAGGCTCCTACTCTACAGACCCTTAATTTAATTTCGCTTTTGCTTAACAATTGCTTTAACGAAGGAATAGGTCGTGTTATCGTTAAGAGAGCACAGAAACAGGTGTTAGTTATATACGAGAAAACCCACCAGCGTAACTTGAGCTGCCCTGATTTTGTAGCTGTTTACAATTTAGAATGCGCTGGGGTCCTACTTGCAGCGGTTATAAATTGAATTCGTTTAATTACACAATTTATTTAATTTGACTTCCTACTCGTATCAAAAGGGCATTGAAGCCCTTAAAATGGTTATTTTTCCTATTTAAAAATTGAATTCTTGGTTCCTAAAAACGTAAATATTATGTTCCTATTACGTCACTTCTTATAGTTTTTGAATTCGCTATACCAACCCATTTGGATGGTCACCCATAAGTTCATCATTTCATCGAACAAAAAACTGTTGAAATCATGATGTTTTCAGGATGTGTTTTTAGGTTAGACATGAGAAATAAAACTTATGCTGTGAAAATTGCCTTTTAGCTGCAATGAAACTGTGTAATGAATGATACATTTGTTAAAATGTGTTTCGATAAAATAATAGATGTCCCATTTGGATTGCTTATAGGTATGATTACTTTGCACCCACGGTTGCACCTATAGTAAAAGCCTAGAGCTTAGTTTGGGACTTGGTCAAATGATGTGAGAACTCCCTAATATGTATTCTTTGGGTCTATATTGTCTGCCATAAATATTTTTAGAAATAACGTGATATTAAGTCAAAATTATCGCAAGTCATAACGTATGTTTTTAAGGAACTGTAACTGTTTCAGGGTTTTTATAAACCTAACCTAATTTAGCCTTGTCTACACGTTGGATATTTAAAAAAAACTGAATAATTTACGATTTCAGCGATATAAAAATTATTACTATCAATAATTATGTCAACAATTATATTATGACCAAAAAAGTTATGGAAAACAACGGGCTCCCGTATTCTTTATTAAATTATCTGAAGGAATATACAAAACGAACGTTAACCATCCGCATTGTATCTCGTCTTCATCTTGTCTTATCTGAAATAAAGTATTTGTCTCCAAAAACTCCCAACTACTTGTGCAAAATGTGGTTACAGAATTATCAACAAGTTCTTTTAGAGTTGTTGTATTTCTGTAGCTCTGCGTACCCCACTCTGGGAATGAAAGCGTGATGTTATGTATTTTTGTAAACTTCCAATATCTGGGCGTCTATCCCCAGATGTCCACGACTTGTTTCTCGCTCGGTCGCCCTTTTCTAAATAACTAGTTTGTAATGTCACGCACGAAGTAAGAACCAACAAAATACAAAATTATGCATAATAATAATTATTAAAATTAATAATTATAATAAATTAATAATAATATAATAATTAAAATAATAATATAATTAATTATATAAAAATAATTATATTATATTATATTATTATTATATTATTAAATTATTATATTATTATTATCTTAATTATTAATTATTATTATTATTATTATTATTTAATTATTTTGCACTGAAAAAAAACTTTGTCGTATCTAACAATAATTGTGATTGTGCATAGGCGTCTTAATTCCATATGTGCCTAACAAGACGTTAGATAAACCAACGAAGATGGTTAGTTGAATCACTAAAGAACTTGCTACTGTTACTATCAGCTTGGTATCAGGTGGATTGAAATAACTAATAGCATAACTATTTTATTAATTGTTTGTCAACTAAAAGAAAATCTGTCTTAGTGGTCTCTAGTTTTTAGGGTTCCGTAGTCAAACTAGGAACCCTTATAGTTTCGCCATGTCCGTCCGTCCGACCGTCCGTCCGTCCGCAGCCTAGCGCAAAGACTATTAGTACTAGAAAGCTGCAATTTGGCATGAATATGCATATTAGTTACGTTAACAAAGTGGTACAATTAGTCTGCACCACCTACTGTGTAAATTGTTTTAACTTGACATCTTATCCCTTCTAAGGTTGTCTGGAAGAGATCGCTAATCAGCGATAAGACCGCCTGTCGTTAACCTGGGTCTTCTAAATTGTGCAAATTCTTTGTAATGTTTTTGTTTGGTGGACAATAAAGTGTATTGTAATGTGTTGTACACTAAAAATTTTAAAAATATTTTTTTTAGGGTACGTTTCCTACACGTAACGTAGGGATGCATTTTTTTTTCTCTTCTACCCTATAGTATAGGTATCGTTGGATAGGTGTTTCCAAAATTTTATAGGTTTGTGAAAACAGTTTTTCGATTAAGTAATCCGTTTATGAAATATTAAGCTTTAAAGCGCAAAATTTTGTTAGACTCAAGTGTGCCCATACAGCCAGAACTACAAATACTAAAAATCTGAAAAAAATCTTAAATGAAAGAGTATATAACCAATTTTAAAGAAAAACTAAGTAGACATCAATTTTTCTTGAGATACAGGCGATTAAATTATTTATACCTACTAAAATCATCTAAGACTGCACCAATTGACTTTAAATAGAAAATTAGTTATTACTTGTTCATTTTTATGTTTGTAGTACTTAACGGCTTCGGAACCCTATACTGAGCATGGTCGGACATGCTCTTGCCCTCTTTTTTTATTAAGGTATTTTAAACAGACACTCAAACTTTCAATACACGACACGCTAGCCTAGTTGGGAGTGACCCTGCCTTCGAAGCTAGGGGTCCTGGGTTCAAATCCCGGTAAGGGCAGATATTTGTGTGATGAGCACGAGTATTTGTTCCTGAGTCTTGGATGTTTTCTATGTATTTAAGTATATATTTCTCTATATAAGTAAGTTTATCGTTGTCTAAGTACCCATAGTACAAGCTTAGAGCTTAGTTTGGGACTAGGTCAATTTGTGTGACATTGTCCCGTGATATTATTATTATTATTATTATTATTATAATACAGAAAATGCGTTATCAAACCTGAGGACTAAGATGGTTAGATTATTTCACCAGATTGTTTTATCCACACACCGGAACAAAACAATACAAACTATGCTGCTTGGCGGTAGGTTAATATTATAAAATGGTGGTAGGGATGTAAATTGCGGAAGAGAGGCAAGTCATTTTCATCTTTGAAGACCCAACCTTTTCTTTTCTCCATTTTTAATAAAGTAAAACTACACTTTAATGATACACTAATTATTGTGTAACCCTAACCCTGTTGCTTACAAGATAAGGGGTTAAATTCTAGTTCAGGGGTCAAAATTAAGCGGTAACGTTTACCCAAGGGCCAGGAAATTGCCAAGGGCGAAACACCCCTAAGGTTTAAGATAGGGATAAGACGACTTTGGATTATTGAGATTGTTTTACTTTGCCTGAATTAGCCTCATTAGGGAGGAGTTATTGTACGGCGCCATGTTAGAAACATTGAAACGGGCGGTACATTATTTATAATTTAATTTCCATGTGCTAATTTTGCTACTTTCAATTGTTTAAAGTGGTGCGTTTAAAAGCTGGAAATAATAAAACGAATTAAAGAACAACTAAGATTAAAACAATATACTAAATACCAAATTCACCATGTTTGAAATAGGTACACAAAAAACTGTTTCACCGTTATTATTTTTAAATCTATGACACGTTATTTTGTATTTGATATTTTTTATTGCATTTTTTTGTAAATATGTACTATGTTTTGAAAAATATAGTGAAATACACGACTCAATATGTAGGAACTTATTTTTCCAGAAAAAAAATAAACTACTTACTACAAAAAATAACATAACCTTGTAATGTAAATTACCATAATATTGATTGTTTTTTTTTTAAGTCGGCATAAAAAGGAAAATTAAACGCAAAACTTTGCCACTGCAATCTGAGGCCCGTTTTAAATATGTCTTCAATTATATTCGTAATTCCACCAACTTATACAACAAAAAGAACGTTTACCAAGGATGGAAGCTCGCATTCAGACAATATTTGATATATTACTTTTGAACTTGATTCATTTCAAAGTGGCGGATGTACTTCATTCACGGCAAAGTAGCTCTCAAGAGACGTAGGCGTTTTACAACCAGAGAGAGAAATGTTGTGAAGGGTCAAATAGCAAGAGAAAATAATATTTGAATCGAAATTAAATTTCAAGATATTCATTTTAAATACAACTTATAGGCAATAACGAACCTTTTAACGATGGCAGACAAAAGGACAGCTAAGTAATTATAAATTTACGTTAGTCTGCCAAGGACACGCTAGCCTAGTTGGTAGTGACCCTGCCTTCGAAGCTAGGGGTCCTGGGTTCAAATCCACGGTAAAGGCAGATATTTGTGTGATGAGCACGAGTATTCATTCCTGAATCTTTGACGTTTTCTTTGTATTAAAGTATATATTATTATAATTCTTTATAATAAGTAAGTTAATCGTTGTCTAGTACCCATAGTACAAGCCTAGAGCTTAGTTTGGGAGGTCAATTTGTGCGACACTGTCCTGCGATATTGTGGTTGCCGGGTTAGAATAGTGCCTTTCCATGTCTTCCCGTGGATGTCGTAGGAGGCGAGTAAGGGAATAAGGGCTTGTAGTATTGTTAGGCGATGGGCTTGCAACCTGTCACTAATACACTAGTAAACTTCTTGGCCTGATTGTGCAAAATGTGGTTACAGAATTATCAACAAGTCTTTTTAAAGTGGTTGGTATTTCTGTAGCCCTGCCTACCCCACTCTGAGAATGAAGGCGTGATGTTATGTATGTATGTCCTGTGATATTTTATTTTTTTACATTTCAAAGTCAAACTCAAACCCATAACACTTATTTGACAAATACACACTGCAATGCAACAGAGTACAAAAGAGCAAGATAGGAGTAACTTTTGAAACGTTGCACTGTAATGTAAAGTCAAATAGGAGTTAGCTCAGCATGTACTGCGGCCAGAGCAACGGTGCTGGTTTTCAGCCGAATCTTAGTGTTTACCTACTTTGTAGCCAAACGTAAACGTGTGACGCGAGGGTAGTAATTATATGCGTAAAAAACGCATATAATTACTACCCTCCATTCAAGAAAAACTGTGCAACAAGAATACATCAATAACCGCAGTATAGTTATCAAAATAATCATATGATCGAGTAGGTAGGTACTATCAGCCCAATGGTATCCTGACCCAGCATTATAGCACTGTATCCTCTGATGTTATGATTCAAGTTGTATGAAGTGTTTAATGTGCATACTAATGCAACGGCGCGATTATATACATACATAACATCACGCCTATATTCCCAGAGTGGGGTAGGCAGTGCTACAGAAATACCAACAACTCTAAAGACATGTAAATAATTCTGTAACCACATTTTGCACAAGTAGGCTGAGATGTTTACTAGTGTATTAGTAACAGGTTGCAAGCCCATCGCCTAATAATACTACAAGCCTTTGTTCCCTTAGTCGCCGCGTACGACATCCACGGGAAGACATGGAGTGGCACTATTCTAACCCGGAAACCACACGGGCAACTACGCAACGGCGCTATTATTTTGCCAAAAATCGGCATCACCGGTGACCGTATCCGGTATATCAGTACCGGATCCAGTAGACGTTGAGTAAAGCTGCCTTTCCACCAGAGCTGTGCGAGGAAAATATCCACCAATAGGAGAGCTGCGCTAAGCGAGGCTAGGAATTCTATTGGTGGATTTTTTTCTCGCACACCGCTCCGCTAACTCGCACAGCTGCAGTAATGTAATGATACTTACTTTTAAGTGTTTTTGTGCTGCTGGAGTTTTTTGCGGCGCTTCTTCTCCGCAATGATGGTCTTGTCCAAAGCGCTAGTAGATTCACTTCATATTACCCACGTCTAAAAGACTCTTGTGGCCTATTTAATGAACCAGAACGCCTAACACTGCCTAAAACCGGATCCACTGAAATACCGGATCCCATCTCTATCATTAACTGGCGTACTCAGACACAATTAAGATACAATTAACTTGTTCCTTTATCAAACTTGTGGGTTACCTATCACAACTTCGAAAAATGTTTGACCGAATTTTGGTTCGACAAATACTTTTCGTCAATTATGGTTTGGGTTTTTTTTACGTTTGGCCGAATGATCATTTGGAATAGTTTTATTTATTCATTACTTGTTTTGGTTTTTTAACGATTTGACAAATTATCTATACCTCATTACTGGTTTCGGCGTATCAACAGTTGTCCAATGTAATGCTTTGTCTATTTGTCTTTTTCCTATTTCTGATTTTACCTTAGTATCCTTTGCCCAATATTACGGCTCGATCTTTGCATTGTCTGGATAAATTATACTTAAGCAAGTTTTTCGGGGCAGAAAAAAAATAACCTCGAAAGCCAAGGCGGGAGCAAAGCTCCCGCCTTGGCCTTCTAACCTAACCTATCTGAGTCGGTTCTGCCCTGACTCGTCTTGCTCGTTGCATTTTGTAGATAGTTGAAACTAATTACAAGCAAGATTTTTTGGCCGAAATGAATATTTGACGTAACGTAGCAAAATCTATATGTAACATTGATGAAGTGAAAAATGGGTTAAGAAACAAAATACAAAACGATCCACAGGCTAGTTGTAGCATTGGTGTAATGAAAAATGGGCTTTGAAATAAAATACGTAACAATACATAGGGTACGTGACTTTAAGGAGAAAAGTTGCTTGGACTAACGAACCATTTACTTAAAGTCAAATGGTGAAATAAAAAAATGACGAATCGTGCCATCGGAGAAACGATAAAAAACGAAATGTTTTCGGTCAAATGAAATTCGGTCAAAAACTTTTCGAGGTTGCGATAGGTTACCAAACTTGTGTATGATAAATCGTCATTAATGAACGCCTTAATCGTCATTAAACTCTGAGTGCAGCCGTAACATAATTTTGAAGCACATTGAGCTTAAATTAATAGATAACGTCTCTATTACAAAACGCTTCAAACATGTTTGTAGAAACTCTATATTAATCCAAGGCAGTCCCTAAATATTTCGCATACATAGATAATTGTATTACTACTAACTCCGTATCAAGCTTGACATCCCAAATTACTTGAACGAACTCAAATCATTAATTACGTACCGACTAAGCACGCAATTACTGACAATTCTTAACTTCACGTATATTCTCAAGTTTATAATTTGATTTAAATTATTGGCGTCTTAAGTTGCATGTCGACGTTAATTCGTAAATTTATATCGTGACTTGTTCATTTTCGCAATTTGTATGAAGACACATTTTATATGGATCTGAAATCTGATGCACTAAGATAAGGTTACAAAAAATATTACATGCGACATGTTTTGTTACATGCGTCTTCAGAGTTCGGCGAGGAACCGAGTAGCCAGAAGATGGCTTTGTTCAGTAAGTACCTAATAACCTTAAGAAGTGAAATGTACCTTAGTTTTTAGGGTTCCGTACCCAAATGGCCATCTGTGGTCTGTCTACCTGTATGTTTGCCTGTCTGTTGATCCATACTTTTGGATGCCATGAAACAATAGCTAGACAGTTGAAATTTTTAGTTTTACAATGCTAGAACCGTAAACAACAAATAATAAAAAAGAACAAAAATGCATGCTCCTAGCTTCAAAAATGATGGAATCCCATTCAAACTTTCAAGCCCTTCTTCACCCCCGTAACGATTGAATTTCTAAATATCCTTTCTTATTCCTCTTAAAAAGAACAACTGTGAAAAAAAAAATCTGGTTGGGCGTTTATGAGTCAATGAGTCAGGACTTTTACATACATACACACATAACATCATGCCTTCATTCCCAGAGTGGGGTAGGCAGAGCTACAGAAATACCAACAACTCTAAAGACATGTTAATTATTCTGTAACCACATTTTGCACAAGTAGGCTGAGATGTTTACTAGTGTATTAGTGACAGGTTGCAAACCCATCGCCTAATAATTAATACTACAAGCCTTTATTCCCTTAGTCGCCTCTTACGATATCCACGGGAAGACATGGAGTGGCACTATTATAAACCAGAAACCACACGGGCATCATGACTTTTAATTTTGTATAATTATAATTATATACAGCGTGTAGATTTCATACGGGCATATATTTTAACAACAGTTAATATATACACTAATTAACATAAAAACTTGTGTAACAGCAACATTAGTTGTGTTTTATTTTTTCTTACTAATTAATTCAGCAAGCAATGTATCACACATTGCGCCAATTAAATTAAAGCATCTACATAATGGTCATGTCATGACTCATGAATTATTTTGGTTCGCTATTTGTTTACGTCGCCAATAAAAGTCAAAAATAAAGATATTAATGCAGGCGGTTCACTCGCCTGAGATTGATATCTTCCACACATTTCGTCCTTGCACTTGGATACAGGCAATACATTGACGACCGATGGCCGCTTGCACACTTCGTACAGTCAAGGACTTTAATTGTTATGCCACTATGGAACCCTGTCATAATGACAGCGTCAAACCACATGAAAGAAAGCTAAAATTAATGATTTACACTGTCATCGTGACAGGGTTCCATAGTGGCACAACAATTAAAGTCCTTGACTGTACGTTGCTCCTGAGACAAACTGTAAAAAATTAACTGCTTTTCAATAATAAAAGTCACCAACAAAATATATTTCTCACATGATTTGTATGATCGTTAGTTAACGATCATACAAACGTGACGTGTGACGTAGTTAGGTCTGGATAAAACATATGCCCGTATGAAATTTACACGTTGTAGATAATTGAGAATATTGTTATACATAAAAGCATTCAAATATTTTTACTAAGAATGTAAACTTGGGTCACAGCTCGAGAACACTTCCTCCAAGCGCATTGTGCTAAGTTTCCTTTTCTTTTTATTTCACACGGTAGACCAGTACGTACAGTCTTTGTGCAGGAAATATAGAAATGGGTAAGTTTTCCTTCATTTTACTTTAACTCACCTGAAAATTTCGTACGGAGCAAAATTTGTACAACTTTCCTGTTTTTCCAATGATATGGAGCTTTACGCTTAAAAGTGTTAAATATTCATCCAGCCGAATGGAACCCTTACCCACCATAGAACTGTGCCACAGCGACGTCATCACCATAGCTCGGACTAATCATCGCAAAACAATTACAAATCGGAAATGTAAAAGAATGTACTAGAATCATTATATGTAGAATATTCATAATTATGTATATCGGTTTAAATTAAGTTTTTTAGGGTATTTCCATCAATATTTTTCTTAATTTTAAGGTACACTGGTAAACATCTTAGCCTACTTCTGCAAAATGTGGTTACAGAATTATCAACAAGTTTAGAGTTGTTGGTATTTCTGTAGCTCTGCCTACCCCACTCTGGGAATTAAGGCGTGATGTTATGTATGTATGTATGTATTTTTCTTAATTCTGACGGTGGAGTTGGTCATAAGCGACTATAAACATCTGATACTCCAATAAAATAAATAAATGGAGCAGATTTTTTTTTCAACTTGTCTTTATTTTTCAATTTCTTAATCCACAACTTGACCGTTTTAATTTCACCATACTTAAAATATTTAGAAATAACGACATTTATAGTTTTTCAAATTAAGGCTGTCATAAATTACTGCAGAAACGTTACGTGACAAAACTATAGCGGAAATGCAATCAAACTAAGTCAAATTATAATGCGAAAATATCCTCTTTAGATAATATTAATAACAAATGACGACTCTATTGCATCTTGTTCTATTTCCGTATTTTATGTTGCGATGATTAGTCCGAGCTATGGTTATGATTCAAGTCGTAAGAAGAGTCAAAAAAATTGAAAGACCGTTCTATGGTGGGTCAGGTTTCGATTGGGCTGATAGCACATGTTTTTTATTTTTTAAATGAAGTTTTTATTCAGTGAGTGTAGTTGTATATTTGTTTGCAGTTTGTTATACATAATTAATGAATTGCAAGTCTTAGACACGTTTTGAATCAAATGGAGGGAGCATGCACTTATTAGGGAAAACACGCCGAAAAGAGGGGAGGCCTTTGACTAGCAGTGGGATAAAAATAAGAAGTAAAAACAAATGTTTGTAAAAACTTAAAAATGATAGGTAAAACAGGTCAGTCCAATTGAATTCGGCTTTTGGTTAAAAAATAATTAATAACTATATGTTTAAAAGAAGTTATTTCTTGATTTTTGAGGACGGTTTTCAGCTTTTTAAAACATTTTAGTGTTTATACTTTTTAGTGAACCTCATAACGTATATTTATTATTCCTATAAAATTTGAAGAGAAATCCCAATTCTTCAGGGAATTTTCATCAGATAGCTACTTGGTGACAATGGGATCACCTCGGGAGTACACCTTATCAAAAATAATATGTTTTTTTTTAATCTATTTACTTATTGACAATACGCTGGCGTGACTAACATGTATATTCCTGCTAAATTACAGCGTTCTGGTAGTTAAAAACTCTGATCTAGGCTACGGACAGATGGACGGACGGATGGACGGACATGGCGGGGTTCCTATTTTAACTACGGTTTTATTTATTTATTTAGGATTGTCAACAGTGTATACATTGTTTAGTGGAAAATAATACAAGATGTGCTAGGTTTAAATCTAAATGCTACACTAATTACAGCCAACCACAGCTTGCAATAGGATGCTTTTGAGAAAACACAAAAAAAAATAAAAAAAAATTAGGTCTTTAGCAATTAAAAATACTAAGCGCCAGGAATTAACAAAATTAAATAGTTACGTGTTTATAAATTTTATGTAAAATTATTAAATTACTAAACTTAAGTACAGAAAGGGACCAGCGAAACTTTAAATTTTGTCAGAGGATCGCCAAAAATATCAATTTTTTCCTTCTTACTAAACTTTTGTTTTTCAAGGGTGTTGTATTGAGATATTACCCTATTCAGGGGTGAAAATTTGCCTACATTGGTTTTAGACGACTTTGAAGAGAACAAGGAGAAATTGCATGGTCTAGGTATTCTGCCTGAGGGCGCACGAATTCGAATAGATGAGAGTAAAATCGGCGCGTAAAATTTTAGTTTAAAAAAGAGATATATCGCAAAAAAAGAAAAAAATGCTTGTTCAAAGTTATAATTTCTTAATCTTTTATTTAGTATTCCGTAGTATTCTTTAGTATTCCACATTATTACCAAACAATGAATGCACCCGGGACACACAATGCGGAACCAAATTGACTTTGTATCCATTTCACGGCAAAATAACCTTCATTGTCCCCAGCCCGCATACAAGTTGGCAAACAATTCCGTATTGACAATAAGGAGCATAATGGCATGCAAATATACGTAACAAAGTGTTTATGCTTAGAAGTCTGCATATTTTGAGACAGTTTTAAACATTGTTGCATCTTGGGGATGTAAGTCGACTATCAATCCTACGTAAGAGGGGAGTTTTATGATTCTTATGACAAACTCGTTAAATTATTTTATTATGCTGCTAAATTGTGTTATGTTTAACAATGTCTTGTATGTTGCTCAAAACAATGTAAACTATTTTAGAAGTACATTACTGGCCTGAGTAGAAAGTACGTAATTTATGGACAAGATAGGCCGAAATGTAGTTTAGGCTCCTTAATTGTCTAAGTGTAGTTGCACATTCTGACGAGGTAGACATAGTACTTTTCTCAACTACTTCGATAAAAAGATACATTTATTTCATTAATTATTTACGTGTTTAATTATTATGAAATAGGCCAAGAATATTTTTATTTTCTATAAAACGGCTTGTCATAGTAGCGATATTTTCTGTCCGCAAACCGGATCAAAAATATTCATGTTCCGGGATGTGTTAAGAAAAATATCTTTCAGGCTTTTTTATATGATGGAGATGCCAAACGAGCCCACAGGGCCTCTATTCTACTAGGTTATAACGATATTGCGTTTGACTATAATAATATTAAAATAAGAGTTATCAAAACGTTGACAATACGGAAACATGTCAATGTCGTTTTTATCGCTTAGAATCTCAGCCCAGCCCACTTAATAGTGTGATCTAAACTCCATAGACTTTCACTCTTAAGACTGCAATCTCAAAACTGCAATGAAGGCCTTGCCAACCGTAATAACTACGTACATAAATAAAATCACGCCTTCACTCCCAGAGTGGGGTAAGCAGAGCTACAAAAAAACCAACAGCTTTAAAAAGACTTGTTTATAATTCTGTAACCACATTTTGCACAATCAGGCCAAGAAGTTTACTAGTGTATTGGTGACAGGATGCAAGCCCATCACCTAGCAGTACTTCAAGTCCTTATTCCCTTAGTTGCCTCGACATCCACGGGAAGACATGGAGTGGCTATATGTATAATAATGTTGGTTAATAACTATAAAGAAATAATTTACTAGTAATAATATGCACTGGATATCTTTTCCTCGTTCCAGAACACAAAAATTAGAACTGCTGCTTGGTGGTAGTTTTGAAGTTAAGATGGTGGTAGCAATCCAGACGGATCCTACCTATACTAAAACTAAGCGAGTGGTTCAAGGTATCCAAATGATCAACAAAGCTACCCGATTAGAGATAAAATAACCGCAAAGCTTAGGAAAATTTATCTTCTTTTTCGTAACATTCGATACAAATATTTGAACGCAAACAAAGGCCATTGGCTTGGAAAAGAAATATTCCCCTTCAACAACTTTGAAGCTATGTTTTGGAATGAATAACTTTATAGAAAAAATAATTTTATTTTTCCGAACGTAAACATAACGTTCGTATAATAAAAGAGCTGTCTAATATTATTGCGACTGTGTAAGCAACTAAAAATGTCCATAAAACTCTTTCACATTGAAATAAAAGGCCCCTTGAGCTCTAATTTTCATCGAATGGTTTACTTCGCCGAATTTTCATTTCATCGACAGTAATTTCCACGTGCAGAAGTTACAATTTTTTGGTGGTCACAGGTCTATCCGAACTCAACCTATGCTTTAGATAACCTAAAACAATAAGGTTTAAGTAGAAAGTAGCTTTCGATGAAACTAAATTCGGTGAAACGACACGAAAACACGATTTTGGTGAAATTAGTTTCGACATTTCAAAGGGAGCTTCGAAAAAGAAAAACATCGTATACGGTGATCGTTATAATAAATTACTTTTTCTACAAATAAATCCTACAAAACAACCAAAAGTTCGTTGGTTAATATAAATCTCGTAACCAAAGACAATTTTTCTCTCAAGCAAGTACCATTGATTAAGTTAAGACCAGACTCAAGTTCGGATCAATCTACTCCGGTGTCGTACAAGGGCTAAGTACAGTCATCCCAATTATCTTGAGATTATTTCAAGTTAGCGGTGGTAGGACCCCGTGCAGGGTCCGTCCGGATCGCTACCACCATCTTATCCATTAACCACCCGCCAAGCAACAGTGTTCGCATTGTTGTGTTCCGGTGTGGGGATAAGACAACCGGTGAAATTACTAGCATAGAGGCATTCCATCCTAGTCCTCAGGGTTGGCAACGCATTTGAGGTCTTGGGATTATAGTCTTGAGAATTCAAATGTCTATGGGTTTCAGACTCCACTTACCATCACGTGGCCTGAGTGCTAGTGTGCCTTCTCCTTAACAAAAAAAAAAAAAAAAAAAGGGGAAATATTATGGGACCCAATTTTAGGTTTAACGAGATACTGGAAGGACTGACTGAACTAAGATAAATAAATTAGTACTCGTAACCAACGTAAAAAACAACTAAATAATCTGAACCAGGCCTCTCGCGTGGGATATCGATATCCTTTATTAAAAAACAAAACCCAGGAATTACACTTACATACATACCAGCACGCCTTCATTCCCAGAGTGAGGAAGGCAGAGCAACAAAAATACCAACCACTCCAAAATTACTGGTTGGTAATTCTTACCTAGGAATTAATTTAAAGATATTTTTTTCTTAATCTAATAACAACTTGCCGAAAAATAAGGAAACAAATACTTTTTTAGTTTTTGAGGTTGCCAAGTCTGACTGTCTTTGAGAGACCACTAGAAGCATAAAATAATGACGAACCCTTGAAAAAATCTTCTTAGTAGTACCTACATTAAATATTTATAGTATTAATTATGAAATTAAAAAAGTCTAACAATAAGCAAGTTTCTAAAAACTCGACTGCTTGTTTTGATTATGTAGTAGTTACCTACTGTTGATATTTTTTTATTCTGCCATATTGTGTTGATTTTTAGTGACACTAGTAACGAATCTAACAACACCTTGCTTGTTGAAATGGGCCCATCCATCCAGCCTCTACGAGGGCACAAATAACCATACATATATACACACAGGTCCAAAGCATTACCGTCCTCCTTCAGCAGTCGGATAAAAAGGGCTAACAAGCACACTATCTATTGTCAGGTGGGCTTTGAGATAGATAGACTTAAGGGGGCACCGAGCTTTTTGCGCTCATTAACTTTAGGTATTTTATGCACTCTGTGTATGTGTGCGTATAGCACACCAGCAAGGAGCGAGCTGGAGCCATGCGCCGGCCGCGCGCCGCGCCTGACGAGCCGTGCGCCGATCCACTAGGCGCGGAGGTTGCTACCAATGTTTACAAAATAAAAAAACATAATCGATTCCGAATACTTTTATTAAAATATTCACTTTTATCAGCCTACATTTTTTTTAAATTTGTTGTTTACTGTCGGTAGGTAAGGTAGGATTGAATTACTTGTATGAGGTACAGTCACATCACGAGATTGTTGAGCCACTCTAGAACCCTCTCACAGATAGATAGATATTTTTTAATTAATGTCGTTTGTACATCTAAGGTGTATTTAGCTAGTGTTAGGTAATTTATAATATTTATTGGGCAATTGTTCGGCTAAAGAGAATAAATCATAAGTAAAAGCCGTACATCTTCCAATCGGCCATCTTCCCTCTCCGAAGGTTACCGGGAGAACCCTTTCATAGAAAGTTGACGGTGAATTTTGACGTAAATAATTTCTTTTGCGTGACTTGACGCTGTCATTAGGACAGAGTTCTATGGTGGCTCAACAACC
Source organism: Acleris holmiana (assembly GCA_949316455.1). Taxonomy (NCBI): domain Eukaryota; kingdom Metazoa; phylum Arthropoda; class Insecta; order Lepidoptera; family Tortricidae; genus Acleris; species Acleris holmiana. Next base: position 3,172,435 of record OX438776.1, read on the forward strand.
CCGTGATTTAATGTGACTGTATATTGAAATGAAATAAAACCTAATTACCTTTATTGACAATATTCTAAGCACAAAACAAAGTGAACTCAATACCTAATGTAAAGTAATAGAACGGCTAAGTAGGGCAAAAATCCCAGTCATCGACCCTTTCTTCAAGTTATTATTTTTAACTGACTTCAAAGAAAAGGAAGTTCTCAGTTTGACCTGTATGTATGTATGTTTGTCCGCGATTATCTCACGTTTGGCTGAACCGATTTTAATGCGGTTTTCAGAAAAGTATTTGTTTCACATAGGAGAAGGTTTTGGTATTTTAACCGTCTTTAAAAAAAGGGTCTTAGTTTGACCCGTATGTACGAATGTTTATCCATGATTATTTCCGCATAAACTTCAATGTCTGATTCTGATCACTATAAAGTATAAAATTAAATTGATGTTTTAAAAAACTAAAAACTTAAAGCCGCTGTATTAATCACATATTTAGAAGTTCGTACTTAATGTATGTATGTCTATAATGTAATGAATAATCTACGCAGGTATCTTTAGAAAAAAATATTACGACACAAGAAACAAACAATAATCAATATCGAATTTTACTTCACGGCATTATTTTGTCTGTGTGAGTACCTAAGCAATGTCATTGTCTATTTCTCCATCCACTGAAAGACAAAAAATTTGGTCCATTGGCATCCTGTAATAAAACAGGACGTTTTGATTTAACTATAATTTATTTATTAACAGATTGGTTTTTGGATGAAATTTTGTAATCCTCATTCTATAAAAATAATTCGTATTTGGGACTTACAATTCCATTGTGTGGTAAATTTTATAATCGATGTCAACCAATTCATTTACTCTGTAAAATGAAAAAATATAATGATAATGTGGAAATTCATACTAAATTTATTAAAATGTTTTCCTATACATCTCTTACTATTTTTACGCATACCTAACCGGTTCATTAGGTAACTCTTCGTTTTGTAGCGAAGTGCCAACAACTGGAACATTAACCCTATAAATAAAAAAATATGAATAATTTTGCAATTTTACTCATTTGTTGAAATATAGTTGTTAGGTAATGAGTATACTTACGGAGTATTCTCTTTGTCTTCAGATTTCTTGCTCTAGAAATATTGAAACCATCCCAAGAAGTAACAATATTATAACCTACTGATAGTGGAGTCGTTCTAAGAAGCCTGTTTTGCCTGTAAATGTGTTTTTTTAGCTAAACTATTTTTATATCTTGGTTCACCATAGAAGTGTTGTAACGATACCGACCCCACAGCAGTCAAGAGTGAGTCGCATAACATAAATAAATATATAAATAAATATAAATAAATAAATATCTACTTATAAAATAATTGGCCAGCGTGATCATCTAGTTATATAAAGGTAGGACCCCAAGTTAAACCCGTGTGTAACCAGTTCGTTTAAGGAATACTCGAGGTGTGTTGGAAAGGTTTAGGAAACATTAACTTTAATTTACTAATTCAGAGGCTTCTACTGTATATTACCTACCTAATTTTATATATTCCATTATAATCTAATACCTAACTTTACTTAGATAATATTTGATTCAACAATTCATCTTACAATCTTTCTTATTTCCCTACTGTGTGAATCCATCCATAATAAACATGCCCTATGTTCGACCTAAGATAAACATATTAATGTGTCAGCAAAGTTACTAACTTAACCCATCTAATTAATTTATTCAAGTTTGAATAGGAAATGTTGTTCGAATGTCCTAGTATTATAATAAATCTTTCACATACGGTAAAGCTCAATTTTGTATGAACTTCCTAAAGTTTAATAATCTTAATAACTATAGTCCTAAGCTTCAAATTCAATTAATCTTTCATAATTTCGTATCCGAAGTGAGATAGATTGTGAAACTGCTAGTTCTTTTAATGTAGATGTAAGTTTTCTTGATTAATGGAACAGAAGGAGATAACTAATTCCCTATGGGTCCCTTTTGTAAATAAATACAAAGAGAAGGGCAGGCCCCTCCTAGCCATTACACTTAGGCATCATCCGCCTGCCCCTGTGCGGCTCGACAACCTGACGGGGCACCGCTCCACCCAAAGCAAGAGTTGCTGTCCCACTTACAAGGTTAGTAGTGTCTGTGTAGGTTAGTCAGGTCTCCCCAAGAGAGATCCTACCCCAAGGGCCGCGTTGAACTGAACCGGGATGGTGATATAATGTCGCTACTATTAAATCTAGTGAGTCTCCCCTAAAGCCATCTAAATTCGAGAGCATAATCAAAGGACCTAGTTTTTGCTGGTACATAATGGATGCCACCTCAGCCTCGTTTCCACAGCTTTGAAGTAAGGGCCTCATCTCCACAGCCTATACTTGGGAGGGCGCCTCCAAAAGAATCCAGGTCCACTAGGCAAAGATTCCTACCTGATCTAGCGCCCTTTAGAAGAGACTTTTGTAATACCCACGTTCACCAAGAGACAACCTAGCCCAATACGGATCAACTATGAATTGTCGACCCTGCAAGCAGCAGCCGCCCATTCCATAGCCAAGAGCCGATAAATTGCCGCTAAATTATCACCCGTGTAACGGGCGAATCATTTGTCCAATTCTTATATTACATTACATTAGTTTGTAATTGACAACCAAATGTTGACTAAAATGATAATTGAACAATAACTCGATATCAAACTATGCGACTTATTAACACTGCATTCACGGCATTCTTCAATTTATACCACCAGCCCGGAGTCATGTCGGAGGTAAAACTCGAAATTTTGTTTCATTGAATTCGTGACAACCAATTAAGTATTGTAAATATTTCCAATGACTCAATATTTCGATATAACAAATCCAAAAACGTAAGAATTTCTTTATCTATGGTTTTAATCTATAAATACCATAGTTCGGACTTTAACGTTATAAACAAAAATAAAAACTTCCAACTGAAATGTTAACCTGTAATAATATGATTGAACTTCACTCACTATCTCACTTGGACTCAAATTATATAATCATTCTGATACCAAATTTCATTCTCTCCTTGCTACCTTATCAATGGATCGAATCCAAATATACTGTAACATATTCCCTATAAACCGTTTTTATGAAATAATAATTGTTATAACTTCCATTTACACATACCAACTTTTACAGACAGACGAACGAACAAAAATCACATGGCTCTTTGCCTAAGATTAACAGGAACTGGCTTAGTAAAACTAAACTTGTTCATAAAGTAGGCGTATCATAATCCATAAAACCCCTTTTATAAAATAATAATTTGTTTATAACTCCCGTTTACATATACCAACGTTTACAGACAGACGAACGAACAAAAATCACATGGCTCTTTGTTTAAAATAAACTGAAACAAGCTTAGTCAAACTAAGCTTGATCATAATGTCGGAATTACGCCAGCTGCAAATCTAGTATACACGATCTAATCGTAGCTCCAAGACCGCATGTACAACTTCATCATCCTACTACTTATTATTATATATATATTTTAGCCAATCCATTGACATAACTATCGTTAAGCAGTAGTAATTAAAGCATTCATCAACATCTGTCGTACTTATTAAGTTATATCATAAATTAACCATGATTCCTAAATCATAATTATCGATATTGGGACTGCCAACAAATATGAACGAACTACCTCTCATTCTCCCTAAAGCCTAAATGCCTCCTTTCAAAATTTCATATAAGTATATTTTATCGATTCGTGTCTCATCTACCTATAGTGTAACGGGAGCAATATTTAAGGTGTTGGTTCCCTCCAAATTGTATCCAACATACTACATACATATTGATCATGAATTATTTATATAATTCCTGACACATTTTTCACAAGGCGATTTAACTAGTATTGGTTTCATATAAACCCTCCAAATTCTGAACGGTACGACAAACAAACATACATACGCGATTTCATACGACTGAGTAATAACTCCAGAGTTCCTTTCTACATACTCGTACATTTAATTCTACATACTGATACATACATGCCTAATTCTAGCCTGTCTATCGATTTTAACTTCACGATCCATGCGATTTATTTTAACGTACGACATTCACGGTTTCCTAAAGCCGGATTCACAACGACTTTAGTCAGCGATTACGTTCGCTTCGTAATTGCATCCTAGGTATTCACACAATTTATTTCCTAATTCCTTCCAAACTCTACAAGTAGTTATTACATCACATAAAACCAAGCCTCGAACCTGATTCATAATTAATCCCTTGGATTGTAAGCTATTAAGAGATATAAATTAATCTCAATATCACTATTCAAATTCTGAACTCAGTATCATTATTTCCTGTTGTTACTTATAAATATAAACATGATTTAACCTCAAAATGTTTGATAACGATCCGAACCGATTTAAAGCAAACTTCATAATTACTATTCTATAAAACCTAAATTAGGTATAACAAACTTATCATAATTTTCATTTACTTAATCTTACATACAAAATCATCATAATCATAGATAAATATCCAACATCCAACATTCGCAGCCTCCTAAAGTTGGATTCACAATGAATATTTGCCAACGATAATGTAAATTCTAAAATCGCAACTATAAAATCTAGCCTCGCTAACCTTATCCTAAATTCGAACTCAAAGCTTTATTTCTTTAATTATTAGATCTACTAAATTCTTATAGTTATGATATAAACATTAATCTTTGGTCTAGATTTGAACTGACTCAAATGTATTTCTCTAAATATCTTTACGCAAGAGATGCAAAATTAATCGTATCCAATACTCTAAGTCTTTGGTCAAGTATCGAACTGACATTATGTATAGTTCCCTAAACTTCTGAACGTATGCAGTGCCAAATAACTAAATAACTATATAATTTATTCCTACTTATATAAATTGGCTAAAAGCCTAGTCCTTAAACCTGTACATTACAATAGTCTGTGAAGGTACAATAGACGCGCCACAGAATAAGTTCTTGTACTTAATCTGTGAGACGCGCAACTAATCACAGACTACTAAGGGATTCTATGATCAAATAAAGCACTAGTCTATTTTGGGTTTTTTGTTTAGACTTCTCGTAAACTATTGAACAAATAGTTTTTAATAAAATTTCGGTAATTATCCTTCTATTTACTTCCTACCTGCTTATCTTCGATCAAGTTATTACTACCTAAATCTATTCTAATTTTAGATCTCGGGAAATAAAGAGTTCCGCTTGGCTGAATTAAAAAATACCCCTTTGCCTTATCCCCATCCTGTTCACCTTAAAACCCTCAAATAACCTGTAGACTCTTAACTTATGTAATCTATACATATAATAAAATCTACTTAATAATCTTATACTTCGTTAACGAATTTCTTGTAATTGGATGGTACATTCAGCGCTATTCACCCGGACACAAATCAAGCAAAGCAAGTTCCCTACTCTAATTCACGCCTGGATTTCACATAAAAGATTATAAGTGAAACATCAGTACAGGTTAGTAAATACACTCGTGAAGCATTTCTACTTCGCCCTACAATAAGTAAATACCCTATGCCTATTTGTTCACTTTGGACATTTCAACAACCTACCAAACTAAAACCTTTATACATAGTGTTATTAATGGACTAGATATTTTTAATCGACTGTCGAAAAATAGCTTCTTTCATATGAATATAATATCTAGGCACTTATGTTTTGATAAAACCTTCTTCTGAAAGTAGGTTAATACCTATTACTTCGTGGTTAATTTTAAGAATCATAACCTCCCAAATTTATTTCAGTAATCCATTTATACGTTTTGAATCAAACAAGCACCGAATCACAGCATCACCGAACACACAACAATAACTGCACCCTTCGCTCGACCCCGTGGTCCCCTGATATACAACTATTACTAATGTCAAATGTAAGTATATAAAAACCCCTATTTGCTATAATAACTACTTAATATTTAACTGTAAATTGGAACCCCTTGTTATTAATAATCTTACAAACCGAATGCAGAATCTCAGGCTTAACTCTTTTCCGTGAAAGTTAACTACAACCCTTTCCTGTTGGTTTTGTTTTAGTACTCTAAAGCCCATAAATATCATTGTTTCAATTAAAGGTATCTGAGATGGTACTTAATGTTATTTCTTTGGGAAAACTAGAACTAGGTATTACCTATAGCTTTTATGAGTAAATAATGTACTATCTATGATAACATCTACTAGTTAAATATGTAAACGGTCCCGTTATTAAAACAATTGTTATGGTAGGCATATATAACTAGAAACCTTCTCCTAAAATGACTTGAAAATAATTTAACCAATTTGTTTCAGGACTCTGCTTGTTTATTGAAAATGTAGGAGCATCTGTGGAATTAAATCTTACTACATGGTACCTAACCCTGAATGCATATTGAAAATATATGAACAGCTGCTGAATGAAGTTCTACAACAATGTATTGGTTCCTGAATAAAATACCAGAATATTACCATAGATGTTGGTATTCCTATATTTTTACTCTTTTCAGGTATCCCAGATTTATTAATTATACTTCCTAATCCCCTTTCATAAATAATTCTTGTAGTAAAGGTTAAGTGACATATATGTTAAAAAGGATAAAGGTGACACACAAGGAAGTTCTCAAACATTTTCTGCCTTACTTAGATTGATCCTAGTGGAGAAGTCCCAGCTGAGTTTACCTCCAGTCTCTTTGTACCAATTAATTACTGACCATTTTTGCCTCTCGGCTGATACTTCAATAACTGAATTTAAGTCTGAACATATTGTTTCTATTAAACTATTTTGTCGCACTAAAATAATATTCCTAAGGCAGAAATTGCTAATATGAGATTAATATATCACAGTTTAAATTTCAAAAACCACTTACCTTACCATGGAGCTATTAAAAGGGTATATGTACAACATAAATATTTTTACAACATTGAGATTATTAGGTTAATATTTTAGATATTCCAGCTTGTATCAATAAATATAACAAGTTAGATCAAAATTAATTAAAGCTTACTGCAATTCTTATTTGATGATTGGAAGGTCTAATTTCTATACTTTAATATTGCTTTTTTTTGTAACATTAAATAATAATTGGATAGAATTAAATATTTTGTTAATTGTAATGAAATGTACATATTCCCCTTTTGCACAAAACAACAATAAAATATAGGTCAATAAAACACAAATCACAGTATATTTATTACACAAAATAACATCAAAATTCAAGTAAATTCATAGGATATGTGCACGAATTTTAATTATTACTTTATAGTAACATAATACGGTTTACTTCTTTGATACTTCATCCTGGAGTTATTAATTCAAAATTTAATCATGATTACACTGCAAATAGTCACAATGCTTTCTTGTTTGTTGGAAGGTCAAATGCCTGTACATAATCATTAAGGAACGATAGTAAATAGCTAATTGTATTGTTAGATGTAATTGATTCGTGCACTTTCCCCTTTTAACACAACACAAAAAATAAAACACATCAAAAGGAACCCCTCCCTAACTCCCTAGCCCTACATTCCGAGAGACTACAAACAGTATAGCTGCATGCCCTAACTGCCTGCCCGAGTTCCTAAAGAAGCCCTATCAGCCTACATTATAAAAGGATACTCTGCTACCCGAAATCCAGACTCAGATTCCGGACTGCTATAAAAATAGCAGCACTAAAGGGGTCTTGGTTCAGCAGAGGCATACTCACCCAATAGGTCCTGATTCCCCATCCAAGCACTCAGAACTTTAAATTAAATATTAGCGAAGCTCTTCCGTCCTCTCCGTCCCGCGTCGTGCTAATTCCTTCTTTTCTCCCCCTCCACCCGTTTTATACTCGAACCATTCCCCCCACCGACCCTAACATTCAGCGACCAGAAAACCTAGACCCGTACCAATAACGGAAAAGGGTCCCCGTAACGATTCCCCATAGTCCCAATAACGAATTAAAACGTAAAAACCGTCCCAACAACGTCTCGTTAGTTCTCTTTATACTGGTCGCTCTTGCTTCCAACAGATTACGTAAGTTTAGTATGGACAAGCGCAATTATAATCTGAATATTTAGTACCTATGTAACCGAGCCAGATAATTTGTCCTTCCTTAATTCCGTGTCCAATTACATAAAAGGTTGTTAAACCCTACTTCTTCTTATATTTGCTAAATAACATAAACAACCTTTTCTGAGACTAGGTACTTATTGTTATATAGCGACCCGGCAATCAACCAAACAAATATAATATATGTTCTAATGGAATCGAGATTAAATAGGTAAGAAATGAAGGAAGAGGTACTTTTATTTTGCAACCTGTGTTCATTAATTATCTATTTTAGGTATTCTTGATTATGTTCTGCGTACTGATTACTGTTTAACTGTTTGTATGGACCTGAGCTAACAAGAAGATACCACGGATATTTTTATACGCTCCTACGATTATTTAATCATTCATCTTTCCTTTTTTTTCAATCTTTAATATTGTTATAAATTATTTCAAGCTTTATAAAAGTAAACGATAAATGTATAAACCGATTTTGTCAAGGCATATCCATAATAACATTCTATACCCGCATAATCCCGCTCTTTCTAACTACCTTCTTTTATTTTCTTACAAGCCAACAACATCATCGTACCCTATCGCTCTGATCCCCGTAACAAATTAGTATGACAGTTCAAACATAACGTTAAAGCGACAAAGCACCAACATGTCTATTCTTATCGCCGCCTCGCCAGTTAATTGGTTTAGGCTTTATAACTACCCTACTTTATTTCGCTAAATATAGCCGCAACGCAACTGTACCCCGTCGCCCCAACGCTTCTAACAAATTAATATAGTAGCTCAAACATAACGTTAAAGCGACAAAGTACCAAAGTGGTTTTTCATATCACCATTCCGCCATTTATATGTTTTAAGCTTTATAACTTATATATTTGAATACGACGACATATTGTACTAATATTTAAGTACACATCTGACCTATTCTATTGTTTAAAAACCCAGTATTATCTCTCGTAAACATATTTATACCTTTATATGATCAGACAAATCCTAAGCCTCCTATTTATAATAAGTGACGATATATAATTTATGATTATGTAAGCAAAAAAAAATTATACCCTATATATATATATCTATATATTTATACATATGCTGGCTGACTTGGGGTCAGTACATCACCCCCCTTTGGCCTTAATAATTTTCGGATTTCGTAGAAGACGCACAATTAATAAGACCAAATCTACTTATAGGATCCTACATAAACGCAAAATTCAAACCATGTATAAATATGTATACCTCCCCATTCCTACCTACCTATTCTTTAACTTAAAATCCTCTTCTTTTTTTTTTTCCTCCAGTCTCTTTTACTCCTTTAATTTTTTTTATCCTTACTGTGCTTTATTTAATTTTTCTTCTAGAGTGCCTCGTGGTCAATCTAATAAAACCAAAATATAAATTTTATCTTACCGCGTTAGTATGCACTATTGTTGATATACTTATTTTATAGTTACCTAGTACAATTAAAAATTCAACGACCCTTTATTACTCAATATAGTTAGATACTACAGATTGAGTATCTAAATTATGCCGACTTCTATTTTACCTACTCAACTGTTATTTGCTACTAATTTGACACCTTACTTTCCCTATCATCCATCCAACAAATCTTCTACTACAACCCTACATACACACTTATGTAATTCATACATATTTGTATATTTTCAATATCACAAGTAAATCCCACTTCAACCTACCACACATACCTATACACATCCAAGCAGCTATACTTACTCAGTCAATTATTCCCGCGCATTCGCATTCAACTCTAAAATATAATTTACTATGCTTTACCGAAATTTATTGGCTTAAAGATTGGATAAAACTTTTTTTTTTTTTTCTTTCTCTATTCATCCTACCTGACTATCCTAATGCTTAATACTAATTTATTAATTCTCTCCCACAACTATAGTGACCTATTGTACTAAAGTAATTAAGACAATTAACACAGTTTATAAGCGTCCACTCTTTGTCCAACCAAATAAAGGTCATTCTTGGCAATTAAAACGGGGAAATAAATTGTTATTGTTTAATAAAGATCAACAATATCAACATTGAAAGATTTACCTATTTCATTTTCCCAACTTCCATAATAGTATTTTAATATCTGGTTATTAAAATAATGAATCAATTAAGATATTTTGAATAAGTTAAGTACCCCATAATGGTCTTAGAATAAATATATGTATTCTTTTGAAATATGTGATAAAAAAAAAATGTTTAGCATCCCAACCTAATTTAACCTAACCTTCTGTTTATCGTACTAAATTTTAACCTCCCTAATTTCATAGTTAAACCTATATTATAATAAGTTGTATTTTGTACATGTAACCATAACATAGAATTAATATAAAGATAGGATAGATATAAGTCAACATATTATGTTTACATCTGATAAAGTAGACTTAAGCAAACCTAATGTGCTTAATTTTTCGTATTTTACTTATAATAATCAAGAGTAACTGAATTCCACCCAAATTCGATATATCATTTGTTCATAAGTACCGACCTTTATTTTAATTATAACTACCTATACTTTGCGAACTTTCCGAGCAAATGTTCACCCCCCGAAATACGTAATATTTTAATTTCTAAAACACCTATGAAGCGCTAATCCATTTACAATAATTAAACTAACACCTTATACTACTTTAACCAACAATAGATTAGACTAGGGTTCAAGTTCACCCCCCTAACCATACAATTAACTAAATCCTTAAACCCGCTATAACCTATCAAATTTTTACAAAAACTGCTAACTGACCTCACCCGTGCAACCTCGTCTACCACGGATCTCGAGGGAATCGCGTAGCCTATGAACTTCGACGGAACCCAAGCTAAACTCCCAAATTTCAATATATTCCATCGAAACCAGCACAGCCGCTTTCCCGCAAAACACATCAACCAAACTAACAACCAGGGCCCACTCTCGCACTTATAATACTAGTATAGAAACAAGGATTTTAACCTAAACCTACTTAAAACTCCCTTAAAGTTAGTTCATAAATGAACTCACCCCCCAGATTAGTTACTATTTTAATTCCTAAACCCCACCTAGAAAATCTCTAATTCTACAACGTTTCTTAAGTTGTACTAGCCTTTCCTTTTCCGTTTAATTCCTAACTATAGTTTCAAGTTTTATAAATAATCTAACCCTGTAAATTGTCTGTGGGAGTCTAATAATTACACTTAATAATAGTCGACTACTAACGCCATCTAACCCCACACGGAAGATCTAAGGCCAGAAAGTCACTTATTTAAGTAATTAGTTCTAAGTCGCACAATGGAAGTCACTTTAACGGTAAAGTGATTTCCTACATCGCGCTGATAGGATTTTTTCCAAATTAAAAGACCTTCCCGCTGCAGTGACATGTAAACATTGGTCTTCTTAATCTAAACCAGACTTTGCCTACCCTTTATCAGCCGCACTCGAAAGTTTTTACTATCCTTTATACCTATACGATAATACACCAAACATTAATCAACCTAATAAATCCTACTGAATAACCGCAAATAAATTAAATTAAAATAAGTGTGTGTGATATTTATTTCAAACCTGACAGAAGTAGCAAATACAGAATAAATGACCTCTCCAACACACCTTTTTCGACCCACTCCATTTCACGAACATCAAATGTAGGCTAGGACCGAGCTTCACAAGATTTCCTTACAGATCTCTATAAAACCCAGCCAAAGCCTATTAAAATTTAGCCATATAGTGACCCAGAATCTAATCCTGGTCACTCACAGTACCAAATTCTATCAAAATTTAGCCGTAGTAACCCCGAATCTAATCCTGGTCATTCACGGCACCAAATGTAACGATACCGACCCCACAGCAGTCAAGAGTGAGTCGCATAACATAAATAAATATATAAATAAATAAATATCTACTTATAAAATAATTGGCCAGCGTGATCATCTAGTTATATAAAGGTAGGACCCCAAGTTAAACCCGTGTGTAACCAGTTCGTTTAAGGAATACTCGAGGTGTGTTGGAAAGGTTTAGGAAACATTAACTTTAATTTACTAATTCAGAGGCTTCTACTGTATATTACCTACCTAATTTTATATATTCCATTATAATCTAATACCTAACTTTACTTAGATAATATTTGATTCAACAATTCATCTTACAATCTTTCTTAGTACCCTACCGTGTGAATCCAACCATAATAACCATGCCCTATGTTCGACCTAAGATAAACATATTAATGGGTCAGCAAAGTTACTAACTTAACCCATCTAATTAATTTATTCAAGTTTGAATAGGAAATGTTGTTCGAATGTCCTAGTATTATAATAAATCTTTCACATACAGTAAAGCTAAATTTTGTATGAACTTCCTACAGTTTAATAATCTTAATAACTATAGTCCTAAGCTTTAAATTCAATTAATCTTTCATAATTTCGTATCCGAAGTGAGATAGATTGTGAAACTTTTAGTTCTTTTAATGTAGATGTAAGTTTTCTTGATTAATGGAACAGAAGGAGATAACTAATTCCCTATGGGTCCCTTTTGTAAATAAATACAAAGAGAAGGGCAGGCCCCTCCTAGCCATTACACTTAGGCATCATCCGCCTGCCCCTGTGCGGCTCGACAACCTGACGGGGCACCGCTCCACCCAAAGCAAGAGTTGCTGTCCCACTTATAAGGTTAGTAGTGTCTGTGTAGGTTAGTCAGGTCTCCCCAAGAGAGATCCTACCCCAAGGGCCGCGTTGAACTGAACCGGGATGGTGATATAATGTCGCTACTATTAAATCTAGTGAGTCTCCCCTAAAGCCATCTAAATTCGAGAGCATAATCAAAGGACCTAGTTTTTGCTGGTACATAATGGATGCCACCTCAGCCTCGTTTCCACAGCTTTGAAGTAAGGGCCTCATCTCCACAGCCTATACTTGGGAGGGCGCCTCCAAAAGAATCCAGGTCCACTAGGCAAAGATTCCTACCTGATCTAGCGCCCTTTAGAAGAGACTTTTGTAATACCCACGTTCACCAAGAGACAACCTAGCCCAATACGGATCAACTATGAATTGTCGACCCTGCAAGCAGCAGCCGCCCATTCCATAGCCAAGAGCCGATAAATTGCCGCTAAATTATCACCCGTGTAACGGGCGAATCATTTGTTCAATTCTTATATTACATTACATTAGTTTGTAATTGACAACCAAATGTTGACTAAAATGATAATTGAACAATAACTCGATATCAAACTATGCGACTTATTAACACTGCATTCACGGCATTCTTCAATTTATACCACCAGCCCGGAGTCATTTTAAAGGTAAAACTCGAAATTTTGTTTCATTGAATTCGTGACAACCAATTAAGTATTGTAAATATTTTCAATGACTCAATATTTCGATATAACAAATCCAAAAACGTAAGAATTTCTTTATCTATGGTTTTAATACCATAGTTCGGACTTTAACGTTATAAACAAAAATAAAACTTCCAACTGAAATGTTAACCTGTAATAATATGATTGAACTTCACTCACTATCTCACTTGGACTCAAATTATATAATCATTCTGATACCAAATTTCATTCTCTCCTTGCTACCTTAGCAATGGATCGAATCCAAATATACTGTAACATATTCCCTATAAACCGTTTTTATGAAATAATAATTGTTATAACTTCCATTTACACATACCAACTTTTACAGACAGACGAACGAACAAAAATCACATGGCTCTTTGCCTAAGATTAACAGGAACTGGCTTAGTAAAACTAAACTTGTTCATAAAGTCGGCGTATCATAATCCATAAAACCCCTTTTATAAAATAATAATTTGTTTATAACTCCCGTTTACATATACCAACGTTTACAGACAGACGAACGAACAAAAATCACATGGCTCTTTGTTTAAAATAAACTGAAACAAGCTTAGTCAAACTAAGCTTGATCATAATGTCGGAATTACGCCAGCTGCAAATCTAGTATACACGATCTAATCGTAGCTCCAAGACCGCATGTACAAATTCATCATCCTACTACTTATTATTATTATATATATTTTAGCCTATCCATACGCGATTTCATACGACAGAGTAATAACTCCAGAGTTCCCTTCTACATACTCGTACATATAATTCTACATCTGATACATACATGCCTAATTCTAGCCTGTCTATCGATTTTAACTTCACGAACCATGCGATTTGTTTTAACGTACGACATTCACGGTTTCCTAAAGCCGGATTCACAACGACTTTAGTCAGCGATTACGTTCGCTTCGTAATTGCATCCTAGGTATTCACACAATTTATTTCCTAATTCCTTCCAAACTCTACAAGTAGTTATTACATCACATAAAACCAAGCCTCGAACCTGATTCATAATTAATCCCTTGGATTGTAAGCTATTAAGAGATATAAATTAATCTCAATATCACTATTCAAATTCTGAACTCAGTATCATTATTTCCTGTAGTTACTTATAAATATAAACATGATTTAACCTCAAAATCTTTGATAACGATCCGAACCGATTTAAAGTAAACTTCATAATTACTATTCTATAAAACCTAAATTAGGTATAACAAACTTATCATAATTTTCATTTACTTAATCTTACATACAAAATCATCATAATCATAGATAAATATCCAACATCCAACATTCGCAGCCTCCTAAAGTTGGATTCACAATGAATATTTGCCAACGGTAATGTAAATTCTAAAATCGCAACTATAAAATCTAGCCTCGCTAACCTTATCCTAAATTCGAACTCAAAGCTTTATTTCTTTAATTATTAGACCTACTAAATTCTTATAATTATAATATAAACATTAATCTTTGGTCTAGATTTGAACTGACTCAAATGTATTTCTCTAAATATCTTTACGCAAGAGATGCAAAATTAATCGTATCCAATACTCTAAGTCTTTTGTCAAGTATCGAACTGACATTATGTATAGTTCCCTAAACTTCTGAACGTATGCAGTGCCAAATAACTAAATAACTATATAATTTATTCCTACTTATATAAATTGGCTAAAAGCCTAGTCCTTAAACCTGTACATTACAATAGTCTGTGAAGGTACAATAGACGCGCCACAGAATAAGTTCTTGTACTTAATCTGTGAGACGCGCAACTAATCACAGACTACTAAGGGATTCTATGATCAAATAAAGCACTAGTCTATTTTGGGTTTTTTGTTTAGACTTCTCGTAAACTATTGAACAAATAGTTTTTAATAAAATTTCGGTAATTATCCTTCTATTTACTTCCTACCTGCTTATCTTCGATCAAGTTATTACTACCTAAATCTATTCTAATTTTAGATCTCGGGAAATAAAGAGTTCCGCTTGGCTGAATTAAAAAATACCCCTTTGCCTTATCCCCATCCTGTTCACCTTAAAACCCTCAAATAACCTGTAGACTCTTAACTTATGTAATCTATACATATAATAAAATCTACTTAATAATCTTATACTTCGTTAACGAATTTCTTGTAATTGGATGGTACATTCAGCGCTATTCACCCGGACACAAATCAAGCAAAGCAAGTTCCCTACTCTAATTCACGCCTGGATTTCACATAAAAGATTATAAGTGAAACATCAGTACAGGTTAGTAAATACACTCGTGAAGCATTTCTACTTCGCCCTACAATAAGTAAATACCCTATGCCTATTTGTTCACTTTGGACATTTCAACAACCTACCAAACTAAAACCTTTATACATAGTGTTATTAATGGATTAGATATTTTTAATCGACTGTCGAAAAATAGCTTCTTTCATATGAATATAATATCTAGGCACTTATGTTTTGATAAAACCTTCTTCTGAAAGTAGGTTAATACCTATTACTTCGTGGTTAATTTTAAGAATCATAACCTCCCAAATTTATTTCAGTAATCCATTTATACGTTTTGAATCAAACAAGCACCGAATCACAGCATCACCGAACACACAACAATAACTGCACCCTTCGCTCGACTCCGTGGTCCCCTGATATACAACTATTACTAATGTCAAATGTAAGTATATAAAAACCCCTATTTGCTATAATAACTACTTAATATTTAACTGTAAATTGGAACCCCTTGTTATTAATAATCTTACAAACCGAATGCAGAATCTCAGGCTTAACTCTTTTCCGTGAAAGTTAACTACAACCCTTTCCTGTTGGTTTTGTTTTAGTACTCTAAAGCCCATAAATATCATTGTTTCAATTAAAGGTATCTGAGATGGTACTTAATGTTATTTCTTTGGGAAAACTAGAACTAGGTATTACCTATAGCTTTTATGAGTAAATAATGTACTATCTATGATAACATCTACTAGTTAAATATGTAAACGGTCCCGTTATTTAAACAATTGTTATGGTAGGCATATATAACTAGAAACCTTCTCCTAAAATGACTTGAAAATAATTTAACCAATTTGTTTCAGGACTCTGCTTGTTTATTGAAAATGTAGGAGCATCTGTGGAATTAAATCTTACTACATGGTACCTAACCCTGAATGCATATTGAAAATATATGAACAGCTGCTGAATGAAGTTCTACAACAATGTATTGGTTCCTGAATAAAATACCAGAATATTACCATAGATGTTGGTATTCCTATATTTTTACTCTTTTCAGGTATCCCAGATTTATTAATTATACTTCCTAATCCCCTTTCATAAATAATTCTTGTAGTAAAGGTGAAGTGACATATATGTTAAAAAGGATAAAGGTGACACACAAGGAAGTTCTCAAACATTTTCTGCCTTACTTAGATTGATCCTAGTGGAGAAGTCCCAGCTGAGTTTACCTCCAGTCTCTTTGTACCAATTAATTACTGACCATTTTTGCCTCTCGGCTGATACTTCAATAACTGAATTTAAGTCTGAACATATTGTTTCTATTAAACTATTTTGTCGCACTAAAATAATATTCCTAAGGCAGAAATTGCTAATATGAGATTAATATATCACAGTTTAAATTTCAAAAACCACTTACCTTACCATGGAGCTATTAAAAGGGTATATGTACAACATAAATATTTTTACAACATTGAGATTATTAGGTTAATATTTTAGATATTCCAGCTTGTATCAATAAATATAACAAGTTAGATCAAAATTAATTAAAGCTTACTGCAATTCTTATTTGATGATTGGAAGGTCTAATTTCTATACTTTAATATTGCTTTTTTTTGTAACATTAAATAATAATTGGATAGAATTAAATATTTTGTTAATTGTAATGAAATGTACATATTCCCCTTTTGCACAAAACAACAATAAAATATAGGTCAATAAAACACAAATCACAGTATATTTATTACACAAAATAACATCAAAATTCAAGTAAATTCATAGGATATGTGCACGAATTTTAATTATTACTTTATAGTAACATAATACGGTTTACTTCTTTGATACTTCATCCTGGAGTTATTAATTCAAAATTTAATCATGATTACACTGCAAATAGTCACAATGCTTTCTTGTTTGTTGGAAGGTCAAATGCCTGTACATAATCATTAAGGAACGATAGTAAATAGCTAATTGTATTGTTAGATGTAATTGATTCGTGCACTTTCCCCTTTTAACACAACACAAAAAATAAAACACATCAAAAGGAACCCCTCCCTAACTCCCTAGCCCTACATTCCGAGAGACTACAAACAGTATAGCTGCATGCCCTAACTGCCTGCCCGAGTTCCTAAAGAAGCCCTATCAGCCTACATTATAAAAGGATACTCTGCTACCCGAAATCCAGACTCAGATTCCGGACTGCTATAAAAATAGCAGCACTAAAGGGGTCTTGGTTCAGCAGAGGCATACTCACCCAATAGGTCCTGATTCCCCATCCAAGCACTCAGAACTTTAAATTAAATATTAGCGAAGCTCTTCCGTCCTCTCCGTCCCGCGTCGTGCTAATTCCTTCTTTTCTCCCCCTCCACCCGTTTTATACTCGAACCATTCCCCCCACCGACCCTAACATTCAGCGACCAGAAAACCTAGACCCGTACCAATAACGGAAAAGGGTCCCCGTAACGATTCCCCATAGTCCCAATAACGAATTAAAACGTAAAAACCGTCCCAACAACGTCTCGTTAGTTCTCTTTATACTGGTCGCTCTTGCTTCCAACAGATTACGTAAGTTTAGTATGGACAAGCGCAATTATAATCTGAATATTTAGTACCTATGTAACCGAGCCAGATAATTTGTCCTTCCTTAATTCCGTGTCCAATTACATAAAAGGTTGTTAAACCCTACTTCTTCTTATATTTGCTAAATAACATAAACAACCTTTTCTGAGACTAGGTACTTATTGTTATATAGCGACCCGGCAATCAACCAAACAAATATAATATATGTTCTAATGGAATCGAGATTAAATAGGTAAGAAATGAAGGAAGAGGTACTTTTATTTTGCAACCTGTGTTCATTAATTATCTATTTTAGGTATTCTTGATTATGTTCTGCGTACTGATTACTGTTTAACTGTTTGTATGGACCTGAGCTAACAAGAAGATACCACGGATATTTTTATACGCTCCTACGATTATTTAATCATTCATCTTTCCTTTTTTTTCAATCTTTAATATTGTTATAAATTATTTCAAGCTTTATAAAAGTAAACGATAAATGTATAAACCGATTTTGTCAAGGCATATCCATAATAACATTCTATACCCGCATAATCCCGCTCTTTCTAACTACCTTCTTTTATTTTCTTACAAGCCAACAACATCATCGTACCCTATCGCTCTGATCCCCGTAACAAATTAGTATGACAGTTCAAACATAACGTTAAAGCGACAAAGCACCAACATGTCTATTCTTATCGCCGCCTCGCCAGTTAATTGGTTTAGGCTTTATAACTACCCTACTTTATTTCGCTAAATATAGCCGCAACGCAACTGTACCCCGTCGCCCCAACGCTTCTAACAAATTAATATAGTAGCTCAAACATAACGTTAAAGCGACAAAGTACCAAAGTGGTTTTTCATATCACCATTCCGCCATTTATATGTTTTAAGCTTTATAACTTATATATTTGAATACGACGACATATTGTACTAATATTTAAGTACACATCTGACCTATTCTATTGTTTAAAAACCCAGTATTATCTCTCGTAAACATATTTATACCTTTATATGATCAGACAAATCCTAAGCCTCCTATTTATAATAAGTGACGATATATAATTTATGATTATGTAAGCAAAAAAAAATTATACCCTATATATATATATCTATATATTTATACATATGCTGGCTGACTTGGGGTCAGTACACTTCGTTCGATCGTTATTCCTTCTGGTATCCGTTAGTTAGATGCTGTAAAGATAAGTAATGAGATATCTTGGTTTTTCTAAAGGGGAATGTC